>JZKD02S1146507.1:35946-47973 GCA_000966675.3 Picea glauca | reverse complement strand
ACATTGGATTTACCGTTCCTTATGAAGGGCATTAACCAACACATGATCCTGTTATACCAGGACACCAACTGTCACTCCCGCTTTAAGTGGTGAACTTTTACTCCTGACAACTCTATTAATCTGGCAGTGATATTGTTGACTTGATAGCATTGCTTAATAATAGAATTCCTCCAACCCTTAACATCTTCATCTCTGCCTTGAATGGCTCTCCCTGACAACCACCTTCATTTACCCATTTTCTGACTTCAGTTGTTAATTTTAAAAGATAGTTGAAAAAGGGTGCCCCCTTTTCATATTAAAATTTGAAATGAAAGGAAGGTAATTACTAATTAAAAGTTGAAATGAATGCTTCTTATTAATATTCATTTTAGACAGGAAAGGAATGTATATAAAAGTGGAAACTCAGCTGAAAAAGATGTTACCTAGTTGGTGAGTTGTATTTACTTAAAGAAGGGATTTATTTCTTTTAATCATTTATTAAAGAAGGAATTTGTGTTATGTATTCATTTAAAGAAGGAAATTGTTTATGCATTTGATCATTGTTGTAAAATATAAAGGTAATGTCATTAAATATATTCTCTTGAATCATGTAAGAGTAATGTTCTTGTAATATAAATTATAGGTAATGTTAGGATTAGAAACATATCAATGTAATGTTGTGGATATTTTAAATTACTAAGTTATTGTAATATTATGTAATGGCATTGGTACCTTACTGTAATCTATTGTTATTGTAATATGTATGGAGTAATTTCATTAAAATATATTGTCGGTAATATGTAAAGGTAGTACTTTATTGCAATATAAAATAAAAATATAAGGTTGGTGTTGATAACATGATAGGTAATTTGATTGTTATTTTAATTGCAAAGTTATTGTAATATAAGATATAATGGCAATGTTATTTTATTGTAATGTTATTGAAATTTTGTTGTTATTGATGACACATAAAATGTAAGGTCCTTGAACTAAGTACCATGGATTATTACGATTGGGTAAATGAGGATTGCAATTACTTCAATTTACATTATTCTAAGGTTGGGTTGGGTAACTCATCGATTAATGGAATTAATGGAGTAATTGGTTTGTAATTAATGCCATTTGAGTCGTAGAAAATTACCTTATCTTAACAATGGTTGGTCATTGTTGGAGTACTTTTGATTTGTGCATTCCAGAGAGGACATAGTTGTTCAGTTAGTAATTGTTGTACTTGGTTGTGATCATTTGATTGCTTGGTCTGCTTGTGTCGGGCGGGATGTAGACACCTCCATGCTCCTTAGAATAATCGCCAACCCTAAGACCTTAAATGGTTAAAATTGATGGGAACCTGAGCTTGGGCCTTTATTATGTGTCTTAGAGGTCCTAACCATTGTAGGGTAGGACGGGCAGGTAGTCAATCTTACTTATTGTCGATTGATCGTCGTTAAATGCATGCAGTCACTTGTTGTGCGTCTTATGGCGTCTTCTTGTGTTCATCATGGTTTGCGTCTTATTCATCGTCAGGTGGTGACACAGAGTTGAATGTGTTTATTTCCCTTGTACACGCGCGCACACACCTGTAACAAAAAAAAAATTTCACTTGTTATAAGATTTTTTTTGGCATAATGAGGAGGTTCATTACACAACTGATATCTTTTCAGAACTCACATTTGATGGTGAAGGGAACACATCTGCAGTAGACCATATTTATAAAAAAAATTATAAATATTTAAAACATATTATCATTGATCCTAATGTTATCTGCAGATTGTTCGCTCTCACCTTCCAAGGTCGGGTTAAATGTTGGTTCAAATATTTTCTGGCTAATTCGATTCATTCTTTGTCTGAGTTTGTAATCAAGTTTTTATCAAATTTTAACAATTATGATTATGATGAATTAAGTGAAGAATTAAATTGTTTAAGGAAAGAAAATGATGAATCATTCAATGATTTTGCAATTAGGTTCATACATGTTTGTAGTAGATTCCCTTTGAAATAAATGTCTCTTATTGATGAATGGTTTCAATATCTTGTTTCTCTCTCAAACAAGAAAGATTAATTAATTGTTAACCAATTTGAATTGAGCACTAATACTCAATCTCAAGATGGTTTAAAAGTTAATGATGATCTTGAAGTCATTAAAGCACCACATTTTTTGTTAACTTCTTTCATTTTGGTAGATCAGGAGCAGCATGACATTTTACAAGATACAATTATGGCTTCTGAGTTTTATTTTCCAACAATGTATTTTTCTATCGAGGAAGGAACATTGAATTCAAAAGGAGACCATGGTCAAACTCTCCAAGATATTACAATTTTTTCTGATTAAAAGAGATGGAAAGTGAATTTGGTAATCTTGTTGTCAGTAAAACTTCCCCTCACTCATGTGAACAGGTTCAAGATCAATTAGTGGGAGATGACAACATTGATCAAAATTGTAATGAATCACCTAATTCTAGTAATTTTCTCACATTCACCCTTTTATGATGAACCAAATTGTCCTTTAGAAACTGTCTCATACTCTTTAAAAGAGCATACAATAGAGATCGTTCAGTTTATACAAGGACAGGGAACAAAACCACAATTCAAAACACATATTCCGATCATTTCAAGAGATGCATTTCATCTCCTCAACTCTTCTACATATTATTCCTTGTACCCTTATATTTTTTATCATCATGTTATGAAATCATGTTTTCCATATCACTTTGGAATGAATTATGCACTATATAATCAGGTACAAATTAATAGAGATTACCAAATAGAAGACAAAGAGAAAAATAACTTTTCCCATGAACATATTAGTTCTTATTCTCATCAATTATCCATGGGTAAATCAAGAAATGATTTGAAAGAGTCTCAAATTGTATCTTCCATTGATTCATCTCAATTTGTGTTTAAAGAAGGATCTAAATTTGTTCATGATCAATTAGTTGAGGTTGAAAAATATAATCAACCAAATACTATTACCAATGATGATTATTCAAAAATGTTGGTTGTTCCATTTAGTTCACGTCAAATAGTTAATCTTGAAGTATTCGAGCTCAATGAAAAGTTTCAAGAGAATGGGACACTTATTTTCCGATCGAAAATCACGATAAGTTCTCGCAATCTTGATCCAACCTTGTTACAAGATTCTTTCCATGATATTCTAATACTTTATTCTTATCAGGAATATTTTTCGTTTGTGAATTCTTTCGAACAACCCCATGCTAGTAATTGTTGGTATTATGATAGGATTGCAGATTGGTTGGAGTATTCATATCTCAAAAATTTTCCAGGGAATGGTAAGATTATCTTCACCTTATTTAGAGATCAAGGAGGTAACTTTGACAAACTCCTTTTATATCCTTTAGATGGAGAAAGTATGGAATGATCATAACTGTGTTGGGAGGATGGGGCACTTCGGTCTAGGATGATGGTTATGTCAAGTCCCCATAACTTTGACAAGCTTCCCAATCTCAGTTACATTTTTTCATGTTTTTGTGACCCATATAATGACAAAATTGCAGAATGGTTGGAGGATTCATACAAAAAGAATGTTCAAGGGAATGGTAAGGTCATTCTTGATTTGTTTTTAAATGATGATAATAAAGGTAAGTATGATGTATTTTTGTCGTATTTTGATACACTACCATTCTTGTTACTAATATTCAATTTTGTTTTCATTTCAAGATTGGAGTTACTCTGATGGTTACATTGGAAGCATGACTTCACTTAGTATTTTGATTTGTTTAGTAGTTAGAGTAGGTTTAGGAGTAGGTTTCATTTAATTTTTCTTTCTCATTGTTTCTTTTGTAATAATGCAGTTATGAACAAAAGTGGGTACACCAAGAGAACCATAATATGAATGTTGTCAGGGAAGTCCACTTTAATCCTTTTCTCTCTGCTTTTCGTTGAATATTTCTTTTCAAAAACGCATTATCATCATGCAAATTTTAAAATGGAAAGTAAACATATCATTAAATTTGAAGTGTCAATTCAACCTTGACCCAAGGTGCCACGAGTAGGACTGCACTCATCCTAATAAGGATTTTTCTATTTTATTTTAGTCTCTTTTATTTTTAATAATAATTCTTGATCAAAGTAACATCTCATGCATCACTGTCTTAAGAAAAGAACTTGCTCACACATGATGTTTTATATGATTAAGTTATTCCTTTATTTTACAATGAGATGCTCGTAGATCCGAAAGCTTCGGTTTATCTTTGGCCAAAATTGTTTTTGAAAGTGTGTTTTTTCTATTTTGATTTTGTTTTTTTATGCACTTCCGATTTTGAATAACATTGATAAAATCTAATTTGGTTCATTGTGTGTGTGTGTGTGTGTGTGTGTGTGTGTGTGTGTGTGTTTTCTTTCTTTGATTTCTTTTATTGATTTTTCTTCTCGTGTGTATTTTTTAACCATTATATTTTTTATCTAAGAGAAATTGTCAAAAGGAAGCATTCATTTCAAGACTTGTGTTTTTCAATCAATTTGAAATAGTTCAAGGAGGTCATAATATTAAGATATAGCTCAGACAATTGATTTTTAAGTCAATTTTCACTTTTGTTTTGTCCTCAAATTGTCTTTGCCAAAGATTTACACTAGAGATATGGTTTAAATCTTTGAGAATTACGATGATCTTTAAACTTTTTACGCTGTCCATATTATTAAGGAATCACTTTTAAGTGCTTCCCTATTCTCTAGATGATTTCTTAAAGAAAATCTAAAATCTCTAAACCATGATAAAACTTCCATTTTTGAAAGCAAATAAATATCATGATCAACTATTCACCTGTATTGCAATTAACCTCCAGTATCACCCCGCTCTCTTTGTCATCAATAAATCTATAATTGTATTATTATTTAAAAGTGGCATAAGAGGGTTGGAATCACTTGAGTGTGGGAAGTGTGTGTGAACCCGTCGAGGTACTGAACATGCTCGTTGGCAGTGGGTAAATGCACACGTGATACCAAGACAACTTCGTCGAGGTACTAAACAGGCCTACTGGCAGTGAAGTAATTTTGGATCGAGAGATAATAGGTATATTCTTTTAAATTAACTTTTATGGAAGTATATATCATTTGGATACAACTATTAGATGGGATTAAAGAATTTGAGTGAGTTAAATGACATCCCTGACGAGGCTACGGACATCTGATGGTAGTAGTAGCTCTATCAATGGTATTGAATTCCTTTTATAAACATCGTGAATCTTTGATTAAGACATTCTTTTAGGTTATAATCCCATTCAAAGAAAAATCTATTGTCTGGTTATAACATTGAGCTTATCCTAATACTATATGGTCTCAAAGTGAATTTATTTTAGGGAGCTTAAATCCTTTTTCAAGTCTTATTCTTTTCTTCCTAAGATGCAATCTTACCATATCATAGATAACTGCTTCTCCCAGTGAGTCGTCATTTTTTGAGCCCCAAAAACCCCCTTCTTTATTTTTAATCAAAATATAGGGTCCCTTGAAATTTTACTTGGATTCTTCATTTTTTTTCCCTTTGAATTGATTGGATTGGTATTGGTTTTCTTTGTTTTGAGGTTGGTTTGAGTTTATATGATTTTTTTTTGTTTGAATTTCATGAAATTCAAATGCCATTTCGTTTTTCTTTCTACATAGTTTTGATGTTGATGGACAAGCTTCATAATTTGGGAGTTTGTTATTACCTCTTCCTTATTGAATTTATCTGTTATGAGAATGACTTGGTTGAAGACATGGATTAATAACCATGATTTTACAGGAATAACGTTTATTGTGACACATCTTTTCTATGACATTTGTTCACATTTGATCAAATTTGAATGAGGGAGAGACGAACATAGAAATCTTAACTTAAACGAAAACATTAATTTTTATCAACTGTTTACTTTCGTTTAAATTATGGTTATGTTTT
This sequence comes from Picea glauca, assembly GCA_000966675.3. Lineage (NCBI taxonomy): Eukaryota > Viridiplantae > Streptophyta > Pinopsida > Pinales > Pinaceae > Picea > Picea glauca. Next base: position 42,107 of record JZKD02S1146507.1, on the reverse strand, counting down.
CATTTTTTTCTCATTAGAAATCATTTTCATAAAATCATTTGGTAGGTTTAATTAATAAAATTATTTTGTAAGTTTGCATCTCATTTCAAAATAAAAATAAAATAAAAAATAAAAAAAAATTATCTATCATTTGTTTGATTTTGTGAAAACCCAAAATAAATATTTTTCTCCTCTCCATCAACTTGAAGCTTATATAATTTTAAGATCATATTTGAAAGAAAAATATAAACAATATTTGTTTTGAACTTATAGTTAGTTTAAATTCATTCTAATTTTATTGTTCTAGATTTTGTTTTATTCACAATTTTCAGGTTTTTAATTTGGTTTCTTTTTGTTTCACAGGTTTCTATTATGAGTTATTTGTTACGAATCTGTTCATGGCTTGATTTCATTATCTAAATACGTTCACGATAATTGATCCAAAAATAATATTGGATTGCTGGAAATAATTTATGAGCAACAACAAATAAGATTTGGAAATGCGTGCAAGAACTGACAGACGATTTTGTGGGACTTGTTTCAACCAAACCATAAGGAATCTGAAGAAATGGTTGAAAATCTGTCTCCAGAATGGACCCATTTAGCTTACACGCATAAATTCCCCCAAACAAATGAACAATTTGAGAGATGTGTGTTTCTCTTTACAAGGCAAATTTCAGGTAGTGGAAATTATTAGTGACGCCCAGACTGTTCATTCATTGTATAAATATATGAGAAAGTTCAGAGAAAAAGGGGATCCAGGAAATTGAGAGGAGGATTTTTATCCTTTATGTTTTGTATATTATATTTTTTGCAAACTTTTTTCATTTCAAATGGTGTAACAGATGGTTGGAATCTTTGGGATAATGGACAAGTATTTTCAAAGAAGAATATGGAATTCCAGGTTGCTTAATGGCTTTTGTCCTATGAGTAAAATGGTTTTGTCTTCATTATAATATCTTCATATTCTTTGAGTAATTGATTATGCATTTATTTAAATTAGCTTTAGTCTATTTTATCAATACATGGTTAGTTGCTATCATTTATGTATTAATGTTTGCAATCTTTAAGAGTCTATTATCCCAAAAATTCATTTTGTACCTTATGATGAACTTATTATACTAAATCTATATGGGATATAATTTACTCTTTGGATTTTGTCCTTTTGTAGATTGTGCAATGCTAATATTGTTTCTCAAATAATTTCTGAATATGAAACTTTATTTTTATTGAACTAGCTTTAGACTGTTCTGCATATAAATTTTCATGTTATGTTTTCATTTATATGGTTTACTATATTTTGGTTCCTTTAATATTTGTGGTTGCTCATCTATTCAAGTATTTTGAGTTTACATCTGATACTAGATAGCTGGTAACACCATTTACTAAGGATTGAAATTTCTTTCATTTTCAGTTATTTGGACATTCTAAAGTCACATGATATATAACCGTTGAGTAGGCGGTTGGTCATAGTCCACAATCACATGTAGTTGTCATCGGAGAAAAGGGGGATAATGTCTGAGATTTGATATTGGAGGCACGAGAAACTAGAGAAAGTGCCCGAAGGGTTTGGGTCAACACAAACCCACACCAGGTGGAATCAGAAGTCCTGAAATTCCTCGAGTATCATAATATTGGCTCATAGCTTGGCATAGGGTCCCTTAGAGGATTATGTGGGTGTTTTAGAATCTCGTTCACTGGTTTGAGAAGGGGAAAGAAAATAGAGGCACGTGGACAAGGTTTTGGGGCCAAGAAGAGGCCCGAAGAGTTGATTCAACTCAAATACTTGAACGACCCTAGACCAGGAGGTCATGCAACCCCTAGGAGATAGGGGGTCCTACATCAATGCCTGAAAATTTTTCTAACCCATGATAGGTATTAGTGATAGATACCACTCATCACATTAGAGAAGACAGTTCCCCAAGTTATGATGATATATATAAAATATTCAACGTCAAATATTTCCCCTTGCATGATGAAGACCTTGAAGTGTATCAAAATGTTAAGAAGAGTGGTATTCACATTGTGGTTTCTCTACCAACTCTATTTCCATATGATGATGTATCCCAATGGTGTTTCAAAAAGTTCAACTATAGAACTTGTACGATTGTAAACAAACATGGAAGAAAAATAGAGTCCCTGAGACCAGAAGATGTTGGCATCAAGTATCACCTACCTGAACCTATATGTTCTCTCAATGAGACATTTTTAAAAGGTTTCACCAGAAATAATAAATACCCAACTAATTAATGAAGGATTGGTGGACAAGTGAGGATAGATTGTTCAATAAAGGGAAGAAATTGTTCCCTACACAATTTCAAGAGTCCATACAAGATCCTAATTTTTATGTTGAGTAGGCTATACAACAAGGGGAAAATCACACATTTCTAGATATAATGGCTACCCATGGTATACACAATTGTCAAATAAGGACAGGTGTCCAACTGGGTGGATATATTGACTTTTAATATTTTTCTTAACACGAAGAACATCCTAGGTACAAAGAAACCTTGTTTTTATATGTCTACATATCTGATTGATGCCATATATTCTTCCATACAATTTCCTACTCTTGAATGGGATTGGGACCAAGATCAAACTCTTGTACATATCTATTGTTCTAACCTATGGAACATAAATTATAAAAAATACCTCTATAATATTTGTGATTATTTCCTTGCTCCTCTCTATACTATCCTTTTCAAATTCCCAAGATAAAAAATATTAAAGGAATCCATGACAAGAATGAAGGGTATAGCATATTGGTATTTATGGAAGTATTACACTTATATCAGAGTGTATGGAATCATTGGGGCCGCACATCTCTTGCATTTTTTTTCTAGAATGTTTATTAATGAGAGAGATTTCCTACCAGACCATGTGAATAGGGGTAACTTCCCTCCTTTTGAGTACTAGTGAGAAACTATGGCCCTTGTTTTCTATGCATATAAGAAACTATCTCTTATCAAATGGCCCACAAGCTAGAAAATAGGAAGAGACCTTACATGTGTAATGAACCTCGTTGTTATGACAACAAGCCTCATATAACAAGTACAATTTTTTTTTGTGTGTGTAGGAAGGTAATAATGACATTATTCTCAACATCGCAACACAACGACGAACCCAATGCATGTAACTCAAGAAACAACAAACATAAAAACCTAACATAAAATCACATCAAGCACCTAGAAGCAATGTACGACATTCAATCGACGAAAAATAAGAATGACTACCCACCCGTCCTACCCTGCAATGGTTAGGACCTCCAGGACACATAAGCAACGCTCAAGCCTAGGTTCCCATCTATTTTGACCATTTAAGGTCTCAAGCATGGCAACTGATCTAAGGAACAAGGTGTCTACATCCCACCCGTCACAAGATGACCAAGCCTACTAAGCTAAGGACAATCATCCTAACAACCCAACACACCCAAAATTAATTACACAAGTAACTAGAACCCTTACAGTGAGCAAAACCAATCACATTAAACATTTACAAAACCAAGTGAAAACATTAATTAATAATAAATAACAACAGCGTCAACGGGAAGCGCAAGCTAAAAACAAATTCGTCAACAACCCAACCAATCTCCTAGTCTAAACTAGTCAAGATTACCATCTATTTAATCATGGGTTACCATTCTAAATGGAGTAAGTCTAATTGCAAATTTTCATTGATGTTCAATCTAATTTATCCTTATTACATTTCAATTTGAGAAATTATAAAATTATAAACTGTCATCAAGGTACCATCTAATTTAACCATAAGGGCACATCAATTGAGCAAGTCTGAACTTCAATTTGGTTAATAATTAAAATCTAAATAACATTATTGCAGTCTGATTTAGCAAGTCTAGTTTAATAAATGTTGAACTAATGGACAAGTATGGTCAATTAAATTGGAAGGTTGTCTATTCAAATGAAGAGGCAGTCAACAAGATGCTAATAAATGGTTGTAAAAAGTAAATATATAAAATATCCAATCCATCAAGATACCATGTAAATTACATGGGTTGTCAATGTAAAGGCTAAATCAATGTTGTCTTAATTATAAATTGCCTTCCCAACATAAATTTATTGTCATTATATTTGCTTCCAATTCAAACAACTGTTATTTAATAAATTTACTACCATTGCAATAACTGGCATTTACTAATTTACTGCAATTCCAAAACTGGCATTAATGATTTACTGCTATTTCAACCTGTCATTTCAAATTGTCATTTCAACTGTCATTTAATAATTTACTGCTATTTCAAACTTTCACTTAATAAAATTTATGTCATTTAAAAATTTACTTCCATCACCAAGACGTCATGCAATTCAATATAGGAGTGTTGCTTGTGCAAATGAGTTACAAGGCAGGTTGTTCCATGAATTCGCAAGTCGCTAAAGGTAAGTGCCAAACCGAGGAGTCCTAGGCACATAGTTCACTAAGAAAACATGCAGACCATCCACAGATAAAAATATGCAGATAATAGGAAATAATAATGCATATGAAAATGCAAATATCATGAATTGTGTGAAGGACGCACAAGTCTCAAAAAAATATGCCAAGAAAGAATTGGGTAAGGGACGCACAAAGGTGAGAATAGAAATGCTAAGCACAAGTGTAAAACATAGTCAAGATAATGACATCCATCATTGCACAAGAAGAAAGGAAATGCTACCACTCCTTGAGATAAAAATCGGGGTTTCTTTAAATTATGTCGTTCATTAAGGTAAAAAAAAAAACTTGCTACTATGAATCACAGTCATTCATTAAGACACAAAAAAAATGTTATCTTCCTTAATATTTAAAATTCATTGTGTGTGATTTGGATTTTTAACATAAAGTTTCAGATACAAAATCTGAATTTATTATTATTGCAATTTATGAGGTGTCGACTTGCAATTCGTATTGCAGAAATTTTCAGAGACAAATTCTTTTACCAGTTCCTGGCCTAAATCAAGGCTAAATGAATATCCATCATCCCATGCCAATAGTAAGCATATGTGGCTCCATAAATGAATAATCCTTCCATTAAAAGATCCATGTAACATCCCTCTCTAGCGCACTGAGAAAACTGATTATTTGAGGACACTTGCTCGCAAGTGATCTGGACTTTTATGATGTTAGACCATTTATACTTGATTATGATGCGATTGATAGATGACATGATGTGTTACTATTTGATGTAGATAGGTGCTATTGACTTAGTTTTATTAAGTGTGCAGGGTTTTTGACCCTGAGGATGCAGAGGCATCGGTAGAACCCCCTTGGACTCTGGACTGAGTCAGGGAGTGTGATTTTGGGTTAATATGTTTACTATGATGTTTCATTTGATTTGATGATTTGATGTTGACATTGCTGACATGATTGTTGATGATGCAGGTTGACGATAGCTTGCCGACCAGACTCACATATGGAGTAAAGGGGCCACACACGATTGCAGAGAGGTTGAGGGAGAGGGGTGGACAGCAGCCCTGCCACCGCCTGCTAGCACTCTCGCCGTGGCTCGAACTGTAGGTTAACGATTACCTAGTTCGAGAGGACCTACGATGCCATGAGGGACGACTATGATAGTCGCTCATGATGATTCTAAGGGGCACGCAATAAGGCGGGGGCCTTATTCCTTAGAACCCTTAGTCTCCTACAAGATCACCTGGCGGAGTGTTGACTCCAGGGGTTATAGAGGTCTACCAATCAGTCCAGTTGGCGAGTGGAACCCTTTGAGCACGTGGTGCATCTTGAAGGGCACGTCGCACAAAAGAAACTTAGTTGGCAAGTTGCACCCTTGGAGCACGTGGTGCATCCTGAAGGGCACGTCGCACAAAAGAAACTCAATTGGTGAGTGGCACCCTTGGAGCACGTGGTGCGTCTTGAAGGGCATGTCGCAATAATGTGGAGGAAGGGTCAGCCTAAATATCCCTAAGTCATCAACACCTGAATAAACCCGTAAGAAATTCCCCTAACCAATCGTCGCCTAGCTCTGAATCTAAGCCCTAAGCTTAAGACTTTTCTAGAAAAAGGGGGGGGGATTTAGTGTGACCTTAACAAAAGAAAGTTTCAAAAAAAAACACAAAACACAAAAAAAAACCTCAGACCATTATCCTCTCATTATCCATGTCTACTTTATTAAACTATCCTCCATCACCTTGATCTTCCAGTATCCATCTCCCTTTTACATGTCCAGTTCACAT
>JZKD02S1146507.1:25763-35936 GCA_000966675.3 Picea glauca | reverse complement strand
ATAATGTAGGAGATAATTATATCACCCTTTTATATCATTATGTAGGAGTGATGTTATGGTTAGAACTAGGATAATGTTCTGGTAAATTCTTGAGGAAGGATATTGCAGTTAAATTTTGACCATAAATGAATTTCGGAAATGATAAATTAATTGTAAGGTTAGTTTAGATAATGGGAAGGTACTTCGTTATTAATGGTTGCAATGGATCACGATAAACCTTGCATTGTTGATTATGTCTTAGGGAAAGGATACTGCATTATAGAGCAAGTGTTTTCATGGGGTTAGCTACTAGGAAGGGTTAGTTTTCAATGCGATTAATTGTGGGGAAATGCTAAGGCCCAAGTGTATCGACGGTTAAATTATTGTCATATAGTAGTTTTGTAGAAGTGTATGTTACTAGGATCTTTCGTTGGCAGCTTACTAGGGGTAAGATAACAGATGTTGTTGTAGCGTCATCGACATGAATATAATAGGCTGGAACCCGATGGAAGGTAAAGTATTGAATGCTAAGGTAATATTAACATGTTCAACCTTGTGGTGACGATGTTGTAGTTTATGTAGAAAGTATAGCGCATAAATGCTTGGTGATTTTTACTAATGCCAGTCATTGTAATATAAAGGTGGTACGGGTATGATTTCATGATTGTTGTTGTTATCATCCTGAATGCTAGTAGAAGCTTGCGCTTGTAATGTGTTAAACCAAGTGTAGTCAGATTTCATGACTTAATAGTGGGGATTGAGATTGGTTGGGAATTATCTTATGTTTAATGTACGCATTGATTTATGACATCTTAATTGGAGTAAGTGGTCGGTAATTAATCATAGTGGAGTCATAGTCGATGCCTTGTCTGAACTTCAGTTGGGTCGTTGTCTAGGCCCTTCTGACTTGCGTCTCCTGTCGAGGTCATGGTTGTCCCTTGATTTGTAGTCCTTGGTTGTCTTGCTTGCAAGATCTTCTGATGTTAGGCAAGTTAGACACTTTCAGTAGCCTATTATATAAGTCAGTGTGTGTGCTTATTTCATGTAAGGAATACAGTGTCATATCAAGAGTCTCGGGCCCTTTAAAGGTGGGGTTTCCACTCTTTCGACACACCTGACGGAGATTACTAGTTTCTGCCTGAGTAGTCGGCCAGGAGCCTACCTGACCCTCCCTCTCATTGGAGCAGCAAACTAAGATTAAACACCCTGCTTCCTGTGCAGAAATAGTAAGATCTACTTCTACGGATTCTTCCCTCTGTGTTGTACTGCGCCTAACCCTATATGTCATTAAACTTTGCAGTTACTATTGTGCACCTTAAGCCTACAGGTTGTGTCCATCATGGTTGTGTCTTGTTGGGTGTCGTGTGGTGATGCAAATTTGAATGCGTTGATTATTTCCCTGGTACCCGCGTGCACACACTTTTAAAAAAAAAAAAAATTACACCTGTTGTTAGAGTCGTTGTCGTAACTAGGAGGGTTGTTACATATGGTATCAGAGCCAGTTCGACCCGCGACTTGGGGTTCGCTACGGCTTTCATAGACATGAGTTAGTTTTACTATATTGTTTTTGATCGAGTTGATTGTGTGTGTGCAGGTAATTATGGTTAGAGGACGCCGCGGAGGTAGACGACGGAGTGCTAGGGGAGGAGGCGAGACGCCTCCAGCAACATCCACGCCTGAGGGGTCTAACCCCCAGAGAGGCGAGCAGGTTCTTGGACAGGAGAAGATAGCAGTTGGTGATGTTATTGGGATGATGAGATCCTTTCAGCGCATGTTCGAGGCTCTGATCAGTCGTTTGGATAGAGACGAGGCTAGGGCACCAGCACCCCCTGAGGTTCTACCGCGTGCACCAACCGTCACAGGTAGCATTCACCGTGAACTCAAGAAGGTAAAATTTCCCGAGTTCTTTGGTGCCCCGGACAACACAGCCGCCGAGGCATGGTTGGAGAATATGGCGATGTGCTTCGCACTTCGTGATTATACCTCCAACATGAAGGTCTGCATGGCGGTCTTTCAACTAAGGGGAGCGATCTTCTATGATGGAAGACACTCCTGCCATAGCTGAACATGGCCGTGGAAGACGTGTCATGGGAACTGTTCGAGGAACGGTTCCGAGAGAGGTACCTTTCTGAGGAATTCATTGAGCATCAGCTCAACGAGTTCAATGCGTTACGACAGGGAGGTCATACGGTGCCCGAGTATGAGGCACGTTTCATAGAGCTTCTCCAGTATGCTCCGCACCTTAACACAGAGAAGCTCAAGGTCATCAGGTTCATGTTGGGCCTTAACGGCAGCCTGCGCGCAAGGGATTAAATGTTTTGATGCCTCAAACCTTGCACGATGTCGTCCAGAAGGAAGTTGTTCTGGACGAGTTTAGCTTCATAGAGAGAGCTTCAGAAGCCAACTAGACGGTTGGAGAAGGGGTTACGGGCTGTGCCCTTAACCTGGGAGAGTTTTTCACGAGGGTCAACTTGTACGTCACGATCTTAGGATCTTTGACGTCATGATCGGTATGGATTGATTGGAAACGCATGAGGCGATGCTCAACTGTAAGGAAAAAAGGTTGAGATTGGTTGACGATGAAGGACAAAGACTGGTGATTGTAGGAAGGAACCAAGGGTTTTCCCTGCGGTTCGTCTCTTCCTTACAGTTATGGAAGAGTATGTGCAAGGGGTGAAAACTTTATGCGAACCTTGTGCTAAATGAGAAGGGAGTAGTGGAAGGTCTAGAATACCTTCCGGTGGTGAAGGAGTTTGCGGACGTATATCCGGAGGAGTTTCCTGGGATGCCACCAGAAAGGGAACTGGAGTTACCATAGACCGAAAACCGGAGGCCGAACCGATAGCAAGAACGCCTTATCAGGTGTCGACCCCGGAGATGTAAGAGTTGAAACTGAAACTAAAGGAGTTGTTGGACCTGGGACTGATACGTCCTAGTGTGTCACAGTGGGGTGCACCCATTATTTTCATTCGGAAGAAGGACAGATCGTGGAGGCTTTGCATTGACTATCATCAACTGAACAAGGATACGATCAAGAATCAACACCCCTTACCAAGAATTGATGATCTGTTTGATCAAATGAAGGGTGCGACAGTGTTCTCTAAGATCGATCTGTGATCCAGGTATCACCAGTTACGGATCAAGGAGGATGACATCCCTAAGACCACCTTTAAGACAAGATTTGGACATTACGAGTTACTGTTTTTCCGTTTGGACTGACAAACGCCCCAGGGGTATTCATGAGTTTGATGAACGGGGTGTTCCACGAGTAATTGGACAAGTTCGTCCAAGTATTCATTGACGATATTCTGATGTAATCTTGGACAACGGAGGAGCATGATGAGCACTTGCGCTTGGTACTACAATGTTTATGAGAACACAAATTGTATGGGAAGTTGTCCAAATGTTCTTTTACCAATCGAGGATTCACTATTTAGGGCATGTCATCTCCGGCGAAGGTATCACCGTGGATCCTACCAAGGTTGAGGCTATTATGGAATGGTCTGTGCCAATGATTTTCACTGAAGTGCATAGTTTTATGGGATTAGCAGGATACTATCGATGGTTTTTCGAGGGTTTTTCGAAGATAGCAAATCCGATCACGGAATTGCAAAAGAAAAACAAGAAGTTTGTTGGGACAGAGAAATGTATGGAAGCATTTCGGAGGCTTAAAGAGTTGTTGACAACCATGCCGATACTAAAGGTCCCTGACATGGATGCAGACTTCTTGGTATGCAATGACGCATTCAAGGAAGGTTTAGGCGGAGTCTTGATGCAGGACGGATGAGTGATTGCTTACATTTCGAGGAAACTGAGAAGGCAAGAGGAGAACTACGCGACGCATGATTTGGAGTTATTAGCCATTGTATATGCCTTGAAGGTTTGGAGACACTACCTTGTTGAACGAAAATTTGAATTAAAGACTGATCATTCTGGACTACAACACATTTTTATGCAAAACAACTTGAACGCGCGACAACGGCGTTGGTCGAAATTGCTTAGCGAGTACGACTTCAAGATTACTTACATAAAGGGAATAGTGAATCGAGTGGCGGATGCCTTGAGTCGGAGGCCACGCATCTTTTCGGTATTACCTCGTCAAACGAATCTACGTGAAAAGATTCTCACCTTACAGCGTGATGATGACTGGTACACAGAAGTCAAGGATTTTATCGGACAAAACACAATGATGGTACCACGTTATGAGGGATATTCATTGGATAACGATGGGTTATTGAGGTTTAGAGGTCGGATTTACGTATCGCCTAACGACGAGTTGAGGATGTTGATCCTGAGCGAGGCTCATAGAGCAGTTTACATGGCTCACCCAGGAGTTACGAAGATGAGGGCAAACCTTAAACCCTTATTCTTCTGGAAGGGAATGAAGGCTGACATAGTCAATTTTGTGGCTATATGTCTAGAGTGTCAGCAGGTAAAGGCTGAACATAGACACTCGGCAGGTTTACTTCAACCATATGCCATTCCGAAATCAAATTGAGAAGTTATTTCGATGGATTTTATTGTTGGATTTCCACTGACGACCAGAAGACATGACTCGATTTTGTGGTAGTAGACACTCTGACGAAGAGTGCTCAATTTATTTCGGTGCGTACAATATATCAGGCTCCTGACATAGCGAGAGTTTTCATCAGTGAGATTGTGAGGTTGCATGGCATGCCTAAGAAAATTATATCCGATCGAGGATCGATGTTTACTGGATGATTTTGGATGAGTTTCCAAGAGGCCTTGGGAACCCAACTTAACTTTAGTACTGCGTATCACCCAGAGACGGACGGATAGACAGAACGTACGAACCAAACCTTGGAATACATGTTGCGCATGTACGTGATGGACCAACAAAAGCATTGGGAGGAATTCTTGCCTCTAGCAGAGTTCGCTTACAACAACAGTTATCAAATCACCATAAAGATGGCACCTTTTGAGTTCCTCTATGGGAGACTGTGTCAGATTCCCTTGAGTTGGGATCGACTTGAGGATAGGGTCCTGGTGAGACCAGAAGTGATCCAAGAAATGGAAGAGCAGATGCAAACCATAAGACAAAGGATTAAAGAAGCGCAGGATCGACATAAGAGTTATGTCGATGCGCACCGAGTCGACTGTAGTTATGAGGTCGATGACCGAGTTTTCTTGCGATTTAAACCACATAAGAGTTCGATCAATTTTGGAAAGGGAGCTAAACTCTCTCCTAGGTTCGTGGGACCTTTCGAGATTGTGGAGAGAAAGGGGCCCGTGGCCTATTGACTAGCCTTGCCTGATTGTTTGAGGCATATGCTTGATGTTTTTCATGTATCTGTTTTGAGACATTATATTAGTGATCCTACACATGTGATTGACCTGAGTTCCTTGCAGGTATCGAGCGACGGAGCGCTCACAGCTGAGCCAGTCTGCATCTTAGATCATCGCGTTCGACAGTTATGACGTCGAATGGTAGATCAGGTCAAGGTCCAGTGGGACAGTTATAGTCCGCACTCGGGGACCTGCGAGGACACATATGATATGCGTCAACAGTTTCCATTTTTGTTGATAGATAGACCTATGATACTGTGATGCTTTATTTCTTCATTTATGCTGAGAAAACTGATTATTTGAGGACACTTGCTCGCAAGTGATCTGGACTTTTATGATGTTAGACCATTTATACTTGATTATGATGCGATTGACAGATGACATGATGTGTTACTATTTGATGTAGACAGGTGCTATTAACTCAGTTTTATTAAGTGTGCAGGGTTTTTGACCCTGAGGATGCAGAGGCATCGGTATAACCCCCTTGGACTCTGGATTGAGTCAGGGAGTGTGCTTTTGGGTTAATATGTTTACTATGATGTTTCATTTGATTTGATGATTTGATGTTGACATTGATGACATGATTTTTGATGATGCAGGCTGACGATAGATTGCCAACCAGACTCAGATATGGAGTAAAGGGGCCACACACGATTGCAGAGAGGTTGAGGGAGAGGGGTGGACAGTAGCCCTGCCACCGCCTACTAGCACTCCCACCGTGGCTCGAACTGTAGGTTAACGATTACCTAGTTCGAGAGGACCCACGATGCCGTGAGGGCTGACTGCGATAGTCTCTCATGATGATTCTAAGGGGTGCGCAATAAGGCGGGGGCCTTATTCCTTAGAACCCTTAGTCTCCTACAAGATCACCTGGCGGAGTGTTGACTCCAGGGGTTATAGAGGTCTACCAATCAGTCCAGTTGGCGAGTGGCACCCTTGGAGCACGTGGTGCATCTTGAAGGGCACGTCGCACAAAAGAAACTCAGTTGGAGAGTGGCACCCTTGGAGCACGTGGTGCTTCCTGAAGGGCACGTCGCACAAAAGAAACTCAATTGGCGAGTGGCACCCTTGGAGCACGTGGTGCGTCCTGAAGGGCACGTCGCAATAATGTGGAGGAAGGGTCAGCCTAAATATCCCTAAGTCATCAACACCTGAATAAACCCGTAAGCAATTCCCCTAACCAATCGTCGCCTAGCTCTGAATCTAAGCCCTAAGCCTAAGACTTTTCTAGAAAAAGGGGGGGGGGATTTCGTGTGACCTTAACAAAAGAAAGTTTCAAATAAAAAAAAACACAAAAAAAAAACCTCAGACCATTATCCTCTCATTATCCATGTCTACTTTATTAAACTATCCTCCATCGCCTTGATCTTCCAGTATCCATCTCCCTTTTACATGTCCAGTTCACATTACTAAATCACCATCCCTCCCCTTAATTCCTCATTATTCCTTGTTATGTAATACATTTACTTTTCCCATATACATGTTCGTCATCACCTTAATCTCTCATTATCCTATATATATATATACATATTAATGGTGAATTTAAATGATGGATAATGATAAATTACAATGATGAATGCACGCATGTAAATAGAAAAAATGAAAATATACATATATATATATTATAAACAAATTGTCGTGTATTCCTTAATCTTTAAATTATAGAATAAAGAAAATGGATAATGGATTCTCTTTCCATAAATTTATCAATCCCTACCGCCTCTACCATTAATAAAAAGTTAAGCATGTAAAAATAAAAGGAAATTATTAATGAGCGCACTTACTCTTTGAGTATTAAATAAATAAATAAATAAAATAAAATAAAAAGAAAAATAAGAAAATGAAAAGGAAAAAGGGGGGAAAACCTAAAAAAAGAGGAATTAGGGTTTGAGACTGGATAACAGAAAGGGAGAGGGGAAAAGAGAGGGGTTTTTTTCAGCTATTTGCATTGTTATGCTGCCAGACTAGAGACTGGACTGATTTCTTGTAGGAGTTGGGGATTCTCAGCTGACGTGAGTGGTACCTCTGCTTTGGAGGCGAGATGAGAGGCTAGGCTATTGTCATGGTTGTGTGTGGCCCCTTTGCGGCTCGGGGGGCTGAGGGGGAAGGAGAGTACCCCTAGCGTTTGGCTTGGAGGTACCAGTGAGTTCCTTGCGGTCGGCAAGTAGGAGCAGGAGCGGTAAGAGCACAGGTTCATTGCGGCAAGCAACAAGGCAACGGTATGTGTTTATTTTGTTGGCGGAATAGAATGCATTTGTATTATGATTTAGATCTGTTTTTATTTTGAGGGTGGAATAGAATACATTAGTATTATGATTTAGATCTGTGTTTATTTTATTGGCGGAATAGAATGCATTGGTATTATGATTCAGATCTGCAAATGTATTGGTTAGATAAACTGTTGGTTAGCTTGCGTCTTTTGGTACGGCCTTAGTGTTGGGTCCTCCGATTTCCTGGTTGTTTTTCTGTGCCAAGGCTGTGATAACCCCTGTGATCCTTGGAGGACTTATTCTTGGTCCTGTTTCCCTTACTGTTGTCAGTTGTTGGTAGGGGATATATGCATTGTAGGAGGTTCTGCCTTCGAGCCGCATAGGTTGCCGGTGGACTTTCCTTATAACCCTTGTGTTCTTAAGATACGAGGTGAAATGAGATCTTCAGCAAGGGTTCTGGTTTCAGCTACCTCCTCACTGTCAAATCCGCCTTGGGGTGATTTAAGAATCGGGCTGCCCAAGTCAGGGATTTCGGGCTGGTGTCGGGCCTGGGGTGTTTTCCTTTTACGGCTAGCTCAATCCCCTGGAGATGAGACTCTCACGCTCACCCCTCGCTCGGTTTTTCCCTCTGATCCTGACGTGGATGTAGAGCGCAATAGGAAATCCTGACAATGGAAACTCCTTTCGACCTACCTCCTTAACCCCCCAGATCATTGTGTGGCACCATGTGTCGCGGAAAGGCCCAACTCAGTTGGTTTTTAGAAGTTTGTTGCGGTTTTTCACGCCCCTTTATTTTACTGTGTAAAGGCTCGAAGGGCGAGAGATCAAGACGAATGTAACGCTCTCGGGTTAAATGGTCAACGACCTCAGGAGATGGGTCAGTCCATAGCACCAGTTCAGTATATTACGGTTCTTGTTGGTTGAACTGTCGACACAGTCGACCCTCTGGAGACTTGCCGTGGTAACGAGGGTGTAAGCACTCCTTGGAACTGCCTCGAAAAATGAATAATTGTTGTTGAGCTCAATGAAAAAAAAAACTGTAGCGCTTTATTATCCACATATGAGGAGCATTGCATCGTATCTATGTGCATTTATGCAACTGGCTACTGTTTTTTTGGTTTGTTTGTTTGATTGAAAAACAAAAAGTAGTTCTCGTGCCTATAGATATCGTGGTTGGGCGCATCAGTTCTTGACAGAAACTTTTACCGTGTAATTTTAGACATGCGCGCGGCCCTATTGAAAACCTCGACCTGGTACCCAAGGAATTTTAGTCTTGAATTAATAAACTGGTTATAACTGCAGCATGTCTGTTTTTTTATGAGTAGGTGCATGTCACCGTTTACTTACCACCTGACCTGTGTTCCCTCCACGTTCCACCTGCACCTTGCTGAGTCATTTCGCTGATAGCGTAGATCTAGGAACGTAAGGTATCGACTAGTTGTTGCATTTTGTTCAATAGGAACTGAATGATAATTCAGTGGAGGGGCTGTTATTGCTACAGAGGATGATGTGATGTCCATGTGGATACGGGAAATTGCTATCGACCTTCTGACTAAAAATTTTGTTTAATTAAAAGGAGTATCGTAATCCATGCTTCCAGGTTGTTATTATCAGTATTATTGTAATTTTTATGTTTTCACATTTCAACATTCGTTGGTTTAATAATCGAATCTCCGCAGCTTAGAAGGAGATATCGTAATTACTACTTTCTAGGCGGATATTACCATTTGTTTTTTAAATGGTTATTTTTTAACATTTCGACATGGCTGGGTTATTAATCGAATTCTCACAGCAAAAGAAATAGTGTAATCATTACTTCCAGGTGGTTATTATCAGTATTTGTTAACTGGTTAGGTTATTAACGTTTCTCCATTTGTTGGTTAATGATCAGATTATGATAAAAGAATTATCATTCTCATTACCTTCCAGCTGGTTAATTCCTCATTATTATCAATTATTATTTATTTCTCTTTTCGTCCATGGTCATTAAAGTTTTACTGCCCAATTCAGTTCACAAATTTTTACTGCCCAAATTAGTTCAACGAAGGAAGACAAAAATATATGTCTTGCTATAGCATGAATGAAAATAAATCATAACACCTTAAATTTCCAATATAACCAGTTACTATAGTTATCATTGGTCAATGAAAGTAAATGGCCTACAACTGAAGCGGGGTTAAAATTTAATGGCCCAACTAGATTTTAGGCATTTATTACACATGGCACTTTGATTCCATTTAATTCCCATGCTACCTTATCTTCATGCTATTTCAACGGGAAATAATAATAGTAGATTGTAAATGTCTTGCCATTTAAATTTCATSCCACTTTGTTCCATGCTAATTTTCATTATAAATGTATTTTAGAATAAAGGGGTGAGGATGTGGTTRTGTGATKCTAAGATTAGTACCGTATCATTGATAACATATAAATGAAATGATGATGTTATGGTTAGGAAGATCATGGTAATAAAGTTAATGTATTGAATGGAGTTAGTGTAGTGAATTAATTATGATGTAGGAGTTAATCATATCACCTTTAATATCATTATGTAGGAATGATGTTAGGGTTAGGAAGATCATGGTAATAAAGTTAATGTATTGAAATGGAGTTAGTGTAATGAATTAATTATAATGTAGGAGATAATTATATCACCCTTTTATATCATTATGTAGGA
>JZKD02S1146507.1:9470-25713 GCA_000966675.3 Picea glauca | reverse complement strand
ATAATGTAGGAGATAATTATATCACCCTTTTATATCATTATGTAGGAGTGATGTTATGGTTAGAACTAGGATAATGTTCTGGTAAATTCTTGAGGAAGGATATTGCAGTTAAATTTTGACCATAAATGAATTTCGGAAATGATAAATTAATTGTAAGGTTAGTTTAGATAATGGGAAGGTACTTCGTTATTAATGGTTGCAATGGATCACGATAAACCTTGCATTGTTGATTATGTCTTAGGGAAAGGATACTGCATTATAGAGCAAGTGTTTTCATGGGGTTAGCTACTAGGAAGGGTTAGTTTTCAATGCGATTAATTGTGGGGAAATGTTAAGTCCCAAGTGTATCGACGGTTAAATTATTGTCATATAGTAGTTTTGTAGAAGGGTATGTTACTAGGATCTTTCGTTGGCAGCTTACTAGGGGTAAGATAACAGATGTTGTTGTAGCATCATTGACATGAATATAATAGGCTGGAACCCGATGGAAGGTAAAGTATTGAATGCTAAGGTAATATTAACATGTTCAACCTTGTGGTGATGATGTTGTAGTTTATGTAGTAAGTATAGCGCATAAATGCTTGGTGATTTTTAATAACACCAGTCATTGTAATATAAAGGTGCTACGGGTATGATTTCATGATTGTTGCTATTATCATCCTGAATGTTAGTAGAAGCTTGCGCTTGTAATGTGTTAAACGAAGTGTAGTCAGATTTCATGACTTAATAGTGGGGATTAATATTGGTTGGGAATTATCTTATGTTTAATGTACGCGTTGATTTATGACATCTTAATTGGAGTAAGTGGTTGGTAATTAATCATACTGGAGTCATAGTCGATGCCTTGTCTGAACTTCAGTTGGGTCGTTGTCTAGGCCCTTCTGACTTGCGTCTCCCATCGAGGTCGTGGTTGTCCCTTGATTTGTAGTCCTTGGTTGTCTTGCTTGCGAGGTCTGTTGGTGTCAGGCGAGTTAGATACTTTCAGTAGCCTATTATATAAGTGAGTGTGTGTGCTTATTTCATGTAAGGAATCCAGTGCCGTATCAAGAGTCTCAGGCCCTTTAAAGGCGGGGTTTCCACTCTTGCGACACACCTGACAGAGATTACTATTTTCTGCCTAAGTAGTCGGCCATGAGCCTACCTGACCCTCCCTCTCTTCGGAGTAGCGAACTAAGATTAAATGCCCTGCTTCCTGTGCAGAAATAGTAAGATCTGCTTCTACGGATTCTTCCCTCTGTGTTGTACTGCGCCTAACCCTATATGTCGTTAAACTTTGCAGTTACTATTGTGCACCTTAAGCCTACAGGTTGTGTCCATCATGGTTGCATCCTGTTGGGTGTCGTGTGGTGACGCAGAGTCGAATGCGTTGATTGTTTCCCTGGTACCCGCGCGCACACACTTTTAAATAAAAAAAAAATTACACCTATTGTTAGAGTCATTGTCGTAACTAGGAGGGTTGTTACAATCCACCACTATTATACAAACCATTAATATTGTATATAAATATATATAAATAATGGTTGTCCAATAAAACCATTATCAACAGAAGCCTATCTGAGACATCAACAATGCTATTAAAACAATTGCTTCAACAATGCTGACAAAATCTAAGAAAATGCCTTCCAACACTGACCCATAATATCTATTTAACAATGCCTCGATAATTCTGTCAATGTCCAACTGTATATGTATAACATTGATCCCTTAAAGATAGAGTTACAATCATCCCAGGATAACATGTTGTCTAAAATTCACCAAATCTAATTGCAGTCTAAAACGCAGTAAAGTAAGATGTAAATCAGTGTCATGTCAAAGTCGTTGTCTTCTATTAATTCTATATCTAACCATGATATGATGTTCATTAATACAGGAAATTTATGTGTAACAAGCCAGAACAATTCCAAGGATTAAAATCATGGCCAACAATAAAATTTAAGGGGATTCACTGGGTGAATTTCTGGGTAGGATGTGGAGAATATTCAGAGCTGAAAACACTGAGATAAGTGGTGTCAGGCAGAGAAATCCATCACCAGAAAGTGAAAGACCGTGAATTAACCGAGAACAATCGGAAGGGATAGACGGCTGGTAGGTTCATCCTTCGCTCATCATCCTCGCACAGAAAAGCAGGGCGTTGAGATCCATAGGTATTTTAACGCTAAGGCGATGACCGTAGATTAGGCTTCTAGCCGACTGCTCAAGCGAGGACTAGTGAGCTAGGGACAAAGGCTAAACAACCATGAAAGTTACAAATAAAACAGTAAGGTGGTCAAGACATGTGGGGAAATGAAGCCATGGGAGTCAATCTATCATCGAGCTAGGCTAAAAAAATTTCAGAAAACCATCTAGACAATCAGTTCACTTACCCAAGTAAAAATGCATATCCAATAAAGTTCTACAACAATTTACCATACAAACGAAGAAATTGTACCATTTCCTTCTCGCCCGCTCTGAGTGGATGTCCCACGTGCTCCTTGCAATTCTCGCTTGCCGACTAACGAGACTTCATCGGTACCTCCCAGCTAATGCTAGGGGTACTCTTCTTCCCCCTTAGCCCCCTGAGCCACAAAGGGGACACACACTCACTATACAGAGATTTCGACTAGCTCCCAGCTCGTCTCGCAAGGCCGAGCTACCACTCCTCACTGAGCTGGGTATCCCAACTCCCATAAGTTAAGTCAATCAAGTGGATGTTTCTGCAGTGTAACGTTACATAAAACAGAAGAGATCCAACCTCCATCTCCTCCCCTCATTATATAGAGTTTTGTGGTTCCTTACTTTCCTAAAATCTCGTTTAATTAAGTTTTTAAAATTTAGTTCCTAAAAATTCCTCCCCGTACAAGTGTCACCCATCCCCTTCATTCCTCCTTAAATTAATTTCTTTAATTAATTAATTATCTTTATTTCCCTCACCCTCCTAGAGTTACTCCTAGAATCACTCCTAGGTGTCCCCAAATTCTCTTACAGGTTTTAATGGCCTTCCCTAATATTAAATTGCTAGTTCAGTTTAAATTATAAAGCTCTTAAATGGTAGATACTTTACTAAGTTTGACGTTCCGCTTTTTCCCTTAAGTTCCCCCTTTTTCCCTTTTTTATGTTTACCTATTTTCCTAGTTTCCTAATATTTTAGATTTTCCCTCTTTCCCCTTTTTAATTGGAACTCAAAAAGGCAGGTGTGGAAATTAACACCTTTTTCCCTTTTCTCATTTAATTAGTATATTTTAAATCATCAAAACAATAAAACAATTAATTCCCCCTTTTTTACAAATTTTATTCCAACAGATTTTTTTTTTCTCCTTTTTTTTGAATAAATTAAATTTCTTACTCCCTCTGTGTTACAAGATTTAACGAAGATAATAATCTTTATTTGTTTTTTTTTTATTTTATTTTATATAAATATATATATTTATATATCAAAAAAAAAAAAAAAATTAATAAAAGGATAAAATTTTACTACTAGCATGATTTAGACCTAGACCTTAATTTTCGTGATGGGCGACATTTTATTAGGGAAAATGTATTTTTTTTTAATTCTTTTCATTGTGTTCATCCTAAGGCTGACTAGGTTCATTCATTTATCAAAACAATGCGACATGCCCTTCAGGACACACAAGGTGCTCCAAGGGTGCCACTCGCCTCATCTATTTCCCTTGTGCGATGTGCCCTTCAAGATGCACTACGTTCTCCAAGGGTGCCACTCACCTCTTGACTGACTTGGTAGACATCAAAACTCCTAGAGTCAAAACTCTGCCAAGTGAACTTGTGGGAGATTAAGGGCCTCTAAGGAATAAGTCCCCCACCTTATTACGCGCCCCTTACAATCATCATGAGCGACTGTCATAGTCTGGCCTCATGGCATCATGGGTCCTCTCGAACTAGGTAAATGTTAACCTACAGTTCGAGCCACAGCATGAGTGCTAGTAGATTGTGGCAGGGTTGTTGTCCACACCTCTCCCTCAACATATCTGGTAGTTGTGTGTGACCCCTTTACTCCACATGTGAGTCTGGTTGGCAAGTTATCATCAGCCTGCATCATCAAAGAATCATGTTAGAATATATCCATATCCTATCATCTAATCAGAAGCACTAAAATCACAGTAAAACAATCAAACCCCAATGGTACACTCCCCGACTCGATCTAGAGTTGAAGGGGTTCCATTGATGTCGCTACATCCTCAAGGTCCATAATCATGCACACTTAGTAAAACCGAGTCAATAGCACATGTCTATGTCAAAGCAATAAAAAAACATGTCATCAACCCATAACGCCTCATAATCAAAATAAAAAAATTTAATAGCATAATAATCTAGATCACTTGCGAGCAAGTGTCCTCAAAGAATAAGTTCGCTCAGTGCGCCAGAGCAGGATGTTACATACACCCCTTCTTGGTATAAACTTTGTCCCGAAGTTTCACAGTATATATGCCAAAATAAAGTGTATCACAGTATCATATGTCTATCTATCAAGCAAAAATGGAAACTATTGGCGCATATCATATGCGTCCTCCCAGGTCGTCGAGTGTAGACTATAATTGTCCCATTAGACCTTGACCTAATCTACCATTTGATGTCATAGTTGTTGAACGCGATGATCCAAGATGTGGACCGGCTCAGCCATGAGCGCCCCCTTGTCTGATACCTACCAGGAACTCATGTCAATAACATGTGTAGGATCACTAATATAATGTCTCAAAACAGATACATGAAAAACATCGTGCATATGCCTCAAAGAATCAGGCAAGGCTAGTCGATAAGCCATGGGCCCCTTTCTCTCCACAATCTCGAAAGGGCCCATGAACCTAGGAGAGAGTTTATCTCCCTTCCCAAACTTGATCAAAATCTTATGCAGTTTAACCCACAAGAAGACTTGATCGTCGACCTCATAACTATAGTCGACATGGTGCACATCGGCATAAATCTTCTATAGATCATGTGCTTCTTTAATTCTTTGTCTTATTGTTTGTATTTTCTCTTCCATTTATTGGATCACTTCTGGTCCCACCAAGACCCTATCCTCAAGTTGATCCCAACTCAAAGGCGTTCGGGACGGTCACCCATAAAGAAACTCGGAAGGCACCATCTTAATGGTGCTCTGGTAATTGTTGTTGTAAGCAAACTCCACTAGTGGCAAGAATTCTTCCCAATGTTTTTGTTGGTCCATCACGTACAAGCACAACATGTCCTCCAAGGTCTGGTTCCTTCGTTCGGTCTTCTCATCAGTCTTTGGGTGATACGTAGTACTAAAGTTAAGTTGGGTTCCCAAGGCCTTTTGGAAACTCATTCAAAATTGTCTAGTAAACATCGATCCTTGATCGTATATAATCCTCTTAGGCACACCATGCAGCCTCACAATATCATTGATGAAAACTCTAGCTATGTCAGGTGCCTGATATGTCATATGCATAAGATTAAAGTGAGCACTCTTTGTCAAAGTGTCTACTACTACGAAAATTGAGTCATGTCTCCTTGCTGTCAGTGGCAATCCAACAATAAAATCCATCGAATTAACCTCCCATTTTGATTCTTGAATAGCGTGTGGTTGTAGTAATTATGTTGGGTGTCTATGTTCAGCCTTTACCTGCTGACATTCTAGACATTTGGCCACATAGTTGACTATGTTTTCCTTCATTCCCTTCCATAAGAATAAGGGTTTAAGGTCTTCCCTCATCTTCGTGACTCCCGGGTGAGCCATGTAAACTACTCTATGAGCCTCACTTAGGATCATCATCCTCAACTCATTGTTCGACGGTACATAGATCTGATTTTTAAACCTCAATAAACCATCACTATCAAATAAAAATCCTTCAAATCATGGTACCATCATTGTGTTTTGTCCAATAAAACCCTCGACCTCTTTGTACCAGTCATCGTCACATTGTAAAGTTAGATTATTTTCACGTAGATTCGTCTAAAGAGGCAGCATTGAAAAGATGTGTGGTCTTCGACTCAATGCATCTTCCACTCAGTTCATTGTTCATTTTATGTAAGTAATCTTGAAGTCGTACTCACTAAGAAATTCCGACCAATGCCATTGTCGCGCGTTCAGGTCACTTTGCATAAATATGTGTTGTAGTCCACAATAGTTAGTCTTTAGCTCAAATTTTTTCCCAACAAGGTAGTGTCTCCAAACCTTCAAGGCATATACGATGTCTAACAACTCCAAATCATGCATCATGTAGTTCTCCTCATGCCTTATTAGTTTCCTCGAGATGTAAGTGATCGCTCATCCGTCTTGCATCAAGACTCCGCCTAAGCCTTCCTTGGATGCGTCAATGCATACCAAGAATTATGCATCCATGTTAGGGACCTTTAGTATTGGTGTTGTTGTCAACAACTCCTTGAGCCTCTGGAATGCTTCCATGCATTTCTCGGTCCAAACAAACTTCTTGTTCTTCTTCTACAACTTCGTGATCAGATTTTCTATCTTCGAAAATCCCTCGATGAACCGTCGATAGTATCCTGCTAAACCCATGAAGCTACGCACTTTCGAGACATTCATCGGCGCAGGCCATTCCATAATAGCCTTGACCTTGGCTATATCCATGGCGATGCCTTCACCGGAGATGACATGCCCTAAGTAGTGAATATTCAATTGATAAAAAGAGCATTTGGACAACTTCCCATACAGTTTGTGCTCTCGCAGAAACTGTAGTACCAAGCGCAAGAGCTCGCAATGCTCCTCCATCGTCTGAGAGTAGATCAAAATATCATCAATGAATACTTGGACGAACTTGTCCAAGTACTCGTGGAACACCCTGTTCATCAAAATCATAAATACCCCTAGGGCATTTGTCAGTCCAAATGGTAAAACAGTAAACTCATAATCTCCAAACCTCATCTTAAAGGTGGTATTAGGGACATCATCTTCCTTAACCCGTAACTGGTGTTATCCTGATCGCAAGTCAATCTTTGAGAACACCGTTGCACCCTTCATTTGATCTAACAGATCATCAATTCTTGGCAATGGATACTGATTCTTGATCATGGCCTTGTTCAATTGACAGTAATAAATGCAGATCCTCCATGACCCATCCTTCTTTCATATGAAAATAATAGGCACACCCCACGGTGACACACATGGACGTATCAGTCCCAGGTCTAGCAATTTCTTTAGTTTCATTCTCAACTCTTGTAACTCCGGGGTCGACATCCGATAATGCATTCTAGCTATCAGTTCAGTTCCTGGTTTTAGGTCTATATTAAACTCCAATTCCCTCTCTGGCAGCATCCTAGGTAACTCTTCTGAAAATATGTCTGCAAACTCTCTTACCACCGGAAGGTGTTCTAGACCTTCCACTACTCCCTTCTCATTTAGCACAAGGATCGCGTAAAGCTTGCACCCCTTGCGCATGCTCTTCCATAGCTGCAAGGAAGAAATGAACCTCAGGGAAACTCCCTGGTTCCGACCTACAATCACACATCTTTGTCCCTCTTCATCGACCAAGTTCAACCTTTTCGTCTTACAATTGAGTATCGCCTCATGCGATTCCAACCAGTCCATACCAATCACGACATCATAAGATCCTAGGATCGTGATGTATAGGTGTCCCCTTGTGACAAACTCTCCCAGGTTAAGGACACAACCCGTAACCTTTCCTCCAACCTTTTGTTTGGCTCCCGAGGTCATCTCTACGAAGCTAAACTCATCTTGTTCGACTACCTTTACCTTAATCCTTTTTAGCATTGCACCAGGATCTATCAAAATAATAAGGGTTTGTTTAGTGATGGTACATGTCATCTCGAGCATAGTCGACTGATGCTTTGCCTAGCAGTTATTCACCACTTCATGAATCCAATGGGCCTTGCTCATATCTCCCATAGTAGTGGGTCCAACTGATCTGGACGCTCTAGTCCTGTCTACCGAGTAGTCGTGCTAGTAGTGTGGCTCCCCACACGTCCAACACCCCTTCTTTGGCCCAGTAGTCCTAGTAACTGAAGTAGAAGATGATGGGCCACCGGCCTCGAATCTTGGTCTGTTCTGTTGAACAGGCCTAAACTGTTGTTGTTGCAGTCGACACTACTACTGATGTTGTGGTCCCTGATAAGGTGTCTGCTACTGAGGCATCGGTCATCGAGGTGTAGTGAAAGTGGATCCCCTCTGGAAGCAATGATATCCCGACGTATGTTTGGCTGGTGTCTAATGTTGTTGTGCACCGAATGACACCTGCCCTGTTGGTCTCGCTAGAGCCCTGTTCTGACCCCTGCTGATAAGCTCCTCCTCTACTATGAGGGCCTTCTGAACGACATCATGCAAGTTTTGAGGCATCAAAATCCTGACCTTTTCATGTATGTTTTCGTTAAGTCCGAACACGAACCTATTGACCTTAATTTTCTCAGTGTTAAGGTGCGGAGCATACCGGAACAGCTCCATAAATTGGGCCTCGTACTCGAGCACTGTACGACCACCTTGTCATAAGGTGTTGAACTCATTGAGTTGATGCTCAATGAATTCCTCTGATAGGTACCTCTCTTGGAATCGTTCCTCGAATAGTTCCCATGACACGTCTTTGATGGCCATGTTCAGTTACGATAGGAGCTTCTTCCATCATAGAAGAGTGCTCCTGCACAGTTGAAATACCACCATGCAGACCTTCATGTTGGAGGTATAATCGTGAAGTGAAAAGAACATCGCCATATTCTCCAACCATGCCTCAGTGGCTACGCCATCCGGGGCACCAAAGAACTGAAAAAATTTAACCTTCTCGAGTTCACAGTGAATGCTACCAGTACCGACCAGATCACGTGGCAGAACCTCAGGGGGTGTCAGTGCCCTCGCCTCATCTCTATCCAAACGGCTGATCAGTGCCTCAGACATGTGTTGAAAAGATCTCATCATTTCGACCACATCACCAATTGCTATCTACTCCTGTCCGAGAACCTACTCGTCTCCCTTGGGGTTAGATCCCTCAGGCGTGGATGCTACTGGAGGCGTCACGCCTCCTCCCCTAGCACCCCATCGTCTACCTCTGTGGCATCCTCTAAACATGATTACCTGCACAAATACAAGTCAACTCAATTAGTAACATTATAATCAAATCATATCAACGAAATCCGTAGCAATCCCAAGTCCCAAGTTGAACCTTTCTCTGATACCATGTGTAATGAACCTCGTTGTTACGACAACAAGCCTCACATAACAAGTACAATTTTTTTTTTATGTGTGTGTGTAGGAAGGAAATAATGACATTATTCTCAACATCACAACATGACGACGAACCCAACACATGCGACTCATGCAGCAACAAACATAACGACCTAACATAAAAGCACATCAAGCACCTAGAAGCAATGTACGACATTCAACCGATGAAAAATAAGAATGACTACCCGCCCATCCTACCCTGCAATGGTTAGGACCTCCAAGACACATAAGCAATGATCAAGCCTAGGTTCCCATCAATTTTGACCATTTAAGGTCTCAAGGTTGGCGACTGTTATGAGGAACAAGGAGGTGTCTACATCCCATCCGTCACAAGCAGACCAAGCCTACTAAGCTAAGGACAATCATCCTAACAACCCAACACACCCAAAATTAATTACACAAGTAACTAGAACCCTTATAGTGAAAAAAACCAATCACATTAAACGTTTACAAAACCAAGTACAAACATTAATTAATAATAAACAACAACACCCTCAACGGGAAGTGCAAGATAAAAACAAATTCATCAACAACCCACCCAATCACCCAGTCTAAACTAGTCAAGATTACCATCTATTTAATCATGGGTTACCATTCTAAACGGGGCATGTCTAATTCCAAATTGTCATTGATGTTCAATCTAATTTATCCTTATTACATTTCAATTTGAGAAATTCTAAAATTATAAATTGTCGTCAAGGTACCATCTAATTTAACCATAAGGGCACATCAATTGAGCAAGTCTGAACTTCAATTTGGTTAATAATTAAAATCTAAATAACATTATTGCAGTCTGATTTAGCAAGTCTAGTTTAATAAATGTTGAACTAATGGACAAGTCTGGTCAATTAAATTGGAAGGTTTCTATTCAAATGAAGAGGCGGTCAACAAGATACAAATAAATGGTTGTAAAAAGTAAATATATAAAATATCCAATCCATAAAGCTACCATGTAAATTACATGGGTTGTCAATGTAAAGGCTAAATCAATGTTGTCTTAATTATAAATTTCCTTCCCAACATAAATTTACTGTCATTAGATTTACCACCAATTCAAATAACTATTATTTAATAAATTTACTGCCATTGCAATAACTGGCATTTACTAATTTACTGCAATTCCAAAACTGTCATTAATGATTTATTTCTATTTCAAACTATCATTTCAAACTGTCATTTCAACTGTCATTTAATAATTTACTACTATTTCAAACTGTCACTTAATAAAATTTATGTCATTCAAAAATTTACTGCCATCACCACGACGTCACGCAATTCACTATAGGAGCGTTGCTTGTGCAAAGGAGTTACAAGGCAGGTTATTCCGTGAATTCACAAATCACTAAAGGTAAGTGACAGACTGAGGATTCCTGGGCACGTAGTTCACTAAGCGAACACGCAGACCATCCACAGATAAAAATACGCAAATAATAGGACATAATAATGCATATGAAAATGCAGATATCAGGAATTACGTGAAGGACGCACAAGTCATCAAAAAAAATGTCGAGAAAGAACTGGGTAAGGGATGCACAAAGGTGAGAATAGAAACATTGATCACTAGTGTAAAACGCATTCAAGATAATGACATCCATCATTGCATAGGAAGAAAGGAAATGCTACCACTCCTTGAGATAAAAATCGGGGTTTCTTTAAACTCTTTCATTCATTAAGGTAAAAAAAAAAAACTCGTTTCTCTAAATCATAGTCATTCATTAAGAAAAAAAAAATGTTATCTTCCTTAATATTTAAAATTCGTTGTGTGTGATCTGAATTTTTAATAGAAAGTTTCAGATACAAAATCTGAATTTATTATTATTTCAATTTATGAGGTGCCAACTTGCAATTCGTATTGCAGCAATTTTCAGAGACAAATTCTTTTGCCATTTCTTGGCCTAAATCAAGGCTAAATGGATATCCATCATCCCATGCCAATAGTAAGCATATGTGGCTCCATAAACGAATAATCCTTCCATTACAAGATCCACCACTATTATATAGACCATTAATATTGCATATAAATATATATATAAATGGTGGTTGTCCAATAAAACCGTTATCAACAGAAGCCTATCTGAGATATCAACAATGCTATTAAAACAATTGCTTCAACAATGCTGACAAAATCTAAGAAAATGCCTTCCAACGCTGACCCATAATATCTATTTAACAATGCCTCGACAGTTTTGTCAATGTCCAACTGTATATGTATAACATTGATCCCTTAAAGATAGAATTGCAGTCATCCCAGGATAACACGCTGTCTAAAATTCACCAGATCTAATTGCAGTCTAAAACGCAGTAAAGTAAGATTTAAATCAGTGTCATGTCAAAGTCATTGTCTTGTATTAATTATAGATCTAACCATGATATGATGTTCATTAATACAAGAAATTTCTGTGTAACAAGCCAGAACAATGCCAAGGATTAAAATCGTGGCCAACAATAAAATTTAAGGGGATTCACTGGGTGAATTTCTGGGTAGGATGAGGAGAATATCCAGAGTCGAAAGCACTGAGATAAGTGGTGTAATGCAAGGAAATCCATCACCAGAAAGTGAAAGACCATGAATTAACTGAAAACGATCGAAAGGGATAGACGACTGGCAGGTTTGTCCTTCGCTCATCATCCTCGCACAGAAAAGTAGGGCGTTGAGATCCATAGGTATTTTAATGCTAAGGCGATGATCGTAGATCAGGCTCCTAGCCAACTGTTCAGGCAAGGACTGGTGACCTAGGGATGAAGGCTAAACAACCACGAAGGTTACAATCAACACGGCAAGGTGGTCAAGATGTTTAGGGAAATGAATCCATGCGAGTCAATCTATCATCGAGCTAGGCTAAGAAAATTTCAAAAAACCATCTAGACAATCACTTCACTTACCCAAGTAAAAATGTAGATCCAAGCATAAGTTCTATAACAATTTACCATACAAACGAAGAAAGCGCATCGTTTCCTGATCGCCCGCTCTGAGTGGACATCGCGCATGCTCCTTGCAACTCCCACATGCTGACTAGCAAGACTTCACCGGTACCTCCTAGCCAATGCTAGGGGTACTCTTCTTCCCCCTTAGCCCCCCGAGCCGCAAAGGGGCCACGCACTCACTATCCAGAGATTTCGACTAACTCCCAGCTCGCCTCGCAAGGATGAGCTACCGCTCCTCACCGAGATGGGTATCCCAACTCCCACAAGTTAAGTCAGTCAAGTGGATATTTCTACAGCGTAACATTACGCAAAACAGAAGAGATCCAACCTCCATCTCCTCCCCTCATTATATAGAGTTTTTTGGTTCCTTACTTTCCTAAAATCTCATTTAATTAAGCTTTTAAAATTTAGTTCCTAAAAATTCCTCCCTGTACAAGTGTCACCCATCCCTTTCATTCCTCAAATTATTTTCTTTAATTAATTACATATCTTTGTTTCCCTCACCCACCTAGAGTTACTCCTAGAATCACTCCTAGGTGTCCCCAAATTCTCTTACAGGTTTTAATGGCCTTCCCTAATATTAAATTGCTAGTTCAGTTTAAACTAGAAATCTTTTAAATGGTAGATACTTTACTAAGTTTGACTTTCTAATTTTTCCCTTAAGTTCCCCCTTTTTCCCTTTTTTATGTTTACCTCTTTTCCTAGTTTCCTAATATTTTAGATTTTCCCTCTTTCCCCTTTTTAATTAGAACTCAAAAAGGCAGGTGTGGAAATTAACCCATTTTTCTCTTTTCTCATTTAATTAGTATATTTTAAATTATCAAAATAATAAAACAATTAATTTCCCCTTTTTTTTAAATTTTATTCCAATAGATTTATTTTTTCTCCTTTTTTTTTGAATAAATTAAATTTCTTACTCCCTCCGTGTTACAAGATTTAACGAAGAACATACTCTTTATTTATTTATTTTTAAATTTATTTTACATAAATATATTTATATTTATATATCAAAAATAATAATAATAATAATAAAAGGATAAAATTTTACTACTAGCATGATTTAGACCTAGACCTTAATTTTCATGATGGACAACATTTTATTAGGGAAAATGTTTGTTTTTTTTAATTCTTTTCATTGTGTTCATCCTAGGGCTGACTAGGTTCATTCATTTATCAAAACAACGCGACGTGCCCTTCAGGACACACAAGGTTCTCCAAGGGTGCCACTCACCTCATCTGTTTCCCTTCCGCAACGTGCTCTTCAGGACGCACTACGTGCTCCAAGGGTGCCACTCGCCTCTTGACTGACTTGGTAGACATCAAAACCCCTGGAGTCAAAACACCGCCAAGTGAACTTGTGGGAGACTAAGGGCCTCTAAGGAATAAGGCCCTTGCCTTATTGTGATCCCCTTAGAATCATCGTGAGCGACTGTCATGGTTTTCCCTCATGGCATCGTGGGTCCTCTCGAACTAGGTAAACATTAACCTACAGTTCGATCCACGACGAGAGTGCTAGTAGGCTGTGGAAGGGTTGTTGTCCACACCTCTCCCTCAACATCTCTGGTAGTTGTGTGTGACCCCTTTACTCCACATGTGAGTCTAGTCGGCAAGCTATCATCAGCCTGCATCATCAATGAATCATGTCAGAATATATCCATATCCTATCATCTAATCAGAAGCAATAAAATCACAGTAAAACAATCAAACCCCAATGGTACACTCCCCAACTCAATCTGGAGTCCAAGGGGTTCCATCAATGTCACTGCATCCTTGAGGTCCATAATCTTGCACACTCAGTAAAACCAAGTCAATAGCACTTTTCTATGTCAAAGAAGTAAAACAACATGTCATCAACCCATAACGCCTCATAATCAAAATCAAAAGTTTTAATAACATAATAATCTAGATCACTTGCTAGCAAGTGTCCTCAAAGAATAAGTTCACTCAATGCGCCAGAGCGGGATGTTACAACATGAGATATGTTTATGCATTAGAAAGGAAAGAGGACATGACCCATATTAGTTGGAAGTCATTCATGTTAGATCTGTTGGTCTCACCCATTCCAATATAGATGTAGTCGATTTTGATGAAGAGGTATTCAAAGGAGTTATTTTCTATAAATAGGTATTACTGAAATTATGCAATGATGTTGTTAGACAAGATCTACAATTAGAACAAGAAGAAAAGAGGAGGACCTTCTAGGAACAATTTCAAATTCTTCAAGAAGAAGACCAAAAGAAGTTGGAAACCAACGAGAAAGAAAAAATTAAGTAATAAAATGAATTGGAACAAAAAATAATTAAGGAATATGAAGAATATCAAAAAATACAAACAAAGAAGGGGAAATGGAAAAATGATCCCAAGAAAATATTTAAAACATGTGAAAAGAAGAAAAATGAAGAAGCACTAAAAACTCTTGCTTATGAAAGAAGAAAAAAGAAATAAGATAAAGCAAAGGCCCAGTGTAATGATATTCAACAAAAGAAAGTTGAGGAGGAAGCCAGGATATTGGAAGAAGATGTCGAGGCTTAGAGAATGGAAAAGGAAAGACTGATGGTTGAGGATGAAACACATAAGTAAACAAATGAAGAAGCAGAATGGAAAAGATAGAAAATATTAAATGATACTCTGAGAATCCCATTAACTCCAAAACTGCACGTGTTGGAGATTATTTCACGAGAGTATACCCCTATCATGGTCATCCCCGATAATTCACATTTTCTACAGAAGTATTAAATTTTGATGGTGTTGTTGTAGTTGTAGGGGATTATTACTACATCGATAAAACTAGAAGCATTGGGAAAAGGTCGAATAAAAGGAAGATAGGGGAATCAACTAGCACACAATCAATAATAGAGAGGGTTATTGAATGGAAGGCATGACCTGATCCAAAAGAGAATGTTGTACAAGAAATCTCTTCTCTTCATGCATTCAGAGGAGAAAATGCATTATCTATTTTTTAAGTTACCACAACATTGTGCAATCCAAAAAATAAAATTGTGAAGATGGAGAGGTAACTGAACATAAAAAGAACCATGTATCCATCGAAATAATCAAATAAATTAGGGAGAAATACGAACTGCATAAAGAAGATATTGAAAATGTCATTCAAGTGATAATAAATGAACTCATCTCAAAGTTTGAAATGGAATCTAGGACCGCTAAAACTCTTCACACAAAAGAGATAAACAAATCTTTAGAAACCCGGAGAAAGGAGTTAAATGTAGAATTAGAGAAGGAAGTAAAGTTAAAATGGGATATGCACAATAAAGATATCTATTCTATCAAACAAAAGCTCTTTGAAGAAATGGAACAAGTCATAACTAAGCATGCTCAAGGGGTATCCAATATACAAACAAAGCAAGTCGGATCCCAAAAGTTGATTGAGAAACAATGCTACTAGATCCTAGCATTGGAATAGGAAACTAAAAATCTTGAGAAGGATTTATAAGAAAATAAAGAAACAAATATTTCTTTGGAAGTTATAAGAGAAAACGAAATGGAGCTTAATGAAATATTGAAATTTGAGAAAAAGGATTGTCTATGCCTTCTTAACAATGTGTAGAAGAACATAGAAGACCAATTAAGACTTATGGACCAAATAGACAAGATCAAATATCAATATAAAAAAGTAAGTGATGTCTTTTATAAAGTCATCAATTGGAAAGGAGTGTACAAGGACCCTCATAACACATTGTCAATATATTCCAGGAAAGAAAAACTTAAAGACTAAGTTCTTTTTGAGACATGGAAACCTTCATTGAAGGATATTCAAACTATTCAAGAGACATAAAAAAAACCATGCAAAAGGATATGAGACAGTGCAAATGATCTCATCGAATAATTTGGAATGGAACAAATGCCCCCTATTGATAAAGCAACACCGTCTAATTTGAGAATTGCTAAAATTGAGGAACACAAGGATATCATCCAGGTAAATATAGAGAAATTGACTGAGGTGAATAAGGAAGTTCTAGAGGAATATTTTCTAACGTATACCAAGATAATCAAAATGACATGGAGATTTATTAAATAGACAACACGTTAATTAAAGCAAGAATTTTCTACCAAGATTTGCTATGGAGAGTTAGACCTGGAGAAAATGCAGTCTGATAAACTAAAGAAAGTGATGGAATATTATTTTCTCTAGAAGGAATATCAGGATCAGATGCAGATGCA
>JZKD02S1146485.1:1880-12841 GCA_000966675.3 Picea glauca | reverse complement strand
AGGAAAGCATATCTCAACTTTTCAAGTTTTTTCCCAAGTTAGATCTCTGATGGATTATTGTAGAATGCCTGTACAGATTGCTGCTCCACATCAAATAGGTGACTTGTTTATTGATAAATCTCTGGCATGGGTTCTTTTTATGGAGCCAGGCAGGGTCTTGAGGATTATTGTAGTGCTGGAGGTAGCATTTATATCTCTGAATCTTACGTTATAAAGTTTAAAGATGATCTTGGTAAAGGTACTAACAACTAGGATGCTGTTTAAATTTGCAATTGAGAGGGAAGTCAAACAGATTCAGATATTCAGTGATTCTTCTTTGGTGATTAATTGGATGAAGGGATCTCTTCAGGTTCACAGTGTACATCTCAGGTCTTTAGCTGATCAACTACAAGAAGTGGCACGGTCCTTTGATTTGATCACATTTACACATGTTTATTAAGAGCATAATGTTGAAGCAGACCTTCTATCGAAAGAAGATCAACATCTGACCAAAGGCAGTGTTAATGGAGGAATATAGGGAGAGGGAGATTCAGTCTCCTTCATGAATAATTTCTGCAAACAAAAGTTTTTGGAGGACTGTTCAGAATACTTTTTTGGAAGTTGACTAGGGATGTGAGAAATTATTACTTGCAAGTGTGTTGATGCTGGAAAGGATGTAAATCTACAGTTTGCAATCAAATGCAAAACTGGAAACTGGGGCCAAGCAAATGCAACTGGCACAATCTCTTAATCAAATTCTGGAGTTCTTGAAAGATTGGAGTATGGAGAATTTTGAGGAAATATCTCCAGCAGTTATTCCAACTGCGACAATTTTTTTGTAAATGGTTTTTGGGTTGGTATTCTCCGTAATCCTGAACTTTTGGTGAAGACCACTGTTGAGAAGACATGTTGATAACCCAGAATTTGGAGGTTGTTAGAGACTTCCGTCTGAAGCCAAAAGTATTTTTTGTAGATTTGTGAAGGCTGATTATTGAAGGTCAGATGTATGAACATATTAGAGCCTAAAGTATAAAGGCTGATTATTTTTTGTAGATTTGTGAAGCCCTCCAGTAGGACAGTCTTAGTTGATTGGTCCAGATCTTACATTTTAGGCTTTATTGAGACTTTTATGACATAATGGATAGTAGCTGAGAGACTGGTCTCACTTTTATGTTGTTCAGGCTACAGTCACATATTCTCCCATATTTGTATTGTACTTTAAGCACTTGAGAAATGTGATTTCCATTCTCTCTTTTGAATAGAAATTGCAACTATTTTCCTTGGAAAAATTATTAAGGATAGTCACATAAGAAACAAGTAAAACAATGTGCTTCACACCAACATTTTGAACCGAAAGAGTGCAACATAAAACAGATGAGTGCAATTTTTTCACTTTCCATCTATCCCCAAAACATTTAGGATATATGAGAATACAGCAGTCTTATTTCACTTGTCAAAGGAGAATCCCAAACCTTTATAGCATTGTAAACACGCACTGGGCTAGGGGAGAATACCTTAAAATATATGGAGTAGAATCAATAGGCTTACAAGGAGATGCATAGCACCAAGATGGATGACTGAACTGTGAGGAGGTCCTAGATGTAACTTTAGGATCTAATATTAATTTGTGTAAGTAGGATGAATTTTAATGCATAATAGCTTATTGTTGCAGGCTTACTGCTGGATTCTTCATTTAAATATGATCACATTTTTGCTTCTCAGCAAACCCCCATTACCCAACCATTTTCAATTTGTCAGTATTAATGTACTCAGATAAACATGCCCTCTAAGCCACATACCTATTCCTATGGATAACAATCGCAAGAGGCTAAGCTATGATAAAAAAAGCCAAGATAAAACGTGACTGACTTACCAATCATCACAGTTCTGCTGTTTCCTCCGAGAGAATCCTGTAAATTTACAAGAATTAGCAGGAAGATGAAAAAGAATTTCAAAAATAGACACTAATTTGAGGGTCAGCATCTCCAAAGATATGCGAAGGAGAAACACCCAATATTTCAAAACTACAATGTGCAAGGGATCTGTCTAAAAATACAAGCCTAAAAACCAAAATGCACATGTCAAAAAGTGTTTTGCAACAGATAAAATATATGATCATAATCATACTACAGACAAACCTGCAAAAGGCGAGTCAATTTACTGTCTCTATAGGGAACATGACCACCTTCTTTGCGCTTTTTCTCATCTCCCAATGCACTTATGACATTTCCGAGTGCCAATAACCCCTTGTTAATGTGAACACCTGTAAATAAAGAAGATTACTAATAACCTACCAGAATTTCACATAACAGAGCTGGGAAGATTGAAGGTAGAATGGCCAGGTACCTTCTTTGAAGCGGAGACCATCTGCACCTGTCCTCTTGGCTCGTTCAGAACCTGCAAGATCCACTAAGTGAAGCTTTGCACATACAAAATCTTCACACCGATCTTCTGCAGTACCTGGATCACCACTTAATGCCGCATCCCATTTTCGCTTATTCACCATGCTGATTGTAAAGATAGCATGGGAACGACTATGGAATACAAACAAAAATACAGTAAGGACAACAAATAAATGAATAGAAGAGGGGGCCAAAGCAAAGCCATTCTACAAGAACATCAATGTTAGCAAGCCCAGAGTTTCACTGGAACCTAACATTTATATTATCCCCATACCAATACATTAGAACAAACTTCAAAAAAGATCATCTAAACCAACAGATTGAGCACACCTGATCCAAATCCCTATGTCTCAAACTCAGAGTGTGAGAAATAGCATTGTCAAGGGCTGACACTCTACCAAGCACTACATTAATTAGCAGTATTATTTGGTTATTACTACCCTCATAAAAGAAAGGAGGCTGAAACATAGTGCAAGATTGGTCATACCATGCAAGGGTAGAAAAAATATAATAACTATGGTTCTGGCTTTCTGAGTAGTCACAAAGTAAATCAACTATCTGCTTAATGTCAGAGAAGGTAGATAAGATAAGCTGAGATAATTTATTAATGTCCAGCAAATGACCACAAAAGTAGGTCAATGAGACTAAAAGAGTAAGTCCAGTGTAAGTGCAAAGTGGGAGTGCAAAAACAACTCCTAGAGAATACTGGAAGTAGAAAAAGACAAAGCGCTGAGAGTATAGCTAAAAGCTAAGTGTCTGTCTAAGATAATATATAAAAGAGGGTGCAAGTACAAGAACGATGCAAGTAGAGAACAATCTCAATCATTTAAATTTTAACCTCTATTCGTTGTAGATAAGAATCTGTTTTCATTGGCAAGTGGAGGGCAGAACATAGTGCAGTGCAACCAAAACAAAACAGTATTTACAAAGGGTGCAAGACAGATTCAAAATAAAGTAACTCAAGCCTGATCACTAAAGCACATCTAATCAGATACCCTGAAAATAACTGAATCATTTTGATCAAATCTAACACCTGGATTGAAAATAAATGTTTCTGCAAGAAGCAAACTTGTTTAACAGGACATACATAATGAAACTTTACAGCAATTGTGACAAATCCTGTCACATTCACATATCTTACTCCTACGTTACAAGCATACCTTATCAGTGATCACTTAACAGAAGAAAAAAGAATTGAAAGAACAGAATAAACCATCTCCTAATATTGCATATCAGTTAATGATAGACCAACCTGGATTGATTATTCATGTTAGTGCTTCCAGTAGCTCGAGACAATGACCCTTGAGCTAAAACAGAAGCCATCTCTTCTTGAGTGGTGACATCTATCTCTGTCACACCTGTAAGAGTTATTCCACCATTAGCTGTTTCCCGAATTTGTATGGGTGCCTTTACATGGAGTGTTGGCTTTCCACCACCAGGACCCTCTAGCTTGCCTGCAGCTAGAGGATTTGGGTCAAGTAGATCATGCACTTCTTCTTTCAGAATCT
Source organism: Picea glauca (assembly GCA_000966675.3). Lineage (NCBI taxonomy): Eukaryota > Viridiplantae > Streptophyta > Pinopsida > Pinales > Pinaceae > Picea > Picea glauca. The sequence continues at coordinate 8,952 of JZKD02S1146485.1, read as the reverse complement.
GCAACCCAACATTGTAAGACTTGGGGTTCAATGTTTATAAAAGTGCCACAATTATTATTTTGAACACAAAAGACAATCAATGAAAGTGTGGCTTCATGTGAGTATACAGTATTTTGCACAAACAAGTCCCATGTAGGAGGAAAGCTCACATTGAATATAACATAGCAATAATAGCACACATTGTCAAAGTAAATTAGCAATAAACTTGGATGACCTTTGAATTTTAACCATTTCTAACTTTAGTACAGAAGTTGAATGAAATAAAGATGAAGGCAAATTATTTCAGATGAAATGCCACAGTAAGGGTCAGTTGGCTAACTATGAATACTTGGACGCAAAGAATGCAGATGTAGTTTAAGATTTGGTTCTGATTAGGACGCAAAGAATGTTGATGTACTTGCTTACTCGGATCTTATCTCAGCCCTCATGGCACTGAGAAAGATGCCTGCTTTATAGTTCTATGTACATGGCTTTATCTCTGTACATATTTTTCTCAGTTAATATAAGAAAAATTTCCTCAAAAAACAATATGAATACCTCACCTGAAACAAAATTTCAGAAACAGAGAATCAGCATGTGTGGGCTTGCATGCGTGCACACACACATTAGTCAGAGTGAAGAAAATCAGGTAAACCCATCATTAGAAATTTAGAACCCTGTGGTTCCACTTGTGGGGTTTGGGGCTGTGTCCTGGAAAAGGTTTCTTACAGAAAGTCCAGATTCTTTTTTTCAATTTTGAACAAAAAATAGTGAACAGAAACCATATATAGATTTTATACAATACAGACGGGCAAAAGGTACATACTACAAATAGCCAAATTTGGTGTGTTTCAGTCTGAAAACCATTGTCTAATTTCTGTTTCTGAGCTGTTTTCCTGGTTTTATAAGCGGTGAGAAATACCATCTAGGAACCATTTCCCAGCCATGTATATACTGCTTCCAAACTAGAAACAATTTTAGTACAGAAATAGAGGCCAATCATTGCCTTTTGGTTGCATAGCTTCAACAAGAATACCAAGTGGCATTATAATGCCAAACAAATTTATAGCTAAGCCATCATGGATGATCGATAGGCAAGTGGGAGCTTATATCCAGTGTTTGCAAGACTTGTTGATTGCCCTTCCAAAAATTCTGCCTACTTGGAAAAATCAGCAAACCCACAAATCACTGGAAAAAATCATGAGTCTGCAATTTTTTTCAAAAAAACTTCTGATAGGGGAATATTGGGTGCTTTTAGCCTAATTTCACATGCAGCTATTGTTTCTATGCTCAAGCTTTGATTTAGCATGCCAGTGGATGGGAAAAGTGGTCTTTTATCTGTGGTGTTGTTTTAAATTTATATTTTAATTTAGTTGAAGAATAAACAAATTTTACCCATTTTTTTATTGTTCGCCAATTTTTTGCTGAGTTGACGATTTCAAACCCTGGCCAAGTCATTGCTGAGTCCGAGTTCTGCAACACTGCTCCTATCTACTTCAGTATCTTCCATTGGAGATGCAGCAGCTTCTTGCCAACTTGTCCTTGTGACGAGGGAGAAGATGGTCTCAGCTAGTACAGGATTTGTGAAGCTTCCATTTCTTAGTATCAAACACATGAAACTCTTATTGAAAAGTTGGCTTGGAAAAATATGCATAGATGGGACTCAAGCAACACAAGGATAACTTCCATTGGAGATGCAGCAGCTTCTTGCCAATTGTCCTTGTGATGAAGGAGTAGATGGTCTCAACTTTTAGTATAGGATTTGTGAAGCTTCCATTTCTTAGTATCAAACACATGAAACTCTTATTGAAAAGTTAGGACTTGGAAAAATATGCATAGATAGGACTCAAACAACACAAGGATAGCTTCCATTTCTTAGTATCAAACAGATGAAACTCTTACCGAAAAGATAGTTCTTGGAAAAATATGCATACATGGGACTCAAACAACAGAAGGATAGCTTCCATTTCTTTGTATCAAACACAAATTCTTATTGAAAAATTAGGACTTGGAAAAAGATGCATGATAGGACTGAAAAACACAAGGATAAAGCAAGCAAGTTCAAGTGCAAATATAAGAAGCAATAAGCCAACCTCGATAAATGAAACCTTCAACAGGATTTCTCCCTGATCCTTCAACTCTTTGACTTTTTTAAATATGGCCTCCATAACCAAAGGAATAATTCCTTCTGTGTTTCCACCGAGCGTATATCCTGTTCCCATTGTGTATGTCTTTCCCGAACCAGTCTGCACAATGAAGAAGAAAGGGTTTTCCATAGATACCTCTGGACAAGAACTTATTACAAAGTAAGATATTTACATATTTTAACAGCCATCCTGAGACATAACATTATTGCAGAAAAGGAAGTGCTAAGTGTCTGCCAATAAAACTTTCTCAGAATTGCTCAAGACAGTTATGTATTGGCATCTAAATGCACACCTGACCATATGCAAGAACTGTAGCATTGTATCCCTGGAATAAGCCATCAACAAGTGGACCAACACATTCTTTAAAAATGGCAGAGGAGGGGGAAGCCGTACTACCATAAACATGATCAAAGGTGAATGAATGAGTTCCAATTTGAACCTGCAAAAAACTCAAACAACAATCGATCAGACCTTCAATGAAGAACAAAAAGATGGAATACATTTAAAAAACCAGAAGACATTATAGAACCATTTTCTCTCTCTGCAATTAGAAACCTGTATTTTAATCTTGCAATTTTCTCAATTGTAGGCTAAGTTTACTTACACTTAACTATAATTACTGCCTTATTAGCACTGTAATCTATTGAGAATCTCTATAAGATAAGATAAGATAAGATAACTTATTTGATGTCCAACAAGTGACCACAAGATTAGATCAATGGGACTAAAAAGATATGTCCAGTGTGAGTACAATGTGTGAGTGCAAAAGCAACTCCTATAAATGCTGAGAGCAAAAGGGTAAAAGCAAAAACAGTACACATCTAGCTAAGTGAATCTCTAAATCTGATCAAAGAAACCCAAAAGGTACGGCAGGGAGAGTCCAAGACTGGAGATCTGAGAGCTGAACCAAAAAGAGAGAAAGACAGATGATATCAAGGCCTCCTGGTCCTGATGACCAAGGGCAAGTGGGGGCAATCAGGGTGCTGACTCACTGTCGGAGTCCTCTGGTGCTGAGAAGGGTTCCAGCAACATGATCCTAGGCGGGGCATAGGAGCAAGGAAGCCCTGCTCTCCTACCATCCAAGGTCGAAGGAAAGAAGCTCCAGATAGAACTTTGGATGCTCAGCTGAGTCTGGGGGGCAGCATGGCAGGTTGGGGGTACCCTGCTCTGTACCCATCTAGAACTGGTACGTCTGTCACTCTAATGAAGTGTTCTCAATTTTATTCGATTTTCTCAGGACTTGGAAGTATTATCTTTTGAAAAAGTTGCACTGGAGCTTCCTGAATGGCTTTTCGAGAATGATAGAATGTGATCTCAATTATAACATCGAACAAATGGCAGAGTAAATGTTGTCAATGCAATGTTCAAACATTACAACTGTTGGAAATTCAATATAACTCCAGCCAGCTAATGGTAAATATTTACACAGTTTTGTGCCAGTGGCCTAGTAAGTTAATGTATTTTCAGAGAGAGAGAGAGTATTAATGCCAAACAAAATCCCTTAATGCTTCTGATCTGGAAACTTCTACTCCTTTAAATTTGAGTCCAAAGGGGCTGAACATAATTATCTTTCAGCCAGATTTTTGGACAACATGATGTTTCACAAGGAATAAAATCCCACGGAATGGTTCCATTTTATATGCCAATTCAACTCTTTAAGACAGGCACCAGTTGGAATTATGCATTGTGCCACCGTGAATTACAGTAGTTGATAATTAGAAGTGGTATTCAGTCTGGTCTCATTGGCTCACAAATGATGATTGAATTCCAAGATAGCTGCTGCTCCTATAATGGCTTGTTTTAAAATTCCATCGTTAGATAACTAAGGAAGAACAAACACAATCTAGTTTTCATTGTCCTCGAACTTACAAATTTATCACTATATGCAGAGCACAGACGGGTACTTTGTATTTGGATGCTGACAGTACCATTCTGAGAGCTCATTCTAAACTGAACTTACCATTTCTATTTCAAAAAGTTATTGTGTCCTTTTAAATTCATCGGCTTAAAGTGTCTGATAAGAACCTTCGATTTTGACTCTTAATGAGAAACAGAAAAGTTCAAAATTATTATTTCAGATACATCAGATACTTATAAACACAATCTAGTTTTCATTGTCCTCGAACTTACAAATTTATCACTATATGCAGAGCACAGACGGGTACTTTGTATTTGGACACTGCCAGTACCATTCTGAGAGCTCATTCTAAACTGAACTTACCATTTCTATTTCAAAAAGTTATTGTGTCCTTTTAAATTCATCGGCTTAAAGTGGCTGATAAGAACCTTCGATTTTGACTCTTAATGAGAAACAGAAAAGTTCAAAATTATTATTTCAGATACATCAGGTAAGTGTAATGGATAGCCAAATTGAAACTCTGAGAAAACAAAAATGCATCATAACATTAAAAGGTTAGACATTTAGAAGAAATTAAGGAAAGTTTTTAAATAAAATACCCGAGAACATAATGGATCTAGAATCTGGCGATCTAAACAATGTAATATGACTAATTCAATCATGATTTATATCTGAAACAAGAAATGCCACCATAAACTAAAACCTTGTTACGTGATGATTATAATAACCTGTTTCTGGATCCTCTATTCCATTGACCTTGAGACTTGGATTATCAATAACTAAAGATCGTCCTCCTTGCTATCATCGGGATGGCTTTATGCGGTCAAGACACAAATGGAAACAGAGACCCATAGTAAATTGAGCTCTTCTCTAACGTACTTAATCCATAGAGTTAAATATCGATGTATAAGCTGTTATTTGCGCAAATACACTGCACAAACCATCGGCTTTTCTCCTAATTGTTGTAATGAGAAAAGTTAACACAAAATTATAATGGGAGACGTGGTAAGCTCGAATCCTGACCAGGTGACTCAAGCCCTGCTTCTTAGATCATCACCTGCACTTAAAGTTTGCGGCATTGGCTTTGCAGACGATAAAATTTATCTAGAAAAGCTGAATAAAACCAAGACTCAACGGAGCCGTACTGTTATGTGACGGCTGCGCTAAAGATGGAGGGAAACAAAGAATAAAAGACAGCTAGTGAAATTCACCTACACAGGCCAATATCCAAAGGCCCTATAATTATTTTCAGCAATACAAAACCCTCGATATTTAAAGGGTTTTTTCCAATGCCAGACGTAAAGAAGCCGAATCTGGCATTTAATTTCAAAAATTTAATGTAACCCGTTAGAAGTAACCCGGAGATGAAATTCAAAGGCAAATAATTACCTGAGGCTCGCCAGTAACAACGGTGATGCAATCTTTACATCCCTGAGCGCGCTCAAATCCAATGAGAGGCCGAATGTGGACGGCAACTTGAACACACTGCGGAACATCTTTCTCCGCCGCTCCGTCATTCAACGGAGCAGCAGCACTCCCTCCTCCTTTGACATTGACATCGCTGTTCCCGTTGCCGTCCATAGCGATCCCCGAACGAAACCCTCGCTAACAGAGAAATTCGCTGATCGATCCCCGTTGCCGGCAGGCTCTAAAGAAAAACCTGTGTAAAGAATGGCAAGCGGTCGGAGCAATGTGAGCTTGAGCTTGGAAGGGAAGAATCCGTTAAATGCTGCGGATTCGAACCTCTGACCGGCTACCTAACACTGAAAAACTCTGAATTTGTTATTAAGAACTCCTTTTACTTTGCTTGGAAACGAAGTCTTCGTTCTTTTTCTTCGTCTTCGTCTTCTTCGTTCTTCTTCTTCGTCTTCTTCTTCTTCTAATGGCGGTGCCCTCGCAGTTCTGCAGGCGCTCATGCGCAAATGGCTCTGGCTCCGTTTATACGCCTCGCTCGCTATAAGTTTAACTTAGCAGCCAGCGGACTAGGCTTCCGGGCTGAAAATGGCTGCCATTTTCTCCTCCGGGAGGCTATTAAGGGGATTCAACGGGACTCGAACGTTGGCCGTCGGGCTCCTGCATTCATGTAGATGTATGTATGTATGGGGCAACGGATGTCACATGTATTTAAATGTAGTTAAGAGCGTGTCATATCCGGCGGGATTCTGAATGGATCCTGTGAGCCTTACACGGGGAGCTTTCAAGGCCACGGTTCCGTGAAGTCAAAGGCGGGCAATGCGGTCCCATGGGACCGTGGGCTGAGTATTCAAATTTTTGAATACAGGTGACGTCGTGGTGGGGAATGGGTATGATGATGGCCATCATGTCTATCATCGGTCCACCAACCATCATTTTTCATTGCAACGGTCAGATTGCATTCGAGAATTTGAATTTAAATAATATTTCACTTTTATTTAAATATTTCACAATCGTGGCGTTTTTTTTTGTTTTTTTAAATAGTTCGCTAATTTGTTGGAGTTTTTTTTAAATAATTAGCCAATTTGGCTTTATTGGCTAGGTTTAAACTAAGGCGGGGAATTCATATCCGTTGGATTGTGGTTTAGAAGTATTACCATAATTTATAACTTAAGTGTGTGGAATTAATTGTGGCTTATTAATTGAGATAAAGTATCATTAACTATAGTATCATTATAATTAATGGCTTAAGATCCGGAGATATTTGGTAAAAACTAGATGTATCTCTATTTACAAACCACTCATTAATTATTTTAGATGTAGATTAGTTGGCTTTATAATTAGATGTATTTTTATTTACGAATCACTCACTAATTATTTTAGATGTAGATTAGTTGGTAATAGAGTGTATTGTTAAGGCATTCCTTATGATGTCGTTGGTTCAAACCTCGACTAGCCCTATGTATATGTGAGGAAGCATGGGTAGGATCAACCCCCTATATGTGAGTACGAGCCCACCCTACTTGTTGATTCTCGGAGATTAAAAAATAAACACCATATATAGTAAGATACATTTACAATCTAGACTTATCATTTATAACATTAATAAACTAAGTTAATAAGTACATGAGATGTGTAAAATTGATAAATTTATTAAGAAAAAATTCAAAAATCA
>JZKD02S1146474.1:0-12841 GCA_000966675.3 Picea glauca | reverse complement strand
GAAGGGGATTATCTTTGTCTTCGAATTCAATATTTGTTGTTGTATTGAGTAAGAGTTGTTGAATCTGTTATTTAAAATTATCTTATAAATGTTGCAACAGTTCTTTTATTCTAATTTGATGAATAGAAATCGATTTTGTTAACCTGTGATTGATAATAGAGCATTCAAAATCACTTTTCTTCCACTAACTTCTTGTCGTGTATATATTTTCTTTCTGTAAATGTTATCTCAGACAATGTTGAATGTTTACTAGTCAAAATGGTATTATTGCTAGTTTGAAGTAGTTTGCATCTTCTTGGTCTGCATGCTAAGGTATAAAGGTTATCCTAAAACCTAGCCTTCTCCCAACACACGTTTTAACTTCCCTCTGCCATTTTAGTTTAAGCTCTATCTTTCTTTTGTTATAAATGCTAGAAAAGAACCAAAAATAGAACCACGTAGCCTGAGGAAAGGTTTCACAAAAAATCCATATCCATTAATCACGATTAAATCCCATTTACAATTACTACCAAATCATAAATCTTGAGAACCTTACCACTTATAAATGCTTACGAGTCTAATTGGGCCTCTTAAGTTGGTTTGGTTCCTACTGTTGAGTTAAAGGGATCTCAGATCCCTCAACAGAACCCTTTCCAAAAGTTCAAGATTAACTTGGAATCTTTGTCAACCACAATTGTCTTAGGTACACCATGCAACTTAGCAATTTCCCACATGTATATTTCAGAAATGTCAGTTTTCTTGTGCACTGACTTTATTGGAATAAAATGGGCATATTTAGTAAGCTTTCCCACCACCACCGTAATAGAATTATGTCACTTAGAAATACTAGGTAGCTAAGTAATAAAATCCATGGTCACAACATCCCACTTCCACTCATAAATGGGCAAAGGCTATAGAAAACTAGATGGATGTCTATTCTCAACCTTGACCTTTTGACATTCAAGACATCTAGAAATAAAATCAGCAACCTCCTTTTTCATACATGGCCAATAGTATTGTTTTTTTATTGTGAAAATTGTCTTTTGGTAGCCTAGGTGTCTTGCATAAGGAACCTTATGCGTCTCTGACAATAACACACTTTTCAAATCTTGATCATTTGGTACTTAAAATTTGTTCCTATACATGAGGATTCCATCCTATTTTATCTTGTAACCTTCAAAATTTTGTTGCAATATACCTTGTTGTAAATTCACCTTTATGTCCACATAGCATTGATATGATTTGGAAACTTCTAAATTTTTGTCACACAAATCTTATTTGTACATGCTAATGGTTGTAGCATGCATCTCATGCACCCTCTTGTTGAGTATGTCAGCAAACTTGTTCTATTTTCCTCTGATATGCTTTATGTCAAAGTCATACTCATTGAGGAATTCTAATCACCTGTTTTTTCTGGCATTTAAAATTGGTTGCCCAAATAGATACTTCAGACCACTATGGTTTGTTCTCAGCTCAAATATTTTACCCATGAGATAATGTTGCCACATCTTCAAGGCATGCACTATGGTTGCTAATTCTAAATCATGAGTAGCATAGAGCCTTTCATAATCTTTTAACTTTCTTGATTTGTAGCATATCACATGCCCATTCTGACTAAGGACTCCACCAATCCCTTCCTTGCATGAATCTATGCACACACCGAAGTCTTCATCTGAATCAACAATTCTCAAAATTGGTGTACTTGTCAACAAACTCTTGATCAAGTGCTGAAAAATCCTTACACAATCCAAAGTTCACTCAAATCATGCACCTTTCTTTTGCAAGAATGTAATTGGATGCACAATATTTGAGAATCCTTTAATAAAACTTATGTAATAACCTACAAGTCCCACAAAGGACCTAACCTTTGTGACATTTCTTGGTGTTGGGCATTCCTCAATGGCTTTTATCTTTTCCAGATCCACAACTATTCCTTCCTTGGAAATGATATGACCCAAATAATGAATCCGTCGCTAGTAAAATGAGCACTTTCTCAACTTTGCATAAAGTTGATGCTCCCTCAATACCTGCAGTACCATCCTCAAGTGTTTCTCATTCTCTTCTTCATACTTTGAGTAAATGAGTATGTCATACAGAAATACAATGAAAAACTTATCTAAGTAATTTCTGAAAACTCCATTCATCAAACACATGAAGACAATTGGTACAATTGACAACCCAAATGGCACCACTGTGAACTCATAATGTTCGTACCTCGTTATGAAAGAAGTCTTGTTGATGTCTTCTTATTTAATTCTCACTTGGTGATATTTAGATTTGAGATCAATCTTTGAAAATATTTGTGTGCCCCTCAGCTGATCAAATAGGGCATCTATCCTTGGAAAAGGATATTTGTTCTTTATTGTTACTTTGTTCAACTGCCTGAAGTCGATACAAAGTCTCAGTGTATCATCCTTCATCTTCACGAACAATACCAGGGCACCCCAAGGTGACACACTTAGACATATATAGCCCTTCTTCAGAATCTCTTCGAGTTGCATCTGTAATTCCTTCAGCTCGGGCGTACTCATCCTATAAGGAGTCTTGGATATGGGTGTTTCTCCCGGCATCATATTTATAGAGAAATCAATAACTCTTTTCAGTGGAAACCATGATATCTCTTTAAAGACATCCTCAAATTCTTTCAGTATTGCATGGTATTCAACACTTGACACTTTATCCTTAGGTGCCTCCTCCATGTGCACCGCAAATAATTGACATCCTTTCTTGTAACTTTTATTCAATTGCAAGACTGAAACTTCTCTGATAGTTATAGCTCTTGGAATGCCTTGATCTGCTCTTAAGTTTCCTCCCTCATCCAAGAAAGTAAATGCCTTATTGTAACAATCTAGAATGACATGATTATGGTCCAACCAATCCATACCAATAAGACAATCATACGAGCCCAAAGGTATCATATGCAAATCAACATTTGTGCGCAATCCCTTCATTTCCATTGGACATGCATTAACAATCTCATTAATTTTCCTTTTTTCTCTTGTAGCTAATTGCACCAACCAAGGTTTTCCAAGCTTGCTTCTTGGAAATTGGAATCTTTCCGCCATATTAGGATCTAGATAACTATGACTAGCTCCTAAATAAATTCAAATAGCACTAGGTTGGCCATTAATCTTACCTTCCACTTCAATCATGTGTGACTAAAAATCAACTTGCTTGTTATCAATGGTTGTGTAAATCCTTGGTACATTTCTTCCCATGTCTTCAACTGTCATAGCTTGTTGAACATTGTGTGTGATCCTTACCTTTTCACCTCTTTGAAAGAAATCTCTACGCATATGATCTCTGCCACAACCCCAACATTGAATAGGTTTTTTCCTTGTCTTTTTCCCCACTGTCTCTGTCATTATGGGCTCATTAAGAGTTGGTTGTCCTTACGCAATATTTCTGAAAAATGGTGGCTTAGTCCCCTTCTTCCTTTGTTCCACCTTTCTTTTCAACTTGTCTTCCCAAGCATTTTGGAAAGTTGGTCTTCCCCTTTACTGATCATAAAGACACTTATCATTCCTTATTGTTTCCTCCAATTTCTTGGGGTCATCATATTGTATATTGTCATTTATAAACGATGGCAACCCAGTCAAGTACCTATGAATTTTAACTTGCTTATCCTTGATGAATGCAACATATTTCAGCGGCTCTAAAACTATTCTTTCATACTCAACTATTGTCATACTCCCAAGCTTAAGTTCAAAGAACTCCTTCATTTTCTTGTCATAGTATCGCTTAGTTAAGTATTTATTTTGAAAATGCCACTTGAACTCCCACCAAGTAACCTTCTTTTCATCAATGTGTTGCACTTGCATGAACTGATCCCACCACATTGATGCTTTTCCTTTTAGCTAATAGATGGAAATTCTCCCTTCTGCCTGTTCAGAATAATTATGCAACTGGAAGTACTTCCTCATACCCAACAACCAAGTCTTCGCAAATTCATCCTTCTTGTGCTCACTGTCAAAGGTAGGAGGATTGATCTTATTCATTTCTCCCTATATCTCATCCACCCTAATCCTTCTCTTATGCTTTCTAATAGGATATTGACTTGAGCTACTGCATGCTATCCTAAATGAGTTCTTTAGTGACTGGTAATGATGTCTATAAACACTTCTTGTTTCTCTTCTTTTATCATCATGAGACATACGACTTCTTGACCTACTTGACTCTATCTCCTTATCCATTTTTTTTTCTGTTTTTTCCAAGCTTTGCATCAATTTGATATTGAAGTCATCTTGATGCTCCTTAGCTTTCCGAAGCCTTTCATTATCATCTTTATAAATTTGGATATATTTGTTCAATCCATTTATGGTTTCTACCAACTTAATGTGCTCCTCCTTGGATTTTGTACCATCAACACCCAAATTGACATACATATCTATGAATTCATCATCATGGCTAAAATCTTTCTGCGCATCTCCCATGTTTTTTGACTTTCTGCATTGATTTTGTCCTACTCTAATTGTTGATAATTCTACAAAATGTGCAGAAAACAAGATTTGTTAGATGAATTCATGAGACAAATTCATGAAACTCTGCACCATTTTGTCAAAATTATTTCTTCTAAATCCCATGCGCGCACTTGCATTCAACACATACCAATGCACGATGTCCATATTCAAAAAATACACTGTGTGTCAATATTGCACATGCACCATAAATTTTTCTCCGCACAACCCCAATCTTTAGTGTGCACACCCATGCTCTATTGATTACTATGCAGTTCCAATGCCTCACCCCGCAATATCCCAACATTTAGTGTGCATACTTGCACATTCTTATTTTAGACACACTTTGGCCATGTTGTAATTCCAAATTCGACCACTTATCTATCCAATTTTTTCCTTATATAGAAACTCGACCCATGTAGGCTCAATGTTAAAACCATAGCTCCGATACCACAATGTAACATCTTCATTACCAAAATTCTCTGATACCACAATGTAACATCCCCATTACCAAAATTCTCTGATACCATACTGTAACATCCTCGTTACCACCAAAACGCTCTGATGTCAATTTGTAACCTTACTCGACCTACTACTGATAAATGCTACTCCAAAATCCAATGTGCAGATTATACTCTCTAATCATAAGTCTGTGCAGTAATACTTGAAGTAATGCGCTCAACCCCAAGTTGAGTCACACCACACAAACTTTCCTCTTTTTACACAACTTAAAACAACAGAAGTAACACAATGCAATTGTGTGCCCAAGAATACTGAGCAAATCGCTTTATTGTGCATGTATTCCACAGTGAACATGATATCACTACTGGACATGCAACCTTTCTCATGCCACACACTAATTCTCTTCTCCTTGTACGTGTAGACTACTTCTCTGTGCGCATAAGAAAATCCAACCTCTTGTGAACACAATATTTCCCTGCGCACACAACCATTATAACTTCACCATGAAGACTCATGACCAATATCATAAGGTTAATTTATAGGAAAAACTAACAACAATTGTCCTACTCATGTATGTATACAAATATTGACTATCAACACCACACTTACATGTGCAAGAAGCATGATACAGAATAACAAAAATTACTTATATGCAACAACATACACAAATTAACCCATATTAAACACAGATAATTAAGCACACAGTAAATGATACAAGCACACAAAGACACCTATATTTTATGAAAAATCACTAACTTCATGAAGAACTCAGACATTCCTCCCTGCCATAGACTCTACTGCTCAAAATATTTCAACAACATGTCACCCCTGAGCTAGGGCTAGGGAAAAATGGTTCCTAATGACAGGCTAAGTTTTAATACTCAAAAATATTTCTCAGTCCAAGGTGCCACTGTTGCAACTAGTCTACAGTCCCTCATTCCCCACACACCTATTACACCCAAGGAAGTGTGCTCCTTCTCTTCTCAATAGTCCCTCAATTGCCCCACTTCCCTTCCAGGGTTCCAACAATAAGCCAGACAGGAAGTCTCAAATCCCTACAACCAATGCCCAACTCACTAGGGAAAAATTCCTAGCAAGACTTTCACTTGGAGAGAATGCTCATGGGCCTGACAACCCACCTCTTCGACAACAAATATCTCACCTGGAGATATTTCTCATGGACCTGACAACTCGCCTCTTCGACAACAAAACTATGGTTACAATAGAGAAACCCCTTACAAGCTCTTCTTTGTAGATAAGGTAATAGTTGTCCTTTCTCAGATGGCCCGACCCCCTTCTGCACATGAGAATGAATAAATTTCCCTGAAAATGAGTTCCCTCCTAAAATACACTAAGGCCAACAATATATATTGCATGCCTTAAACTAGACACTTTTCACCTTTAGAAGTATCTTTAGCCACTTGGTGACTCGTTCCCCATCCCTCGGGAACTTAGGATAATAATTATCCATAAATTACACTTTTTCAGAAATATTGATAAAATATTCCCTAGGACTTAAGGCCCCCCCCCTTTTCCCTTTTCTAGTTGATTTAGCCTGCCATCCCTTTTCGTATGATCTGTCTGCGCGCAATGATGTGATAATATCAATAACTTAAGTGTGATTACTTTTACATAGATATGCACATTGGCCCATTTGCATCCCATCTCACTAGCCTCATAACCACACAGGCTCTCCAACCTCAAATACATATACATCCACACACACACATAAATTGACTCGATGCACATTGCCAGGTAATTCTCGCACACTTACTCAAGTGCGCACAACAATGTGAAATGTCTGCACCCTTCCTTTGATGTGCAACCACACACACTTACCCAGGTGCATGCATCACTATGAAATGTGCACACCGTTTCTTTGATAAAAAATACCGCGCACTAATCAGGTGCATGTAACACCAAAACTTGGTGCCAATGACTCACCAACCTGTATGTACATTTACATTTACAATTGGTACTGACGGCTCACCAACCTATACGTACAATTACAGAGGGTTCAGATTAGGGACATTACACTTGCAAAGTGTCTAATGTATGCCTTATTCTTTGGTACATAACATGAGACACTTTTGAATTCCTTATGGAGTCTTTAGATGCATAAAATTTCCTTGCTAAATAAGGAGGTGAGTGATGTCTATGAATTATGCTATCACTTCTTGAATGACCAACTCTTTTGTAGTTATCTCTTCTTTCATGATGCATGCCTTCTTCCTCCTATCTTGAATTTGATCCATTCTTTGCCTACCTATGCAATTGATTTATGCTTTGCATCACTTGAGAATTTATTTGATTTTCTTCTCTCATCATCTTCTCATTGTCTGCTTTGTAACTTTGGACTTCTTTTCCCAAGCTTCTCACAATCTCAATTAATGTTTCTTGTTACCCTTTGCTCTTGTGCCCATTTGATTATGTCTCTACATTACCAGCACTAATATTTTGACCTTTGGCTTCTTTCTCATGACTAAAGGTTCCCTCTCCTTCCTCCATGTCCCAAATCTGCATTCTTATCTTGAACCGATATGTTTATATCCCTTAATTCTACAAAATGTGCAAGCAACCATTTTTGTTATAATTTTTCATATTGTAGAAATTTGTCAATTAATGCTACAAGTCCTTTTTATGCTTAATTCATGAAGAATTATATCATTATTCTCCCAATTCTAATCATTCCAAGTTATTCTTCTCTAAACCAACTTTTCAATGACTATTCTCTTACTCAATTTTGAGTTTTGAGTAGAAATTTATTGATGGCAAAGGCAATGAAGGAATATCCATTAGCACATGCAACATAGATTCAATGCTCAGTGATTGTCCGATCATTCCTTTAAATTTAATCTTGAACGTGAGTCTAGTTTTCTTTGGATTATATCACGATATTCAATCTTCTTACTAGACACCTCAATACGTAACACATCCTTGATGCGTGGCAGCTGTCTGATCTGGACCTCATATTAATCTCGACCGTTGATCCCATTTTCACATAGCTTAAACCTTAAACTCACAACCACTATCCAGTCAGATCTCTTATTAGCCTCAGATGTCGATCTATTATCTTAATGGTTTTACCGTGGGTATAAAGAATATCGTTTCATACTTTCATGTCCTCTAGAATGCACCTTCACATTTTAACGCACTAACTTTGCACCCATACTTAGAAAATTTTCTAATTATTTCATCGTGGGTCTACGAGACATCATGAGTCGTCGAATCTCTCACCCCATAGGCCATCCGATTTATGAAAAGTGGCTACCTCTTGGGCCATCAGATCTCTCAACCTATGGGTCATTTGATCTGTGACAAGTAGCGACCTTCTAGGTCGTTCAATCGATTCCTCATACTTAGAAAAATTCTTATATCTCACTACACTTTGCGACATCTTTGTCTTCCCAATTCATTCTTGACACTTATCCATTTCTCGAGACATCTTTGTCCAACCGATTCTTGATACTTAGTCATTTTTCAAGATCTCATCGTGGGTTGCGGGTCTATGTCATTTTATTGATTCTTGTGACCTCGTTCGTCTGACCAATTCTCCATACTTAGTTGATTTTCTAGATCTCACCACGCTTCACGGTTCTACAACACTTGCTCAATTCATTTGTGATTTTGTCCATCCGACCAATTTTTCATACTTAGTCGATTTTTGATATTTCATCGCAATTCTGTGCGTCTATGATATTTGCTCAATTCTTGGTACTTAGACATTTTTTAAGATCTCATTGTGGGCCGAGGGTCTACGACATTTTCTTGATTCTTGTGGCCTCATTCATCTAATTGATTCTCCATACTTGGTCATTTCTTTGTTTCTCACGGCGCTCCACGGGACATCTTCATTTGACCGATCCCTTCAAGATACTTAGTCATTTCTTTGATATCTCACTACAAGTCACAGGTCTACAACACTTTTGTTCAATCTTCTAGTATGTCATCCATTCGACCAATTCTCCATACTTAATCGATTTTTGATATTTCACTGTGGGTTCACAGGTTTATGCTCATTTTTTCACATACTCTTGATTCTCCCTTGCACTCACTATCTCTGCGATGTCTTGATACTTAGCCATTTTTCAAGATCTCTTGTGTTGATGTTGCAAATGAGGTGGCTTCCACATGGACGTCTTCTTCATGAAATGGTATCGATACGTGTCTCGACACATGTCACTACACGTGGCATCTGCAAAGTTTATTTTTATATCATTGACTTGTAATCCCTCTGATGTGGCACTCATATGACTTGACATGTGGTGTTGATGAGGTTTCCATCATGGTGTTGAAATGGCTGAGCTAGCCTACCAAGTATTGTTCCCCAATCTTTTGATCTTAACCATTGATCTTTGGAGATGAACGATTTAGATTTAACCTATTTCGAGTTCACAGTTCTTCATAAAAAAAGTTAATGCCTTGCGTGTATATATATATATATCGTCTGACACCATTCACATTGGTCTGAGCAGATGGAACCTTCTTTTCAAACTTGACACTACTCAGATTTGTAGTGAGATTCATCCAACTTTCCATCGCTCCAGTCCCATTAATCTTGTGCAGCCCTGAATCTATTTCACGCACATACAACTTCGTTCTATATTCAAGGTAAAAAACCCAAGCTCTTTCATAAATTCAACAACACACCATCATCTTTGCACTCAAAGACTCCTCAACGCATAAGGGTATTCTCCACTTCCTCTGTCTTGATCGATTTATGAACTATTTTCAGCAAAATCCTCATGCAACAAATTTTGTTGTCATGTAGTGAAGTAATCAATTTCCAAAGAAAGTCTCAATCCTGTAGCAGGCTCTTAAGGCCCAGTGTTGTAACCTACAACTCTGATACCAATATGTAACATACCCAGTCACCAACAAGTTGGGTTGCGCTACTGCAAATCTCACCTCAAGAACTGAGTTCGAATTATGATAACATTTAACTAATAAAGAAGCATGAAAGAAATGCAATAATCAAGATTCATGCTAGACTTAAAAAGAAAACTTAACCATGCCATGCACAACAATAACTAGCAAGCATGCATATTAAAATACATATCTCAGAGATAATAATTAATACACAACGTAAATGAATATTCAAGCAAAGGAAACCATGATAGAGAGCACTTATATTAAACAAAACCAATCACCAACTAGTTGTAGACCAAGGACGTTCCACCCAACCTTAGACACTGTTGTTCCAAGTCTCAACAACAGGTCACCCCCTAGCCAAGGTTGTGACTACATAAGGATGAGTTCCAAAGCGACACTCAACTTCCCAAACCAGTAATCTATCAAGCTCTCACAGGTTTCTCAACACACAACAATCCAAATTACACCAGCTCTCTTCTCTCCAGCTCACACCACCCAAAGACAATGAACCCCCTTCACTACCACACAATCCCTCAGGTTTTCAACTTCTTTCTAGGGCTCCAATGCATCCAGTCAAGAATTTTCATGCCGAGACTCTTAGAATTCACAATTGTGAACAAGGTTTAGCACATGCCAATGCATCTTAATTATATAGACACCAATTCATGGCCGACATAAAACAATACTTACTACAACCAACAAAACAATGGCTTGTTTCCTTCAATAGTTTGTTCCCATGTCCCAACCAAGAACAAGAACGAATGAAGAACAATGAATGATCAACAAATGAATGAAGAGTGAACACATGAACGAGTGAACAATGAGGAGGAACCATGAGGAAGAACCCCCAAACAACCCACAAGAGGTCTTTATGAAATTACATGTAATAAAGAACCACATGGCATTTTCCCCAAGAAGCTCATGTAACTACTTCTTTCTCTCTAAAAATTCCAAGACGAGTACATAAAATATAATAAAAAGACTTAGCCCCTTTAGCCCCCCCTCTCGTGGAATCATAGCCCTCTATAACTCTTGTCCTTGTCTGTCTTGCAACCAATGATGTATTTTATTATTTGCAATGTTCAAGGTATTTCATTCCCTAGGCACTTCGATCTCTTTTAATTGTTTAGGCACTCCAACCTTTAATCAAATAAACAAAATACATTATTTAATCTGGGGACTCAAAACCAGGATATTACAAGATGTATGGAAGGATTTTTTTTGCGCTATTCTACACAAAAATTGAAGCTATTATGAATTCCTAAGTGGGGAAGCACTTTTCTCATTCCTTTATGCAAGATAAAGTTTTCTCAAAATTTTGAAGTGTCCACTAGAGGATCTAACTAGTCCACAGTTTGAAGAGTTTTAGGCATTGCAGATTGATATTGATAAAGGCCACAAAATCAAGAATGGGATTTATTGGAATGAAACATAAACTTTTGAAAGAGTATTCATATACATGGAGTTAAAAAGATTGAAATATTTAAAAGGTATACCTCTTGAGATTGACATCTTACTCATTCCTATATAGGATGACATAAAGCAAATCAAGAAGCATCCATGCAAAATACCACGCCATCTAAAGGATGAAGTTAAGAATGTTATGATGCTTCAACAAATGAGTAGAGATGATATGTTTGACGAAGGTTTTCTTGAGGTTCCTTATAATTATAATGGGCTAGGAAACTTTGATTTTGTAATCTCTCCTTCTCTATTCTCTTTTCTTTACATCAACACAAGTCTAAGGGTCTTCATTCTTTTTGTGTGCACATTGCTCATTTACAACAAAGGGGTGGTTGTGTAATAATTCTCACAACAACAGTCTTGGTCGCACAAGACATTAATGGTATGGTGACCCCACCTTATTTGCATTTCTTCTTTATTTTGTTAACTGAAACTAAACAAATCAATAGTAACTAAGAAAATAACATTATATAGCCATAACTCAATGGAGAAAATAATAGCTATATAATAATAATAATCTAACTTTAAGGTCATAGTCCATCTATATGCCAAATTGATAGATGAGACCTCCTTATTTGTGGGACAAGAAACCCTCTCCACGTAACGATGTAAGTGCTCAATCTACAAATGTGTACATACCCTACCCTCTCTGGATTTGAACATGCAAACACTATACTCCTTATAACTTATTATAACTTAAAATATATACATGTGTTTGGTCAATGGTAACTAATACTTGGTAAGACTCTTTGTTAACAAAATATCATTACAATGAAAATAACAAACTTAAAAAAGAATTATATATTAAATATGTAAAAGAGTAAAAAAAAAAGTGAATTAATAAGTAAACAAATTCAACTTTTTTGATAAATGTTTTTGCTCTCCAAAGTAAATTTTCATCTTTATTTCTTATTTTTAAAAATTTCTACATAAAAATTATGTTAAAATATTTTTTTTTGAAATTTCTCCCATATAAATCATCTTAAAATATATTTTCTAATTTCTCCCATATAAATCATATAAATCATCTTAAATGTTAAAATATTATTTTTGAAATTTCTCCCATATAAATCATCTTAAAATGACTCAACCCTTTTTTCCTAACAATTTTATAAATAAAATTTTATAATAAAAAAATTATAACTTCTAACAATTTTTTTTTGAAGATTTGAGAAATTATTTCCCTCCCCTTAATCGTTAAAATCCCTTTCATCTTATTTAATTTGACTATTATAATTTAGACGATGGAATATACAATCTGAACAAGTAAATATGCTCGTACATCTATAGATCAAAGAGTTCAGAATCCAACGTTTAGAACAACAATTATGAAAACATGAAGAAACTATGCAATGAAGGGAGATTGAAGGAGGCTATGAGCGTTCTAGAAGTTATGGACCAACAAGAAGTTCCGTTGGACCCTCATACTTATGCTTCTCTCCTGCAGCTCTGTGCCAACACCAAAGCCTTGGAAGATGGTAAGCGAATCCATGCTCACATGCTCCTTAACAGTACTAATGTTCATGAAAACGTTAATCTCAGTACTAAGCTTGTCAACATGTATGCCAAATGTGGGAGTCTGCAAAACGCACGCCTCGTCTTTGAGA
>JZKD02S1146452.1:0-12841 GCA_000966675.3 Picea glauca | reverse complement strand
GTAATACCTTTTCTTTTTCTAGGATAGGTACTTCAGTCTTTCGAGAGTCCTCTGATGTTCCTACGGCTTTGAAGTCAGGGTCTCTAGTGTCAAATAGCTTTGATCTATTCTCCTTTTCTTAAATCAATTGTGCAATCCTTCTAGTCATGAAATCTTTTAAGTCTTGTTTCTTCTGCTCCAAGGCTTCTTCTTCTTCCTTTTATCTGTCTTGAGCTCTGTCAATCCAAGGTTTTCCTATTAACATGGTAAACGATGCGTTTTCTTAAACAAACTTAATAATCTCAAAATCTTCCTCTGTTGAAGTTCCATTAACGTTCATAGGTATCTAAGCGAGCTTCCCACATAAGTTTACCAGCTTTCCTCTGAATAGTCCTATTCCTCCTAATGAAGGGATCGTAGCAGGCCTCCCTATAGCTTCCCAAGTTCTTTCTGTCATGATATTCACCTGTGTTTCTTCATCTAGAACAAAGTCAATGTCAAAGTTTCCTATTCTTTCTTCAAGGCACCCCTTGTCTTTAAAAATCTCTGATAGTCTAACATGTTGATGGTCATCCAAGGTTTCGTTCATCTGTAGTAATACATTCTCTGATTCTTTCTGGGGTTTTTTTGTAGCCTTAGTTTCTGGATATTTCTTAGGGTTCTCTTGGTTCAGAGTCATTCTTTCAAGATTAGCGATCATTCTAGGGCAATCCAGCACTTCATGGTCTAGAGCTTTTCAACAAAGACAACTAGGTCTTCCACCAGGGAATTTCTTAGCAAGATTTCCCGATCTTCTGCAACTGTAACAAAGGTTTAATCCTCTCTTTCTTTTAAATAATCCCTAGCCTCTCCTATACTATGCACTAGGATCATGGTATCTAACCTGCAACAAATTCTTTCTAGGATCCTGCATCCATTTGTTAGTCCAAACATTCTTTATATGCATTGGTATAACATATCTTTCACTAGTCTTATCAGATCTATTCATTTCAAACCTTCTTTCATTTATTAATTCCCTAGTTTTCAAGCTAGGACAGATCCTATCAATCATACCTAGATACATACTCTAGAAACAAAAATTTCTACTTATCTTACTTCTACAGAGCACAAAGCTTCCATACCTAAAAATTTTAACTATTCTTACCTTTATCAGAGCATAGAGATTGCATATCTTACCTCTTTTAATTAGACGTTCTTACTTTTACCTTTCTTAGAGCACAGATCTTTCAGATCTTACTTATTTTCTTCAAATCTGATCTTCATATCAAGCTTCTTTCTTTAGAACAGGGCTTTCTAATTCAAGTAGAATATTGTGCACTAGGGTACAAATCTACACACAGAGATTCTAGGTCAACTCTTTACACAAAGCTTCTTCTTTCTCAATTCTTAGCAAACACAGTTTCAGGTCCTGGCAACAGAACCATTTGTTGGCATAGGGAAAGACCCAGGGTTCAACGCTACAGTAGCGCACCAAAAAATACCTAACTACCAGCCCTTTCAGCAACACCTGCAAAGAAGATGAAGTCTCACCCGAGGTAGAGGCAGGGGCGGTTGCAAAACTCAGGTGTTTGCAACCTTAGTTGGGACATAGATCTATTATTGTACTACTTAATAAAGAACTTAGCATCATCAATTCCTCAATATATAGTCAATAACCACTTTTCTTATAAGATAAAACTTCATAGCATTAACATTGATCTAATGTACTTAAGCACTCATCATAAGTAAATAGGTCAGATCTAGTAGATCAAGAACTGAGCATATTCATGTATATCAGATCTATCATTCTACCTATCAGTAGCACTAAGCATAAGAATATCTATCTAAGCATATTAGAGCACTTAGCATATAACATATGAACACATCAAGACAAATCACAAAGAACATAACACAGTGTTTATGTGGTTCACCCCCACCCTGGGGCTATGTCCACCAACTCTTATTCTTTATTGTCTTTGGTCAATCTGTTACAAGCACAAAGCCGCAAAACCCTTAATCTGCATGGGATAGAAGATCTATGCATCTCGCTAGATCCTTCTTCCTTGCATTACAGCACTAAGCCTCCTATTGTATCACACAAAGACTTGCACTCAACTCTGCAAGTTTTACACAGAATGAAAAAAGCCTTGATCACATAGATCCAACTCTCAGCACTTAGCCTACATCACATAGATATGTCATCTCCCCCCGTCCTCTATATGGCCTAGACATCTATATATACATACAAAATAGGCCTAAATATGGGTAAACCCATGGACCAACATCCCATTCTCGTTACATATTCCCAAAATCCCAAAAGGGGGACAAGATCCCGTGATCTTCGCTTCATCTTGTGATCCTCCTTTGACAAACTATCAAAGTTCAAAAATAGGTCAACGTGACCAAGAAATTCCCAAAACTTGGTCAAGGGCCAACAACACTCATTGGCCCATCAACCAAGTGGTATGTGGATGAAAAATCAGGGTCCCATGTGACTTTCGAATCCTTGGCCAAAGCATTCTTGTCCTTCTTTCAACTACCAATTTGTCATGATATTGGTCCAGAACTTCTCTCTGAGTGAAAACAAACCTTGGCTACACACATCACTGACCACATTCACGAATGGCATCGATGACATAGTTTATGAAAAGCAGAAACCACCAAAGAACAATGCCTCGATTGGTTTCTCAAATCACTCGTCTATATCCTTGCCAAAGATGTGGCATCCACCTTCCCCCAATTCAAAGAGGAAGCTGTCAGCAAGGCTCAACAGTACAACCTCATTTATGCTCAGTCGAGTTACTTATATACAGTAATACCCGACCCACTGAGACCCATACCATTCGGCCAGGACAAACCTGGGATGTCTCATGCGGCAGATGGATTGATTGGTACCACAACATACCCCAATCTATACATCCAACCACCACCTATGTACGGTACACTCTAATATCCACCGATATATGGGGGGTCATCTTATTACTATCCTCCCCTTTACTAACAGCCATACCTTGTTGCTCTCCCTCCACCCATGAGTGGACCCTTGCCAAAACCCATCGTGCTCCTGGCTTCTCAACCAGGTTCAGGTGCCCCTTCTACCTCAACTTATAACCTAGGCACTAGTGAAAGTGTTACGCCTTCCTACGCACCCTACAGATCATTGCCACAAAACAATATATATTTTCCATTTCCTGGTCCTCCACAATCGGTTGCTCCTCCACAAGGACAACCACACTTCGGCGTTAACTTTGTTTAGCCCTCTCCCATTCAACAATTTCATAATTTTGAATAGATGAATATGGAAAATCTAGCCCATCATTCGAATATTTCCAAGAATAAATGAAAAAATTGAAATAATAATAACCCCGGACTATGGGGAATAACCCCCAACACAACCAACCTACTTGGGAGAACCAGAACCAGGGTAACCAGAACCCACAAGGGGACAATAACAACAAATGCCAAGGGAGGAACAACAACAAAAACCTTCAAACAAACTTTCCTTATGCTCTTTGTGGTCAGCATGTTCATTATACTCACCATTTCCCCCAAATTTCCAACTTCAAACAGATGAAAGACTCCATTAACACGCCATGTCCTCCAGTGTCACCTACCCCTCAGCAGGCCCCACAATAGTATTTTCAACAATCACCCCCGTTTGTGTTGCAAAACCCTATTCCACACCAAGGTGTGATGAATACCCAACATGAGATACATCTTGCCCCGCCACAAATGGGATAGTATCAAAACCTTGGAAACCCGACGGATCACAATATCCTCCTCACTAGCGAACAAGAAATTATTCTGCAAACGCGTGATCTCCAATACAGCGCATCCCTTGAAACTAATCCCACCACTTCGGAAACAATTCTAGATATAGCTGGAGAACCCTTGATGATTCCACACCCTAACACTGAACCCCCCATTCCTATTCCTTTGATCTTGTTATGAAGGAATGTCACCAACCCTCATGCTAGGGTGACACACAATTACAGTCTGGATGATGGCTTGGCACAATCTCCTACAATCATGTCAGTATTTGAGGTCCTCCAAACATGTCCAACTCAATGGAAATCCTTGATTTCTGCCTTAGGGGCCATCGACCCAGCTGATACTAGACTCATCACATTTGATCTACATTGTGGGGAACCTCGTCTCCCCGCTTTGGTGGCTTTCTAGATACTAGTCAAGATTTGGAACTTCACGGTTCATCGGTGTATTATTGATGAAGGTGCATCCACATGCATCATGTCCAAGATTGTATGGCAGAAACTTGGCTCCCCTGAGCTAATACCATATGCCATCACTTTAACAGCTTATGATGGTCGACCATCCTCCCCTAAAGGGATCTTTCAAAATGTCCCCGTCGAACTTGAGGGAAAAACCATCCTTAGATACACTAAGTTTATTGACGCCCCACTCGATTATAACATCTTGTTTGGACGTAGCTACATGTACGTTATGAAGGTAGTGGTCTCTTCTATGTTTCGAATGATGATGTTCCCCCACAAAGGGAAAATCATCACCATCGACCAAGTTTCACATTATGAGCCTAACCACTCCTCCAACATCGATAACATCCTACCTCTTGTCTGGACTAGTTTCGATGCATATCCACTCATGGATATGGGCCCCATAATTTTCAAGGACCCATACTTGTTGGGGGCATATCATGGAGCACCACCTCTCATACACCGCTCAACACAAGTGTGTGTTGTATCTTCTGATGGAACTGGAACTGGAGATACCATTCCTCCCACTGAGGCTTCTCCACCCCTCAACGTCCCAACATTTGAAGACATTATACCTCATGAATTACCTAAGAAACCTACGACACCACTTATCCCTGATTTCACCCTTCCCCAAGGGAAAANGTTTTCTTAAACAAACTTAATAATCTCAAAATCTTCCTCTGTTGAAGTTCCATTAACGTTCATAGGTATCTAAGCGAGCTTCCCACATAAGTTTACCAGCTTTCCTCTGAATAGTCCTATTCCTCCTAATGAAGGGATCGTAGCAGGCCTCCCTATAGCTTCCCAAGTTCTTTCTGTCATGATATTCACCTGTGTTTCTTCATCTAGAACAAAGTCAATGTCAAAGTTTCCTATTCTTTCTTCAAGGCACCCCTTGTCTTTAAAAATCTCTGATAGTCTAACATGTTGATGGTCATCCAAGGTTTCGTTCATCTGTAGTAATACATTCTCTGATTCTTTCTGGGGTTTTTTTGTAGCCTTAGTTTCTGGATATTTCTTAGGGTTCTCTTGGTTCAGAGTCATTCTTTCAAGATTAGCGATCATTCTAGGGCAATCCAGCACTTCATGGTCTAGAGCTTTTCAACAAAGACAACTAGGTCTTCCACCAGGGAATTTCTTAGCAAGATTTCCCGATCTTCTGCAACTGTAACAAAGGTTTAATCCTCTCTTTCTTTTAAATAATCCCTAGCCTCTCCTATACTATGCACTAGGATCATGGTATCTAACCTGCAACAAATTCTTTCTAGGATCCTGCATCCATTTGTTAGTCCAAACATTCTTTATATGCATTGGTATAACATATCTTTCACTAGTCTTATCAGATCTATTCATTTCAAACCTTCTTTCATTTATTAATTCCCTAGTTTTCAAGCTAGGACAGATCCTATCAATCATACCTAGATACATACTCTAGAAACAAAAATTTCTACTTATCTTACTTCTACAGAGCACAAAGCTTCCATACCTAAAAATTTTAACTATTCTTACCTTTATCAGAGCATAGAGATTGCATATCTTACCTCTTTTAATTAGACGTTCTTACTTTTACCTTTCTTAGAGCACAGATCTTTCAGATCTTACTTATTTTCTTCAAATCTGATCTTCATATCAAGCTTCTTTCTTTAGAACAGGGCTTTCTAATTCAAGTAGAATATTGTGCACTAGGGTACAAATCTACACACAGAGATTCTAGGTCAACTCTTTACACAAAGCTTCTTCTTTCTCAATTCTTAGCAAACACAGTTTCAGGTCCTGGCAACAGAACCATTTGTTGGCATAGGGAAAGACCCAGGGTTCAACGCTACAGTAGCGCACCAAAAAATACCTAACTACCAGCCCTTTCAGCAACACCTGCAAAGAAGATGAAGTCTCACCCGAGGTAGAGGCAGGGGCGGTTGCAAAACTCAGGTGTTTGCAACCTTAGTTGGGACATAGATCTATTATTGTACTACTTAATAAAGAACTTAGCATCATCAATTCCTCAATATATAGTCAATAACCACTTTTCTTATAAGATAAAACTTCATAGCATTAACATTGATCTAATGTACTTAAGCACTCATCATAAGTAAATAGGTCAGATCTAGTAGATCAAGAACTGAGCATATTCATGTATATCAGATCTATCATTCTACCTATCAGTAGCACTAAGCATAAGAATATCTATCTAAGCATATTAGAGCACTTAGCATATAACATATGAACACATCAAGACAAATCACAAAGAACATAACACAGTGTTTATGTGGTTCACCCCCACCCTGGGGCTATGTCCACCAACTCTTATTCTTTATTGTCTTTGGTCAATCTGTTACAAGCACAAAGCCGCAAAACCCTTAATCTGCATGGGATAGAAGATCTATGCATCTCGCTAGATCCTTCTTCCTTGCATTACAGCACTAAGCCTCCTATTGTATCACACAAAGACTTGCACTCAACTCTGCAAGTTTTACACAGAATGAAAAAAGCCTTGATCACATAGATCCAACTCTCAGCACTTAGCCTACATCACATAGATATGTCATCTCCCCCCGTCCTCTATATGGCCTAGACATCTATATATACATACAAAATAGGCCTAAATATGGGTAAACCCATGGACCAACATCCCATTCTCGTTACATATTCCCAAAATCCCAAAAGGGGGACAAGATCCCGTGATCTTCGCTTCATCTTGTGATCCTCCTTTGACAAACTATCAAAGTTCAAAAATAGGTCAACGTGACCAAGAAATTCCCAAAACTTGGTCAAGGGCCAACAACACTCATTGGCCCATCAACCAAGTGGTATGTGGATGAAAAATCAGGGTCCCATGTGACTTTCGAATCCTTGGCCAAAGCATTCTTGTCCTTCTTTCAACTACCAATTTGTCATGATATTGGTCCAGAACTTCTCTCTGAGTGAAAACAAACCTTGGCTACACACATCACTGACCACATTCACGAATGGCATCGATGACATAGTTTATGAAAAGCAGAAACCACCAAAGAACAATGCCTCGATTGGTTTCTCAAATCACTCGTCTATATCCTTGCCAAAGATGTGGCATCCACCTTCCCCCAATTCAAAGAGGAAGCTGTCAGCAAGGCTCAACAGTACAACCTCATTTATGCTCAGTCGAGTTACTTATATACAGTAATACCCGACCCACTGAGACCCATACCATTCGGCCAGGACAAACCTGGGATGTCTCATGCGGCAGATGGATTGATTGGTACCACAACATACCCCAATCTATACATCCAACCACCACCTATGTACGGTACACTCTAATATCCACCGATATATGGGGGGTCATCTTATTACTATCCTCCCCTTTACTAACAGCCATACCTTGTTGCTCTCCCTCCACCCATGAGTGGACCCTTGCCAAAACCCATCGTGCTCCTGGCTTCTCAACCAGGTTCAGGTGCCCCTTCTACCTCAACTTATAACCTAGGCACTAGTGAAAGTGTTACGCCTTCCTACGCACCCTACAGATCATTTCCACAAAACAATCTATATTTTCCATTTCCTGGTTCTCCATAATCGGTTGCTCCTCCACAAGGACAACCACACTTCGGCGTTAACTTTGTTTAGCCCTCTCCCATTCAACAATTTCATAATTTTGAATAGATGAATATGGAAAATCTATCCTGTCATTCGAATATTTCCAAGAAGAAATGAAAAAAATGAAATAATAATAACCCCGGACTATGGGGAATAACCCCCAACACAACCAACCTACTTGGGGGAACCAGAACCAGGGTAACCAGAACCCACAAGGGGACAATAACAACAAATTCCAAGGGAGGAACAACAACAAAAACCTTCAAACAAACTTTCCTTATTCTCTTTGTGGTCAGCATGTTCATTATACTCACCATTTCCCCCAAATTTCCAACTTCAAACGGATGAAAGACTCCATTAACACGCCATGTCCTCCAGTGTCGCCTACCCCTCAGCAAGCCCCACAATAGTATTTTCAACAACCACCCCCGGTTGTGTTGCAAAACCCTATTCCACACCAAGGTGTGATGAATACCCAACATGAGATACATCTTGCCCCGCCACAAATGGGATAGTATCAAAACCTTGGAAACCTGATGGATCAAAATATCCTCCTCACTAGCGAACAAGAAATTATTCTGCAAACGCGTGATCTCCAATACAGCGCATCCCTTGAAACTAATCCCACCACTTCGGAAACAATTCTAGATACAGTTGGAGAACCCTTGATGATTCCACACCCTAACACTGAACCCCCCATTCCTATTCCTTTGATCCCATTACGAAGGAATGTAACCAACCCTCATGCTAGGGTGACACACAATTACAGTCTGGATGATGACTTGGCACAATATCCTACAATCATGTCAGTATTTGAGGTCCTCCAAACATGTCCAACTCAACGGAAATCCTTGATTTCTGCCTTAGGGGCCATCGACCCAGCTGATACTAGACTCATCACATTTGATCTACATTGTGGGGAACCTCGTCTCCCCACTTTGGTGGCTTTCTAGATACTAGTCAAGATTTGGAACTTCACGGTTCATCGGTGTATTATTGATGAAGGTGCATCCACATGCATCATGTCCAATATTGTATGGCAGAAACTTGGCTCCCCTGAGCTAATACCATATGCCATCACTTTAACAGCTTCTGATGGTCGACCATCCTCCCCTAAAGGGATCTTTCAAAATGTCCCCGTCGAACTCGAGGGAAAAACCATCCTTAGATACACTAAGTTTATTGACGCCCCACTCGATTATAACATCTTGTTTGGACGTAGCTACATGTACGTTATGAAGGTAGTGGTCTCTTCTATGTTTCGAATGATGATGTTCCCCCACAAAGGGAAAATCATCACCATCGACCAAGTTTCACATTATGAGCCTAACCACTCCTCCAACATCGATAACATCCTACCTCTTGTCTGGACTAGTTTCGATGCATATCCACTCATGGATATGGGCCCCATAATTTTCAAGGACCCATACTTGTTGGGGGCATATCATGGAGCACCACCTCTCATACACCGCTCAACACAAGTGTGTGTTGTATCTTCTGATGGAACTGGAACTGGAGATACCATTCCTCCCACTGAGGCTTCTCCACCCCTCAACGTCCCAACATTTGAAGACATTATACCTCATGAATTACCTAAGAAACCTACGACACCACTTATCCCTGATTTCACCCTTCCCCAAGGGAAAATCCCTGTGTGGGAGACAATCCCCCAAGCCATCAACTAGATTCCCTTCTTCTACCCCCCACCAAGAGTACAATATTTTCAAGTAGCGTAAACTCTTACCCTTCCCAACATGGTGCTCGCCATTCCAGTATGGTATCTACATTCACCCACGATGGTTCCTCCACAATCCCTCCCTCCCTAATCAGAGGGAATACCAGTGAAATTTCCAATACTAACTCTAACCACACCACCCTCACTCCCACTCACTAGCACCACCACTATGGTTGGGAAAGATGGAAGAAGAAAGAGCCCACCTCTCCACTTCCTCCCTGAGTTCAACCTCCTTCCGCACTATGCGAAAGAGAGGGACACCCCACTAATAGATGTCCTTCTCTTCTTGAGTTATGCAATCTGATCCAAATCCCTCGAGCAACCACATCGCTCATCGCTTCACCAAGAACACCTAGTACTACCACAACATCCCCCACTACAGGAAGTAAAGGTTTGCGAACCAACATCGCTTGTGCCATCTATTCAAAGTATGGCCACTACATTCATCATTGCCTCGCTCTTCCTCAATTTCACTAGAAACTAATGGCAGTACGCCAAACCTTTCAGCAAGAACCCTCTCTACCACCACTTTTGGGTACCCACATCACTGACATCCATTATGTCTCTACCTCATTCCCCAAATGGATGATATTCCCTTCATCTCTTTGTGACTCACTTACTCATTTCACATACCAATGTCCTTTGATCATTGAATATAGGCGTCGTCAAATAACCCTTGTTCAAAATCATTCAACCACTTCACCTCATGTGGTGCAAGTGAATCCCCTTACCCCTTCTCCAAATATTGTTCACATCACCTCCCCTAAACCTAAGTCACTTCCCACCCCTCCATGGTTCATCGATAGACTGTCTGAGGATATTTCCCCAAATCCTCCCAATTCTCTGGTTCATTTCCCATAGGAAATATTACCCCCTACCACAGTTTATCCCCCACAGTGTCTAAGCATTTGGTTTATACCAAGANGAGGGAAAAACCATCCTTAGATACACTAAGTTTATTGACGCCCCACTCGATTATAACATCTTGTTTGGACGTAGCTACATGTACGTTATGAAGGTAGTGGTCTCTTCTATGTTTCGAATGATGATGTTCCCCCACAAAGGGAAAATCATCACCATCGACCAAGTTTCACATTATGAGCCTAACCACTCCTCCAACATCGATAACATCCTACCTCTTGTCTGGACTAGTTTCGATGCATATCCACTCATGGATATGGGCCCCATAATTTTCAAGGACCCATACTTGTTGGGGGCATATCATGGAGCACCACCTCTCATACACCGCTCAACACAAGTGTGTGTTGTATCTTCTGATGGAACTGGAACTGGAGATACCATTCCTCCCACTGAGGCTTCTCCACCCCTCAACGTCCCAACATTTGAAGACATTATACCTCATGAATTACCTAAGAAACCTACGACACCACTTATCCCTGATTTCACCCTTCCCCAAGGGAAAACCCCAGTGTGGGAGACAATCCCCCAAGCCATCAACTAGATTCCCTTCTTCTGCCCCCCACTAAGAGTACAATATTTTCAAGTAGTGTAAACTCTTACCCTTCCCAACATGGTGCTCGCCATTCCAGTATGGTATCTACATCCACCCACGATGGTTCCTCCACAATCCCTCCCTCCCTAATCAGAGGGAATACCGGTGAAATTTCCAATACTAACTCTAACCACACCACCCTCACTCCCACTCACCAGCACCACCACTACGGTTGGGAAAGATGGAAGAAGAAAGATCCCACCTCTCCACTTCCTCCCCGAGTTCAACCTCCTTCCGCACTATGCGAAAGAGAGGGACACCCCACTAATAGATGTCCTTCTCTTCTTGAGTTATGTAATCTGATCCAACTCCCTCGAGCAACCACATCGCTCATCGCTTCACCAAGAACACCTAGTACTACCACAACATCCCCCACTACAGGAAGTAAAGGTTTGCGAACCAACATCGCTTGTGCCATCTATTCAAAGTATGGCCACTACATTCATCATTGCCTCGCTCTTCCTCAATTTCACTAGAAACTAATGGCAGTACGCCAAACCTTTCAGCAAGAACCCTCTCTACCACCACTTTTGGGTACCCACATCACTGACATCCATTATGTCTCTACCTCATTCCCCAAATGGATGATATTCCCTTCATCTCTTTGTGACTCACTTACTCATTTCACATACCAATGTCCTTTGATCATTGAATATAGGCGTCGTCAAATAACCCTTGTTCAAAATCATTCAACCACTTCACCTCATGTGGTGCAAGTGAATCCCCTTACC
This sequence comes from Picea glauca, assembly GCA_000966675.3. Lineage (NCBI taxonomy): Eukaryota > Viridiplantae > Streptophyta > Pinopsida > Pinales > Pinaceae > Picea > Picea glauca. The sequence continues at coordinate 1,102 of JZKD02S1146452.1, read as the reverse complement.
CCTTCTCCAAATATTGTTCACATCACCTCCCCTAAACCTAAGTCACTTCCCACCCCTCCATGGTTCATCGATAGACTGTCTGAGGATATTTCCCCAAATCCTCCCAATTCTCTGGTTCATTTCCCATAGGAAATATTACCCCCTACCACAGTTTATCCCCCACAGTGTCTAAGCATTTGGTTTATACCAAGAAATCCATTGCAACATACTTGAGACATCCCCTCTATGTCTTCACCACTTGAATATAATCACACGGTGTCAGTCACCCATGTTACCCCCCCGGGATCCTCTATATTCTCGCATTTTCCTCTCTGATGACACTACTGCATTTGGGTCAAGTTCCGACGATGCGTTCGACGCAATTGCCACTTTCTATTGTCGGAAGACCGACAAACCTCGGACCCCCTCAAACGTCGTTTCACATGACGTCGTTTTTCCGACGACCTAGTTTTCGTCGGTATTGTGACATTTGAAACGTCACAATACCGACGTTGCAAACATGGCAAGAGAGACGTTGCAAACGTGGCAAGACCGACGTTTCAAACGTGGCAATAGAGACGTTGCAAACGTGGCAAGAGCGACGTTTCAAACGTGGCAATAGAGACGTTGCAAACGTGGCAAGAGAGACGTTGAAAACGTGGCAAGAGCGATGTTTCAAACGTGGCAAGAGAGACGTTGAAACGTGGCAAGACCAACGTTTCAAACGTGGCAAGAGAGACGTTGAAACATGGCAAGAGAGACGCTTTGAAGGTGGCAAGACCGATGTTTCAAACGTGGCAAGTGAGAAGTTTCAGACGTCTGAAACGTGGCAATAGAGACATCTAGAACGTGGCAAGACCGACGTCTTGAAGGTGGCAAGTTCTTGTCTATAACGTGGGAAGAGAGACGTTAAGAGGTATCATCTTCGACATGGTTGCTATGGGAGAGACACTGCAAAATGTCGCAATAGCGACCTTCTTGTAGGTATTTGAAAAAAAAATACTAGCTATATCAATATTTAAATCTATATCATCGGTCTATATTTAAGAAACTCGGATTTTTTTATTAACAATTTATCCTCTTAGTTTATGTATCCATTAGATACAACGTTCTTAACACTTTC
>JZKD02S1146441.1:0-12841 GCA_000966675.3 Picea glauca | reverse complement strand
TAATCAGAAGTCAAATTCCAAAATGCGAAGGAACAAAGTAAAAAGGGCTATGAAGCAGAACAGAGTCAAGATGAAACATATATGGCGTAGCAAGCCAAGGAAGAAGCTCCATCTACATCACTATCTAATATCAAGAAAGGTTAAGATGAAATTGTTAATTTGTAAGCTTAGCTGAGACTGAGACCAGCAAGCATGTTATGTTCTGCTCTGTTATGTTTGGTAGAAAATCCATTTCTCCATTAAGGGGGAATGTTGGAATAATGGAGAAATTAGRATAMTTAGTTAAGAKHTGYKTAACTAAGTTATTGTGTRTCTTTCATATTTAGGTTTGGATTAGTTTCAAGATCCACCTTTGTAGGAGGTTGTTGTAAGCACCTTGTGCTATATATATGTGTACTTGATTTACATTAAATAACAACAACATATGTGAGCGTAGACTCACTCACTGGTGATGTGCCCTTGTGGCCTCACTGTGTTTGTTAAGATTATTTCTAATGTTAAGGTTTAGGAAGAACATAAACAAATTGCATTTAGTTATTCCTAATTTATGCACTTCCCGTTAATTATAATTGGTGTAATATTATTTTATTTTCTCCCTATAAGAAGTGAAGTGATGTTCTCCTTGTGCATTTGAAATGTTGTCAATGACAAAATTAACTGTCTCACCAAGGGAATGATAGAAAGTGTCTCCCTCTATAAAAGCAACACTTACCCATATCTGTTGGAATAATGGAGAAATTAGGATAATTAGTTAAGATATGCTTAACTAAGTTATTGTGTATCTTTCATATTTAGGTTTGGATTAGTTTCAAGATCCACCTTTGTAGGAGGTTGTTGTAAGCACCTTGTGCTATATATATGTGTACTTGATTTACATTAAAAACAACGGATTATATGAGCGTAGACTCACAGGTGATGTGCCCTTGTGGCCTCACTGTTATGAGATTAATTGATCTCTGAGTTTAACTTTCTACGGCTCCACCATGCCCTCTTCACACAATTAAAAAGAAGAAAAAACGTCTGCCTATAATGACTTGGATAGTATTTATCAAATCGTGGCCAAAGCACTGCTTAAAAGATGAATGTTCAAAAACCCCGGCACATGGCAATGAGGCGTTAGAATATCACAATGGTCGTACGCCCGCTGGTATTGTATGCCCCCACCATGCCTCTCTTCACACAATTAAAAAGAAAAAACGCCTGCCTAATATGCCATCTATGGCAATGAAGCGTGAATGCCCGTTGATATTCTATGCCACCATTAAAAATCAAAATGTTTACCCAATCTGTCATCTGTGACAATGAGCCTGGAGGTAGTGCCTCGTAATTACCCAAATGTGTCAACCAATATTTGTATACATATTTTGTTAATCATTTAAAAGTGGCAATTAATAGTCAGACAGTAATTTTTTAATAAGATTAAATAAATGTTAAAAAGTAAACATTTAACTGATGTATTCAACAGTTAGATAAAAGTAAACACGTTAACAGATGTATTCAGAAATACAAGAAATTTATCAGTATTAAATCTCATTCATTAATTTTGATTTGGAAGAATGACCAAAAATATTTCAACATATTCAATTTATATCCATAAAATTAAATTTTAAGATTAAAAGATCATTAATTATGTTCATTTCCAATTTTGAGGTTAAATATATCATAAAACTATGCAGAAGTGATCACTGGTATCCATCAAATCTCCCACCATGCCTCTTGATAAATTGTGAAGCAAAAGAGAAGTGCAGAGAGAAGAGAATAGAACAATATATTGAAATGTATGAAGAAGTACACAACTTAGAACTTAGTTACAATGTAAGATGGTTGAGCTATATATGCTCAAGCAAGACAAAAATAGAAAGTACAACTGTCAAGTATACTGTTGAGGGTACAATATATTTAACACTCCCTCTTAGACTCAACAGTTACAATCATCAGCACTGACTATGCCTAAGTGTTGTCTTTGAAAATCAAAAACTGACTTTCCTAGTGGCTTGGTGAAGATATCAGCACGCTGATCTCGAGAACCACAAAATTGGAGTGCAATATCCCCATTATTGACTAGCTCGCGTATGAAATAAAACCGAGTGTCAATGTGTTTACTTTTCTTGTGGAACACATGGTTCTTGGATAATGCAATTGTTGATGTGTTGTCACAGAAAATAGGAGTTGGATCATTTTCTGTTTGTGACATGTCTTTCAATAATCTTCTCAGCCATACAGCTTGACAAGAAGCTGAGGTAGCAGCTACATACTCTGCCTCTGCAGAAGATATGGATACAATTGGCTGCTTCTTCGATGCCCATGAAATCAGGTTTGTGCCCAGTTGAAAAACATATCCTGATGTGCTTTTCATGTCATCTAGGTTGCCTGCAAAGTCACTATTTGTGTAACCAGAGAGTTGATTACTATCATATTTAGTGTACTATAAACCGAATTTGAGAGTTCATGCAACATATCTCAAAATTCGTTTTGTCATTCTCCAATGAGAATCCTTTGGTGATTCCATGAATCTGGAAACAAGGCTAGTTGCATACATGATGTCCGGACTTGTTGCTGTAAGATACAACAAACTGCCTACTAAACTTTTGTATATAGTAGAATCCACTGTGGGACCTTCATTATTCTTGCTTAGTTTTGTGCCTAAAGGTATGGGTGTTTCTGCGGGATTGCATCCTTCCATGCGAAACCGTTTGATGATGTTTGTTGCATACTTTTGCTGACAGACAAAAATGCCTTTGGCTGATTGATGAACCTCAATGCCTAACAAATATTTCATTATGCCAAGATCTGTCATCTCAAACTCAGATTGCATGGCATGTTTGAAATCTGTTAGCTCTAGATTTCCTGTGTAAATCATGTCATCAACATATAAACATACAATTAGTATTTTACCGTACTGATCTGTTTTGGTATAAAGTGTAGGTTCATTTTGGCTTCTGCTGAAACCATTTTTGATCAGGTAAGTGTCAATTCTGTTGTACCAAGCTCTTGGAGCTTGCTTTAATCCATACAAGGTTTTCTTCAACCGATACACTTTGTCTGGGTGCTCTTGGACTTCAAATCCAAGTGGTTGATTGACATAAACTTCTTCTTCTAAGTAACCATTTAGGAATGTTGACTTCACATCCATCTGGTATACTTTCCATTTGTGTTGTGCTGCAATACCCAATAGAGTTCTGACAGTGTCTAACCTTGCTACTGGAGCAAAAGTTTCACCATAATAAGTACCTGGTTGTTGTGAGAATCCTTGGGCAACAAGTCTTGCCTTGTGCTTTTCAATCTTCCCTTTTTCATTAAGTTTAGTCTTGTAAACCCACTTGACACCAATACTCTTTTTGTGAGTTGGTAGATCAACAAGATCCCATGTCTTGTTCTTCTCAATGGAGTCAATTTCTTGGTTCATGGCTTGAACCCAATGTGGTTCCTTAGCTGCTTCCTTAAAGGATGTAGGTTGACATGACATTAAAGCAAATAGATTGTGTTTCTCAAAGTCATCCCACTATTGATGGATTTCTCTCAAACTTCGAGTTCTCTGATTCTGTGGTTCGGAGAATGATTCTCTGCTAGAAGTTGATCTATCCTGTGAGTGATTTGGTTGTCCTTCGACTTGCATTCTTGGAAGAAAGGTGTGAGGTGCTTGTTGTTCTGAATTTTCAGTGTTTTCAGAACATGGCAGCAATGGATTTTGACTGTCCTCTTGCTGAGTTTCAGTATCATTCCAGAATTTATTTTCCAGAAATTGTACATCTCTGCTAAGAATTAATTTCTTGGTGATGGGATTGTACAGCCTGTAAGCTTTAGATGTTTCACTGTATCCAATGAAAATACATTTTTCACTTCTGTCATCAAGCTTCTTCCTTACTTCAGAAGGTATGTGTGCATATGCTATGCATCCAAATGTCCTTAGATGAGATACATTGAGCTTTGTCCCACTCCATGCTTCCTGGGGAACTTTCATCTGTAGGTTGGTGGTTGGTGATCTGTTCAAAAGATAAACTGAGCATGCTACTGCTTCAGCCCAAAAAATATTTGACAAGTATTTTTCTTTAAGAAGTGTTCTTGTCATATTCATGATGGTATGATTTTTTCTTTCAGCCACTCCATTCTGCTGAGGAGTATACCTTGTTATTGCTTTCATGATGATGCCTTGAGATTTGCAGAAATTTACAAATTCTCTGGAGTTGTATTCTCCTCCTCCATCTGATCTGAGTACTTTGAGAAATTTGCCACTCTGTTTTTCAGCTTCTGCTTTGAATTCTTTGAATTTTGTAAATGTTTCAGACTTGTGTTTGAGGAAATAGATCCAAATTTTCCTGCTGAAATCATCAATAAATGTTAGAAAGTAAAAACTACCACCTATTGACTCTGTTTGCATAGGTCCACATAGGTCAGTCTGAACTAGTTCAAGATGTTGTCTGGCTTGATTGGAAGACTGTGGAAAACTAGTTCTCTTGTGTTTTCCAAGTATGCAAGACTCACATGGGGGAATTTGCTCTTTAAAGATAGGTAGACCTTTGACCATGGAGTTTTTTTGAAGAAGACTTAGACTCTGAAATGGTAGATGTCCAAATCTGGTATGACAAACCATTGTTTCATTCAAGGTTGATGCACTCTGTGCATAACGTTGACTCAGATTTGCAGTTCTGAGGGTAAGGGGAAACATCATATTTGGAGTCATATAGATTTCAGAAATCAATTTCCTGCTGGGTTTTCTATCATAGATTTTGCAAGATGCTCCCTCAAAAAGTACCTTATATCCTTTTTCAATGAGATGTCCTACACTCAACGAGTTATGTTTCAAGTCTGGAACATGATAGACATTACATATGTCTTTCTTTACATTTTGTTTAGTAATAATAGGAACAGTTCATTTTCCCTGAACTTTTACTAAATGATCATTTCCAAGTGTAATATCAGATGACATTGATGAATCAAGGCATGAAAGTAATTCTTTGTTACCTGTCATGTGATTGATGCATCCACTGTCCAGCAACCAGAGATCTTTAGGTTGTTCTTCAGTCTGGTTGCATGAGAGAAACATACCTCTTGAGGTGTCTCCCATGTGATTTGACACATTTGCTCTGCCTGAGAGCTGATCTGCCTGCTTCTTCCTCCATTCAGATTCATAGTGCCCATACTTTTTACAGTAATAGCATTGTATGCTAGTTTTGTCATTAGACCTTCTCCCTCTGCCTCTTTGAGGCTGGAAATTCTGATGTTGATATTGTGGTTGATGTCTTTGACCTTGGAAATTTTGATTGGGATACTGTGGTATGTTCCCTCCACTGGTATGAGGGTTACCTTGATTGTTCCCTCTTCCTCTACTTTTTCCTCTGCCTTTCCCTCTTCTGAATGAGAATTGAGTTTGGAAGGCATTGGAGATTGACTCATCTGTGAGATGTAGTCTGGTCTCATGTGTCACCAGAGAACCAATTAACTCATCTGTTGAAAATCTTGACAGATCCTTAGATTCAAGGATGGTTGTGACAACCATTTCAAATTTCGTGGGAAGACTTCTGAGAATTTTCTCAACTATTCGTTGATCATTGATGGTTCCACCAATCAGTCTGATCTGGTTCACGATTCCCATGACTCTGGTCATGAACTGATCCACAGTTTCGGACTCTGTCATCCTGAAAGTCTCGAATTGCGTCCACAAGGACTGCAGTTTAACTGTTTTTACCCTGTCATTTCCTTGGTAGGAGGTTTTGAAGATGTCCCAGGCCTATTTGGAAGTACAAGTGCTTGTGATTTTCGAGAAAATCAAATCATCTACAGAATTCTGAATCCAAAATTTCGCTTTGTTTTCTTTGTTCCTCAGAGTTGCCTGAGCAATTCTCTGCGCATTTGTCATGGCAGTGAGGGCGGCGGGATCTGGTTCCACATATCCAAGATCCACGGGTTCCCAGCACTCTTGTGCTTGTAGGAACGACTTCATTCGAAGAGACCATAACTCATAGTTCTTTCCCAGAAGTATCGGACCCTGAGTTGGTCCTAGGTTGCTAGTTGATGCCATTTCAAAAAAAAAATCAGAAAAAATAGAGGGAAAAATTCGTATTTACCTCCGATCTCATAAACGTCGATTTGTCGATGGCCGATGGGAGCTTATCGGGCTTAAATTTTTCCTTGGTCTCCTTGCAATGTGACCACGCGCTTGAATGTTGAGGCGCTACGGGATTTTCCCATTCTTTGACTTTCAAATCGCCGAAACGCGAAAAATCGCCTTTGGAAAATTCAACAGTCCAGATCTTGTGTGATCTGACGGTCCAGATCTTGTGTGATCTGACGGTCCAGATCTTATTGGGATATCGCGAATCAGGATTTCACGAGTTCTGATGTCGAGGTTTTCTGACTCCTCGATTCCCCGATCTCCGATTTTCCGATGGCGCTGTCCTGTCGGGACTTTTCCCGATGGCTTCGATCTGCGACACGCATCCTCCTATGATGGATGGACCTGATCTCTTCTCGCAAAGTTGAGACTTCAAATGCACCAGACGTCTCGTCGTTAGGATCCGCGATTTTCCGAATCCCGGAATGTCGATGAACTCTTCTTTCGGGAAATTTTCCGAAAGCCTCGATCTCTGCCACGCGTCCGGGAGTGATGGACGGTCCTGATTCCTCCTCGGGATATCGCGGTTAGCGATGCTCCAAATTTCTGTCAACTTGAAACTCCAAGTGTCGAAACGTCGACGGGCGCTACGCTGTTTGCCACGTGTCCGAACAAACGGACGGTTGAGATCTGGTCGCGATTTCGCATATGGCGATTTCACAAGTTGTGATGCCAAGTTTCTTTGACAACTTGAAACCCCGAATGCCGAAATGCCGAAGGAGTGTTGGCTTGGATCTGCCGCCACCCGTCCTCTGAGATGGACGACTCACAAGTCTTCTCAGGATTTCGCATGTCGGAGTTTTGGAAGGTAAAAATCCTTTGCTCGTCCAACTCTCGATTCCTGATGTTGCGATGAGAGAAGATCGACGGCTCACGATCTTTCTCGATCAACAATGCAGAATGACTCGTAATTTCGCGAATCGCGATTTCTCATGACAGTCTTTAGACCTTTACACCTGTGAGTCACGAAATGCCGAGATATCGCCACGTGTATCTGGATGGACAGTCTAGATGATGTCGGGATTTATCAAATGAAAAGTTCTCTTGTGCGCTCCAAATGACTAACCGTCGTGCACCTTCTTGTTGATCTAACGGCTATCGGGCCTTCACGCAAGATCTTGATGGCTAAAATGCCTTTGCCTTTTATGCGCTCTCTGCATCCCTTCTGAACTGGTTTCCCGCTCTGGATCTGTTCACAAGACGAATCTTATGGCCGTAATTGTTGTTCCTTGCGTGTTTGACGCGATCTTTGCCGAATTTGACGGAATCTCTCTTGAGGAAGAAAAGATTCGTGAATCTTTTAAAGATTTGAAAGAATTTCACGACTTCTTCGTTATCTGCTACAATCTTTGACAGATTTGAGCGATTTATCGTAAATCTTTAAATGATTCTGCCTTCTGCATGAATCTTTAACAATTTTGAATGTTTTCTTCGAGTTCTTTAAGTGAACTTCCGTTCTAGCTCTTCTTCGTCAATCTTTGACGATTCTTGAAAAATTGTGCAGGTTTCTTTAAAGTTTCTTCTTCTGCATTCTCTTTGTCCAGGATCTTTCGAGCCTCTTCGTCCAGGATCTTTCGAGCGTTGTACACTCTGCAACCTCCGCAAGCTTCTTACGTCGATCTTTTGAGAGTATTGCAGACAGCTCTCCAAGCCTTGTGAAAAGTCTGTGTCGCGTGCTCTCAAGATCCGTGAAGCTCTGTACTGTGAGGATCGTGTTGCTCTCCGAACTGTGTGAAGAGACTTACTGTTGAAGCTCTGATACCATGATAAATTGTGAAGCAAAAGAGAAGTGCAGAGAGAAGAGAATGGAACAGTATATTGAAATGTATGAAGAAGTACAGAACTTAGAACTTAGTTACAATGTAAAATGGTTGAGCTATATATGCTCAAGCAAGACAAAAATAGAAAGTACAACTGTCCAGTATAGTTGCCAGTGTACGGTCATACTGTTGAGGGTACAATATATTTAACACCTATCCCCACCCAACCATGCCTCTCCCCACCCCCACATGACCTTACCAAGTTGTTAAAAAATAGAAAAAGAATATGGACAACATTTTTTATTCCACGCCTGAGCGCTATTGAATGCAATCCTATTTTGTATGCAATTTGGTCTATTATTGTATAAGTCAAAGTAAAGTGCTTTATAACTGGCAAAAATCAGATGAATTTGGGTTTTAATGACACATAATATATTAACTTTGGATTATGGTAGTTGAAACTCTAGGATAATATGATGATATTGCTCATTTTTTTTTTGTATAAGCAGTTAAATATTTTGATATTGATCAATTCACAATCTACGAAGTATGTGTAAACGAACACTGCAGTGTTAAAGCGCACAGTATTGGGACTGGCATTCACTTGGACTCGGCCTTATCATCCAATTGAGTTTTTAAACTATCTTCCTTCTGCTTCGAAGCATATACACTAGTTTATAGATTTATCTTAACTAATACAGTATAGATTTATCTTAACTCCGATTCTATTAAACAGTAGTATATTTTTTAAATTATGTTATTTCTGTTTTTAAACATATACAGTATTATATAGACTTATCTTAACTATACACTATCAATATAAATTTATTTTAATTCTTCTACTAAACAACCTTATATTTTTTAAACTATGTTTTTTTTATTTTAATTTTTCTACTAAACAGCCTTATATTTTTTAAACTATGTTCTTTCTGATTAAAAACATATACAATATGGAATAGATTGCTTCTAAGCATATATCAATATAGACTTATCTTAACTCCCGTTCTACTAAGCCAGCCCCAGAGGATGCAAAACCTTCCTGTTTACACTTTAAAATAGATTAAAGCAAAAATATATAATATACAATTTTCATTTATTTAATTCTTTTTTATTATTATTTAAAACTGACGCATTTCAATATCAACTCCCCAGTTAAATTTAGTCCAGAAATCACACATGGACCTAATATGGCTGTAAAATGTGTTTTTCTCACATATACAATGTAACACTGACAAATGCATATTCATGTCCAAGTCATTCAATTTAGTCAGAGAAGATCTGGAATTTTGTAACAGTCAAATTCGCTGCAAAGTCCTTTTCTACGGGAGCACCTCCGCCATTGTCTTCACATCGTCACCTGCCCCTGTGACTTTAAAATCCCAAAAACGATGCCGAGCATGGACAGACAGAAGAAGAGACGTGGGACGACGAAGGGTTGAGTGAAACTTTCGTAAAAAAACGATTCTAACAAACCAGAGAAATTACAAAATCTACTACGCGCTACAAATATAGTTTGCATTCAATATTTTGATATTGATCAATGGACCATCGTGGAGCATTAACATTAAATTGAAGGACCATCGTGGAGCATTAACATTAAGCTGCGGCGGCCCGTCTGACAATGTTTAGCCACCTCTTCAACCACGCGTTCCACCAGAGCAGCTTGAACACTGCACTGCACAGAGTTTGAAAATATTAACAATTCAATACGCTTAAGCAATAGAACCAAGGAAGAAAAGGGTAGATACTCTAAAAACATGTGAATTAAGCCATGTGATATGGACTATGTGGATACACATTATAGTTCTACAAGTTATATGTAATAATGTTCATATACATAGCTTTTAGTTTTTGGATAATGAGGTTATTTTTTTTAATTTATGTAGTGTTTATCTTTGTTATATATAGGCAAGGTTGGAATATTTATTTATTAATTATTATTATTTAAATATTAGATGTTAAATTAAAATATACATTTTTAATTATATTAAATTTTAATTAAGTCTAAAGGTTTATATTTATTAGTAATGGGCACAATTAATTATCTTTCAATTTAAAATTCTAATTTAATAATGCTAACATATTTTTAGTGGTCTTCCCAAATCAATGAATATGCTAGCATATTCTTAGTTGTCTTCATATTAGATTATCGAGGATGGAAGACTATTAAATGACCAATCATTTCATATTGAGAGTTTTCATTTTTGCATTCCATTAAGTATCCCACTCAATTTTCTTTGTGACCTCCTCAATTTTCTTTGTAACCTCCTCACAATTTTCTAGGCGAAAGTTTACAATGTCCCCGCAGATAAGCTACTATACTGTTCAGATTTTTTTTAAATTAGATTTTGTGTTTCTATGCACTGTAAATTAAACAATAAGATTAGTTCATGCAATCTCATTTTACTTTAGAGGAGGCTACATACAAATGGTAAAAAAGAAAAGGAGTATCTTTGAAGTACTTAGGCTTAAGCTCAAGTCTTTTTCCAAAGCAGAAAACAAAGATTTTTGTTTATCTCGTCAGCCGCGCCCAATGCTGACTTCCAATCTTCTCAAGACGATAAATGCAGGTAAGCTACATGTAGCGAAATACGAAATACTGAATACGAAGAAAACTAATTTGGTTACAAATTGTAAAATTGAGTTATGTTTGCAATGGGTGTTTGCAGTGGCTCTTTCAATCAGTTGGAAGTTTTCCATACAGCGGTTTTTAGAGAAAAAGAATGACAGACTCTACTGAAGAGAACCTTACGTTCCTCTTAGATGATTGTATTGGGTTATCCTTATAATATTATTTTAAGAATCTAAGGGATTCTTGTACATTTTTGTATGAAATCTTCCTAATTTTGTCAAAATAATTCAAGAATTCGAATAGAAAACTCAATATTGAATAGAATAAGTTAATCTAACCTCTTTGAACGGTTAGACACAATTATTTGTACACATCAAGAAATTTTCGAAAATGGGAATCAGTTATATTATATTGGCAAGTAGAACTTGCAAAAGTTTTTAGTGTATGATGGCTTTCAAGATTAGGTGAAAAAGGTTTGTCTGATCAAAAAAATTGTTTTGTTTTTTTAATATTTGTTCATTCAATGAGAAGTTTTTAGTGTATGATGGCTTTTAAGATTAGGTGAAAAAGTTTTGTCTGATAAAAAAAATTGTTTTGTTTTTTTAATATTTGTTCATGCAATGAGATCTGAGTGGGTATCTCATTTTTTTAAATCCCTTTTATAGAAACTAAATCCTCCCAGTTCAGAGTCCGAAGGAGATTTTCGCGTCAGTTTGTCTGAATATAAAAAAATCAACAACTTATTTTTATTAATAGCCATATTATATATTTTAACATCATCAAAGAACTGTTATAAATTGAGAACATGTGTTTCATAGACATGCTTATTAATCACCATATTATGTCTCTTAATATCATCCATATTTAAATTAAACAACACATAAAAATTGAGCAAATGAACGTCATCAGACATGCTTACTAATCGCCATATTATGTATCTTAATATAATAGATACATTAATTAAACAGTTATAAATTGAGGAAATGAGCTTCATCAGAATATTTATTTTTTCATTCTGGCTGACAATATCATTGTTACAAGGAGGTGATGGAATGAACAAATGAGCTTCATCAGACTTTTTCTTCATTTTGGCTGACAATATAAACAGTTATAAATTGAGAAAATGAGATTCATCATACTTTTTTCATTCTGATTGACAATATCATTGTTACAGGGAGAAGGAGGTGATGGAATGAGCAAATTAGCTTCATTAAACTTTGTCTTCATTCTGGTTGACATCATAATTGCTGGTTGACATCATAATTGCTGCAATGAAGTCAATCGTTTCATATTCTTCATTCTTACCAACCGTATGCCTTTTGCAACGATTTAGCGGCTATGCTAGTATACATTTATAATAACATCCTTATTTGTTATGTAGTCTTTGAAAAGTAATACCATTTATTTGTATTTGTAAAATTATGAGAATGTGAGAACTGCTCTATCAACTACGTGTTCTTTCTACTTGGAAATGAGAACTCGGTTGCTGCCTTCTGGCTTGAGCGAGGAACTCTTCCTGAGGAACTCTTCCTGACATCGAGCAGAGGGAATGACCTAGTACCTCAGACTCGATAAAAAGATCAAAAAACTCCTCATACTAATAGAAAAGAGGAAACCTCATACAGCTAATAAGACTAGACATAGTCATAAAGGGTATAAAATATTGCAACAGGCGTAATCGGTATTTCGTACGCTTGCAAGAGCTCACAAAACAACGTCCAACTACATTACCTCTTTGTAGATGTTGCACCAAGAAAGAAAGCATCTATAGGATTTATGAGACTGAATTAACTGAACAAGAGCCATACCCTCTGTAAGTAGCGTGCTTTAGCTTCAGCGTCATGCTGTCGATCTGCGAGGCTTCGAATGCGAGGGTGGCTCAGAGAGAAAGAAAGGGAATTGTGTGAATATGTCCCAAAAGAGGACAACCGAACAGCTAAGGTAAGTGAGAAGATGGATGTAGGGTTTTTAGTGTACACGGAATTTGAAGCTTTGTGACTTTGAGATCCAACTTCCACTAAATTTCCACTGACAACGTGCTAGAAGTTGATATTTCCATTCCAACCCTCTTTCTCGAAGACAATTGAACACGAAATTTATCCAATTGCAAATTGCTTCATAGAAATTTCACTCTCTCCTTAACACAAAAGAATTTCACTGAACGTGAGTCTGGTGAAAACAATGCAAGAGTAATGTCCTCGATGTTAAATCCAATATTTAAAATTTTGCAGTGCAAGTAGGGCTAAAAGACATATTAAGCTTTACCTACAGGTGACTTATTAATGAAAACAAATCTGCAGCCACAGAAAACGAATTGCTGCAAAACAGAAAACGCAGAAAACGAATTGCAGGGACAGAGAATACAGAAAACGATTTTGACAGAGCCGCAGAATAGAA
>JZKD02S1146419.1:0-12841 GCA_000966675.3 Picea glauca | reverse complement strand
TGAGTAATGGTGTATGTACACAATTATTAAATGAAATGAGATTTGATGTCATTATGGATTATCGTTGTGTGCAAATGTTTTAGAGAAATTCGACGCATGTTGAAGGATTCTCTGTGTGTAATTATAGATGAATCATATTGAGTATTTCATGTACTAATTATTATACATGAACTAGGGTTTGTGTGAGTCTAACCCTATACAACAAGAATGGTGAATTCGTTATTAAGAGAAAATGTATGTGTGTATGTATGAGAATCAGTCAAAGAAGTCTTCAATCAATGAAGACTAGGATGATCTCCTTGAAGGAAAAGGCAATTTTCGTTACAGGAAGAGGGATTGAGAGATTGAGGTTACTGACCAAGGCATGGTCAAGATTGGAGGTTTATTGTGTGGAATCGTTGCTTGGAAGTTTTCCTTGAAATCAAACGAGTTTCTATGTGGAAATTGATGGCCAAGCGTGGATCTGGAGGAATTATAATATTGTATGCAACTGAAGTGCGTGGCCAAAATTCACTATTGGTAGTGCATTGAAACCAAAAGTCACTAGCATATAGAATTTATATGTGGAATTTTTGCAGAGTACAATTGTAAGAGAGGTAAATCACCCTTTGAGACAGTGTTGAGGTAAGTAGGCCTCGACATCATCTTATTACTTCTTTGAGGATTCGATCTATTGTAAAATCTAACCTAAAATATAGGGTATTTGAATGGTTGAAATTCAAAGGAATAGTTAATGGGTTTTGACACCAGATTGCATCTTCAGTATTGAATTGTATCTAGAGTGAAAATGCTTGTATTGGAGCATGGAAGATTTAGTGAATGTGACCAACACTTGGTGAAGTAAATAAATGAATGTTGTCAATTCATTTTAAGAAGTAGAATACATCTGTACAATCAGATTGTAACTGGTTTAATATTGCACGGTAAATGATTTTGCATGTTATGAGTTATGGAGGTGGATCGATAATGTTCCAAGTGGAAGAACATAGTATATCCAATACATGTGAATTATGTAGTTTCTTGTGAGTGTAATGTGTTTACACACTCAGGTTTTAGGATGCACAAGCAAATATCATGCAAAGCTGTAAATTGTGAATTTATACCTACAACATGCAATTACAGGAACAATTAATGGGCCTAGATGTATTCATGTAATGAAATGGATACTTTCATATGATATTCAATTGTGAACATGCACACAGATTAGAGGGGTGATGAAATGTGTGTGTATGCCTGTAAGAATGAAGGTTCTCTGTATGTATGCGATCTTCATATTTTTTTTTTCCCGTTTTATATCTTGTTTGCCTAACTGAAAGTGAAGATTGTAGGGGAAACTTTAAAGAATGGGTTCATACTCTTAATCTAGTAAATCAATACTTGATCAAATGAGATTAAACCTGAGATCAGATTGGGAGTCTGTGTATATGAGCGATTTCCAGAAATGAATGCAATCTTTAGAAATTTTGAGGAATTAAGCGCTGGAGGTTTCAATTCCAACCATTGAAGACTGGATCAAGCTAAGGATAGCGGATTGTTTTAATCCTGGAGAAGATGCAATATCTTTCAGGCATACTCTTGGAACATTTAAAAATCAGATCTATTTTGATTAATTCCACCATGCACTGCAACGGTGTTTAATCGCATAGGAAAGAGATTAATGATGCAGGTTGTGTTGAATCTGTGCTCCCAAAGTCCGATGGATGCTCTCAAACTGACATCGGTTGCTCCCACCATGATGATGTCATAGGTGTGATTGATGATTGTGTAAAGACCCGCTACCTCCCACAAGTGAAGTGGCTAAAAAAGCCAATCTAAAAAGAATCTGACCTTTCTGGTATGATAAAATAGTATTAGTTATGGAAGAGGAACAAAAGTTCTGGGTGACCTATGTGAAGCAGCGTCTGAGCTTGGCGACAGGATTCTAGCAACAATCAGATCTGTAGTTTTCCCAGCAAAATCGGATCTACGATTCTCCAATGGGGATCTGTGCCTCCAAAAGTGAATATGATCTGCGAAATTGCATACAGATCGCTCCAGCAATCCTGTGAAATGGCAGACTACATTGATAATTTAGGTTCTTGAGGCTAAATGCAGTTTATTTACGAGAAGAGGATTTGATTTAGCTACAATTTGTCCATTTTGGCCATGGAGTATGATTATCGAGGCTTTTCTTGTTTGGATAAAGAATTCCTTTACTGCATTTTGTGGATTTTTATAGCCGTGCAGTTCAAATCTTTGTATTTCTTGGTAGGTGGATTTGTTCGATGTCCAGTTTGCTTGAAGCTTTGTAGTTTCTGGAATGGTAAGGTCGCATGTGAGGGAATTCCTTCTTATTCTATCTGCTTTCCCTGTTATTAAGGTTTGGTTCAAGGTCAAATCCGGCCGGTGTGGTGTTAGAGCCCTTCTAGTTTGATTTTGTTTCACTTTGTACATAAAATTTTATGAAACAATAATGTCGATGATATATGGGAGCAAATCATTCCTTCTGCTGCATGTAATGGCTTTGACAATCCTGTAAAAGATCTTATTGCTTGTGATATATCCTTTTCTCAAAGCACTTGTGATATATCCTTTGCTCAAAGCATCCTATTATTCATTGCCTGCATTCTTTTCTAATCTGCAGAGGTTTTGCGAGAGAAATATCAATAAAGGGTAGAGATCTTGACAAGTGTGAGAGCTAGTTGTATCAAGAAAATAATTATAATACTAATGTTTTTTTTTTTGTGTGGTGTTGAAGTGTCCTAGATCCGCCCTAAATTGAATAAGGGGATGTTAAGAACACCTTGCACTGTGTGTGATGGTGAATTATTCCTTGAATGTTTTCATAGTGTTATGTGTCTAGTTTTGACACTACGCTTACAATTTATTGTACAACTATACACATGAAATATGCAACAAGTTAATGTAAGCACACAATTAATGTCAATGAATCACATACATCAAAGCACTCAATTAAGCAACATTCAATCACATCAACAATGAACAAAACAAGCTCATAATCAAAGGAGAACTGGACTCAAAAGCATCGACAACACATTCAAATTTGAAGAGTAATTCAATTTCAGAATCAAGATTTATTGTAATTTACAAATAGTCCTTTTGTAAGTTTACTTGTATCTTTGAAATCAAGTTGAATTGTAATTTTAGGGTGCATTCTCGGCTGAGCCCGACACTATAGAGTCATTGTAATTTTGAGTCATAATTGACAAGGATGAGTAATTGAAACTCTAATCATTGTAATCACAAGTTTGGATGCATTTTCAGTGGTAACTGACATCCTCATCTTCCTGAAAGTATAAGCGAATGCATTCTTGGAAAAAATTCCAAATGAATGTAACAAGTTAAAGCGAGCAATTCAAATGAGCTATTCAAGTGAGCGAGTGCAAGCGAGTGTGAACAGAAGTGAACATGAACTTCAAGTATTGGGACAGGGGCAGACCCGTGGTTCAACGCTTCAACAATGCACTAACAAAACCCTAACTACTGACCCTTTCGGAAACACCGATGAAGCAGATGCAATCTTACCCGAGGTAGATACAGGGGGGGTTGCAGGACTCAAGTGTCTACAACCTAGCTGGGACACAAATATGTGATTACACACTTCAACAGAGCACTTAGCCAATAGTATGCATTCAATTATGATTCTTATTCACATTGCAGATTAACCCTAATTGTATATCAATGCAGTAATAATCAATATTAAACCCATCTAATCATTCAACACATAGCATCAGAGCAGATCTAGCATTTATTCATATATCAAGCACTAAGCACCAATGGATATACCTATCATACATCCAGAACAATACACTAAGAAAATGTAAACATAACCATCATGAACACATAGAAAAAAGAACAATAACACATGATATATGTGGTTCACCCCAGTGTGGGGCTACATCCACCAACTCTTCTTCTTCTTTATTAGCTTCTTCCAATCTTCTTACATGCACCAAACCACAGATCCAACTCCGCAAAGGACAGAAGATCTGCGCGCACCTCGCCAGATCCTCCTTCCCTGAATTAAATCGAGGCACCAAGCCTTACACCATCTATGAACAAATCACTTACAAACCCACTTGCACTTAGCTCTGCAAGTCTCACATACAATATGCACAAAGCATTCACAACTATTTACACTTAGCAACCTTCACAGGTTCTTTCACAAAGCCGATCAGAACTGCTTCTTACATTGCTTAGCTACTTATTTATACATTACAAAAGAGACCTAAACATGAGTAAACCCATGGGCCGACATCCCAGACCCATTAAGGAAACCCTAAAACCCAAAAATCCCGCAAAATGGGTGAGATCCTGCGATCTTTGCTTCGCTTGGGAGCTCCGTCTTCGGCTAGCCTGTCGAAGCCCCAAAAATGGTTAAACATGACCGGTGTTCCCTCAAAACCTGGTCAAGGGCCAATAGGCCCCCAACACTCACTTGTGACTCATCCCGAGTCACTTTGATCTGGGTAATACTGCTTCAAAGGCCTCGAGCTTAGCTCGAGTTGCCTCAAGTTGCTGCTTCGCCAGAGCCTCCTGCTCGGTGAACTCTTGAAGTACTTGCTCGGTGATAGGCTCTTCCAGGTGCTGTTCCACTGTTGTGACCACCCATTCCAGTTGTGTGCCTTGTCCCTCAATCTCTTCAAAAAGTGTGCAGGCTTCGTTCTGCACTGACTGGAGTCTCTGGGTCACCTCCATCAATCAGCTCTGGATGACATTGACCTGCTACTGAACTGCGCACTGCTCCTACAACCTCTTCATCTTTTCCACCATAGTAAGCAACTTCAATTGTGCTTGCACAATCGACACTTGTTGCTTCGCCTCCTGGATCTATGACTCCAATGCCCTCAGCTCTAGGTCTTCTGCAAGGCGCTCATAGATCTACGCACTTCGAGCACTTAGTTCCTTACGTTATGAGACCAACACCATGATTCTTTCTACTGCGCTCCTGGTAGTTTCTTCCCTTTGATCTCATACTTATTGTAGAGTGCTAGGCACTGCTTGAAGTTCTATCTTTGCTACTCCTGCTTGAAGCTACTGAATGGCCTCAACGAGCTTCTCCACATGGCTTTCAGCTGTCTCTTCTTCCATCTATGCCAAGCCGAGCATAGAGCGAAGTGCTCTAGTCACAACTTACTTGACCACAGTCTGATCCATAATCAGCCGATCTTTCTCTTTCTATATTTTCTCTCTGTCCTCTTTGAACTTCACCCTAAGGTCATCTTTCTCTTGTTGCACAACTCGAATTTTCTCTAGGACCTCCTCCTTTTCTTGCTTCAAGGCCTCTGTGGTCCGCTCCCTATCTTCTTGGGCTCGACCAAGTCGAGCCTCTGTTGTGTCTGCTAATCTTTGCAACTGGGTGGGCTCATCCCCCAATTCTATATTTTCTACTGAGGATGGCGCAGTAGACACTGCGCAGCTCAACTGGATATCTTGTTGTATCCCCTTCAGCTTCACCTCGATTTTGTCATACATCGTCTCCTACTTTTCTTTGTGTCTCTTCAAGATGTACTCCAAAGAATCTTCTACAACTGTGATGATGAGATCAACATCATCCATGGTGAGCACATTCTGCGATTAAGGCTTAGTGGCTCGGGNTGAGTAATGGTGTATGTACACAATTATTAAATGAAATGAGATTTGATGTCATTATGGATTATCGTTGTGTGCAAATGTTTTAGAGAAATTCGACGCATGTTGAAGGATTCTCTGTGTGTAATTATAGATGAATCATATTGAGTATTTCATGTACTAATTATTATACATGAACTAGGGTTTGTGTGAGTCTAACCCTATACAACAAGAATGGTGAATTCGTTATTAAGAGAAAATGTATGTGTGTATGTATGAGAATCAGTCAAAGAAGTCTTCAATCAATGAAGACTAGGATGATCTCCTTGAAGGAAAAGGCAATTTTCGTTACAGGAAGAGGGATTGAGAGATTGAGGTTACTGACCAAGGCATGGTCAAGATTGGAGGTTTATTGTGTGGAATCGTTGCTTGGAAGTTTTCCTTGAAATCAAACGAGTTTCTATGTGGAAATTGATGGCCAAGCGTGGATCTGGAGGAATTATAATATTGTATGCAACTGAAGTGCGTGGCCAAAATTCACTATTGGTAGTGCATTGAAACCAAAAGTCACTAGCATATAGAATTTATATGTGGAATTTTTGCAGAGTACAATTGTAAGAGAGGTAAATCACCCTTTGAGACAGTGTTGAGGTAAGTAGGCCTCGACATCATCTTATTACTTCTTTGAGGATTCGATCTATTGTAAAATCTAACCTAAAATATAGGGTATTTGAATGGTTGAAATTCAAAGGAATAGTTAATGGGTTTTGACACCAGATTGCATCTTCAGTATTGAATTGTATCTAGAGTGAAAATGCTTGTATTGGAGCATGGAAGATTTAGTGAATGTGACCAACACTTGGTGAAGTAAATAAATGAATGTTGTCAATTCATTTTAAGAAGTAGAATACATCTGTACAATCAGATTGTAACTGGTTTAATATTGCACGGTAAATGATTTTGCATGTTATGAGTTATGGAGGTGGATCGATAATGTTCCAAGTGGAAGAACATAGTATATCCAATACATGTGAATTATGTAGTTTCTTGTGAGTGTAATGTGTTTACACACTCAGGTTTTAGGATGCACAAGCAAATATCATGCAAAGCTGTAAATTGTGAATTTATACCTACAACATGCAATTACAGGAACAATTAATGGGCCTAGATGTATTCATGTAATGAAATGGATACTTTCATATGATATTCAATTGTGAACATGCACACAGATTAGAGGGGTGATGAAATGTGTGTGTATGCCTGTAAGAATGAAGGTTCTCTGTATGTATGCGATCTTCATATTTTTTTTTTCCCGTTTTATATCTTGTTTGCCTAACTGAAAGTGAAGATTGTAGGGGAAACTTTAAAGAATGGGTTCATACTCTTAATCTAGTAAATCAATACTTGATCAAATGAGATTAAACCTGAGATCAGATTGGGAGTCTGTGTATATGAGCGATTTCCAGAAATGAATGCAATCTTTAGAAATTTTGAGGAATTAAGCGCTGGAGGTTTCAATTCCAACCATTGAAGACTGGATCAAGCTAAGGATAGCGGATTGTTTTAATCCTGGAGAAGATGCAATATCTTTCAGGCATACTCTTGGAACATTTAAAAATCAGATCTATTTTGATTAATTCCACCATGCACTGCAACGGTGTTTAATCGCATAGGAAAGAGATTAATGATGCAGGTTGTGTTGAATCTGTGCTCCCAAAGTCCGATGGATGCTCTCAAACTGACATCGGTTGCTCCCACCATGATGATGTCATAGGTGTGATTGATGATTGTGTAAAGACCCGCTACCTCCCACAAGTGAAGTGGCTAAAAAAGCCAATCTAAAAAGAATCTGACCTTTCTGGTATGATAAAATAGTATTAGTTATGGAAGAGGAACAAAAGTTCTGGGTGACCTATGTGAAGCAGCGTCTGAGCTTGGCGACAGGATTCTAGCAACAATCAGATCTGTAGTTTTCCCAGCAAAATCGGATCTACGATTCTCCAATGGGGATCTGTGCCTCCAAAAGTGAATATGATCTGCGAAATTGCATACAGATCGCTCCAGCAATCCTGTGAAATGGCAGACTACATTGATAATTTAGGTTCTTGAGGCTAAATGCAGTTTATTTACGAGAAGAGGATTTGATTTAGCTACAATTTGTCCATTTTGGCCATGGAGTATGATTATCGAGGCTTTTCTTGTTTGGATAAAGAATTCCTTTACTGCATTTTGTGGATTTTTATAGCCGTGCAGTTCAAATCTTTGTATTTCTTGGTAGGTGGATTTGTTCGATGTCCAGTTTGCTTGAAGCTTTGTAGTTTCTGGAATGGTAAGGTCGCATGTGAGGGAATTCCTTCTTATTCTATCTGCTTTCCCTGTTATTAAGGTTTGGTTCAAGGTCAAATCCGGCCGGTGTGGTGTTAGAGCCCTTCTAGTTTGATTTTGTTTCACTTTGTACATAAAATTTTATGAAACAATAATGTCGATGATATATGGGAGCAAATCATTCCTTCTGCTGCATGTAATGGCTTTGACAATCCTGTAAAAGATCTTATTGCTTGTGATATATCCTTTTCTCAAAGCACTTGTGATATATCCTTTGCTCAAAGCATCCTATTATTCATTGCCTGCATTCTTTTCTAATCTGCAGAGGTTTTGCGAGAGAAATATCAATAAAGGGTAGAGATCTTGACAAGTGTGAGAGCTAGTTGTATCAAGAAAATAATTATAATACTAATGTTTTTTTTTTTGTGTGGTGTTGAAGTGTCCTAGATCCGCCCTAAATTGAATAAGGGGATGTTAAGAACACCTTGCACTGTGTGTGATGGTGAATTATTCCTTGAATGTTTTCATAGTGTTATGTGTCTAGTTTTGACACTACGCTTACAATTTATTGTACAACTATACACATGAAATATGCAACAAGTTAATGTAAGCACACAATTAATGTCAATGAATCACATACATCAAAGCACTCAATTAAGCAACATTCAATCACATCAACAATGAACAAAACAAGCTCATAATCAAAGGAGAACTGGACTCAAAAGCATCGACAACACATTCAAATTTGAAGAGTAATTCAATTTCAGAATCAAGATTTATTGTAATTTACAAATAGTCCTTTTGTAAGTTTACTTGTATCTTTGAAATCAAGTTGAATTGTAATTTTAGGGTGCATTCTCGGCTGAGCCCGACACTATAGAGTCATTGTAATTTTGAGTCATAATTGACAAGGATGAGTAATTGAAACTCTAATCATTGTAATCACAAGTTTGGATGCATTTTCAGTGGTAACTGACATCCTCATCTTCCTGAAAGTATAAGCGAATGCATTCTTGGAAAAAATTCCAAATGAATGTAACAAGTTAAAGCGAGCAATTCAAATGAGCTATTCAAGTGAGCGAGTGCAAGCGAGTGTGAACAGAAGTGAACATGAACTTCAAGTATTGGGACAGGGGCAGACCCGTGGTTCAACGCTTCAACAATGCACTAACAAAACCCTAACTACTGACCCTTTCGGAAACACCGATGAAGCAGATGCAATCTTACCCGAGGTAGATACAGGGGGGGTTGCAGGACTCAAGTGTCTACAACCTAGCTGGGACACAAATATGTGATTACACACTTCAACAGAGCACTTAGCCAATAGTATGCATTCAATTATGATTCTTATTCACATTGCAGATTAACCCTAATTGTATATCAATGCAGTAATAATCAATATTAAACCCATCTAATCATTCAACACATAGCATCAGAGCAGATCTAGCATTTATTCATATATCAAGCACTAAGCACCAATGGATATACCTATCATACATCCAGAACAATACACTAAGAAAATGTAAACATAACCATCATGAACACATAGAAAAAAGAACAATAACACATGATATATGTGGTTCACCCCAGTGTGGGGCTACATCCACCAACTCTTCTTCTTCTTTATTAGCTTCTTCCAATCTTCTTACATGCACCAAACCACAGATCCAACTCCGCAAAGGACAGAAGATCTGCGCGCACCTCGCCAGATCCTCCTTCCCTGAATTAAATCGAGGCACCAAGCCTTACACCATCTATGAACAAATCACTTACAAACCCACTTGCACTTAGCTCTGCAAGTCTCACATACAATATGCACAAAGCATTCACAACTATTTACACTTAGCAACCTTCACAGGTTCTTTCACAAAGCCGATCAGAACTGCTTCTTACATTGCTTAGCTACTTATTTATACATTACAAAAGAGACCTAAACATGAGTAAACCCATGGGCCGACATCCCAGACCCATTAAGGAAACCCTAAAACCCAAAAATCCCGCAAAATGGGTGAGATCCTGCGATCTTTGCTTCGCTTGGGAGCTCCGTCTTCGGCTAGCCTGTCGAAGCCCCAAAAATGGTTAAACATGACCGGTGTTCCCTCAAAACCTGGTCAAGGGCCAATAGGCCCCCAACACTCACTTGTGACTCATCCCGAGTCACTTTGATCTGGGTAATACTGCTTCAAAGGCCTCGAGCTTAGCTCGAGTTGCCTCAAGTTGCTGCTTCGCCAGAGCCTCCTGCTCGGTGAACTCTTGAAGTACTTGCTCGGTGATAGGCTCTTCCAGGTGCTGTTCCACTGTTGTGACCACCCATTCCAGTTGTGTGCCTTGTCCCTCAATCTCTTCAAAAAGTGTGCAGGCTTCGTTCTGCACTGACTGGAGTCTCTGGGTCACCTCCATCAATCAGCTCTGGATGACATTGACCTGCTACTGAACTGCGCACTGCTCCTACAACCTCTTCATCTTTTCCACCATAGTAAGCAACTTCAATTGTGCTTGCACAATCGACACTTGTTGCTTCGCCTCCTGGATCTATGACTCCAATGCCCTCAGCTCTAGGTCTTCTGCAAGGCGCTCATAGATCTACGCACTTCGAGCACTTAGTTCCTTACGTTATGAGACCAACACCATGATTCTTTCTACTGCGCTCCTGGTAGTTTCTTCCCTTTGATCTCATACTTATTGTAGAGTGCTAGGCACTGCTTGAAGTTCTATCTTTGCTACTCCTGCTTGAAGCTACTGAATGGCCTCAACGAGCTTCTCCACATGGCTTTCAGCTGTCTCTTCTTCCATCTATGCCAAGCCGAGCATAGAGCGAAGTGCTCTAGTCACAACTTACTTGACCACAGTCTGATCCATAAGCAACCGATCTTTCTCTTTCTATATTTTCTCTCTCTCCTCTTTGAACTTCACCCTAAGGTCATCTTTCTCTTGTTGCACAACTCGAATTTTCTCTAGGACCTCCTCCTTTTCTTGCTTCAAGGCCTCTGTGGCCCGCTCCCTATCTTCTTGGGCTCGACCAAGTCAAGCCTCTGTTGTGTCTGCTAATCTTTGCAACTGGGTGGGCTCATCTCCCAATTCTATATTTTCTACTGAGGATGACGCAGTAGACACTGCGCAACTCGACTGGATATCTTGTTGTATCCCCTTCAGCTTCACCTCGATTTTGTCATACGTCGTCTCCTGCTTTTCTTTCTGTCTCTTCAAGATGTCCTCCAAAGAATCTTCTACAACTGTGATGATGAGATCAACATCATCCATGGTGAGCACATTCTGCGATTAAGGCTTAGTGGCTCGGGATTTTTTCCACGCTGAGGGTTTCTACGGGGAACCCTTCCTTTTCTTTGATGTCTCGACCTCTGTAAGGGGGTCCTTTGGTGGTGTTNCAACAATTTGGTCAACGAAAGGGGTTGGAAAATTGTCCTTTGGACAAGCTTTGTTGATATCCCGATAATCAACACAAACGCGTATACTACCACCCTTTTTATCAATCGGTACGGGTTGGAAACCCATTCTGTCAATTCCACGAGGTAAATGAAACCAGCTTTAAGAAGTTTTTCAACTTCGAGTTTAATGGCTGCCGCTTTACGTGGATGGACAGGACGTAGGCGCTGCCAGACTGGTTTAGCTCTGGGATATGTCTTAATCTCGTGAACAATGATAGCAGGGTCAATACCCGACATCTCTTCGTAACTCCATGCAAAAATATCACGGAATTCTTTAAACAAGGAAGTATAAGTGACAATTTCTGCAGGAGAACAAGAAGCTCCGATATGAACGTTCTCAACGATCTCAGGTTTTAGTGAAATATCTATGGGTATCGTGGGTGAAATGTTACTGAGATTCCCTTCTGCAAACACATCCCGTGTGGGTTGGGAAACTTTGGAGATAACAACAACGGTCGACGGAGTCGAGATCCGCTAATAATTCTCAAGAGTCTGTTGTTCCAGAAACAAGATGGAACGATGATGCCCATCATCCCAAGGGGTGTCTTCCATGACGGAAATAATCATCTCATCAGTGGGAAAGATGACACAGAAATGATCAGGAGACAACTCGTCAAAAGAAGAAGTAATAGGGGTTGCCGATTGAATGACTTGATAAGCGAACTCAACCGGACTTAACGACATGATGTTGCCGAAACGAATATGATCTCCAGGATCAGGGACTACCCAAGGGTCAACAGACACTGGAAGTTCATGAGGTACAGTAGAGATCATATTAATAGATGCAATAAATGGGCGGGGAAGATCGGGTGGTGGTGGTATGGGGAAAGTACCCATAAGTGAAGAGTTTTTTAAAAGACCGACTCCGACGTTCTCATAACCCGGTGGGGTTTTAGCAATGAAAGGCACGTTGCCAACATGAGTATCAGCATTAAAAAAGGCAAGTTGATCGACCGTAACCACTTTTCCTTGGTGAGGAAATCGTACGACACGGAAAAGGGTTGACACTACAGCACGCATGGAATCGACCCAACTTCGACCAAGTAGAAGATTATAATCTAAGGGAGTATCAAAAACTTCCACTTCCACCTGAACGGTCTTACCTTCCAGAGTGACAGGAAACGATGGTAGAACACCATAAGGCTTAAAACCTGAGCCATTGAAGGCTCACAAAGTGTTTTGCGATTCGTTTAAAGGAGGAGAGCCGATGGCTTTCCAACAAGAAAAAGACATTACACACATAGAGGCACCCTCATCAATAACAGTCCGGCAAATACTCTTGTCGGACACCACAACTTGGATTTGAAAAGCAAGCTATGGGGGTAACCTTGGAATATGATCATCCAAGTTAAAGACTATCAGATTCGTATCGGTTGGATCAATCCCACCTATAGCTTTCAACAACGCCCTTCGTTGTGCAGGACAAGACTGAAGGACTTCCAGGGCAGACATCGCTGAGGGTGCTTGGGCCAGATCTTCGACAATGCTATAGTTCTGGG
>JZKD02S1146408.1:0-12841 GCA_000966675.3 Picea glauca | reverse complement strand
CGAGTGAGAGCATTTAGGGAAATGACCGGTTCTACATCAAGAGGGTCTGAGGGAGGGGTTATGTCAGTGGGTTTAAGTGACCCAGACACAAGGGGAGCTTCAACATCCTCTTCCAAAACATCCTCCGAGATGGCCATAAAAATATTTTGTTCCTTACACTTGTGTCCCAGAAAGTATTTGTCATCACAATTATAACAAAGGCCTTTGAGTTGGCATTCAGCCATTTCGACCCTGGTCAATTTTTGGATCTTTAATGGAGTAGAAGGAGTGGGATTTACTGGTTTAGTGCTAGGAATAAAGGAGGGTTTTTGGTTTTGAGAAGAGACAACCTGTTTTTCTTCCTTATATATTTTAGTAGCCTCCACCCAACTCTGAGGCCGAGCCATGAGGACATGGACACGAATCTCATCCTTGAGGCCACTGATAAAACATTCTCAGAAAAAAGCATCAGATATTCCCTTTGTATGAAAATATAGTGGATCAAAAGAAGCTATAAAGTCTTCCACTATGCCAAATTGTTTCAACTTTGTCAAACGGCCTAAATGGTTGGTGTCAGTGTTAAAGAATTCATAAATCTCTACCACAAAGTGTGTCCAAGAAACATACCCTTGACGGGAAGTTTTTCTCCATTGCCACCATTGCCAACGTTCTTGATCTAGATGGAGAACACCATACTGGAGTTTGTCCAACTCATCTGTAATGTCATACAAAGAGAAAAAATGTTCCATTTGACTTACCTAGCCAGTGGGATCCAAGCCATCAAATTTGGTCACATCCACACGTGGAAGGCGTAGGTCACGTTGAAAGTGATGGGGATGAAAATTATGGGAATGAGAGGAAGTTTCAACTTCGGTACAGATGTGCGCTTAAGTACCACTTATATTTCCTACATGTATGAATCCCTGACCGTGGCTTTATGTGTGTAGCAATAGATCTTTGTAGCTTAAAGACGTTGGAATACGTCTCTACCCTGAAAAAAAATTAACCCACAATTTTTTGCCGAGGAAAGTTCTTTGATACCACTTGTAATATTCCAGATATAAAAAGTATGCAGAAAATAAATAAAATGCTAGAAATGACAGATGAAAAACAATATAACCATAAAAATACCACAATAATATCAGAATGATACCGGAATAAAACCAAAAAGATCACTTTGATTACTGAGAGCAATGTTCAATTGCCTCTTCGAGGGGGAAACCTCCAACAAAGTAGAGCTCTATTACAATAATATCCAAGACAAAAGTTCTCATACCCTCAACTCCTATTTATACTAAATATGTCTATCAAAAGAACCATCTAGAGGAATATCCTTCTAGAAGCAGAAGCTTCTATTAGGTCTTCTTGCATTCGACTTATTCTTCCTTATTGCTAGGCCTTATTAATATTGAGCTTTATTACATTAGAATATATTATTCTACCTATGTGAGAGGTTAGGTTCCTAACATATAACTATTCTATGATAATTGTTGTATGAAAGTGTATCTTGTTATTAATCATAAGTTAATAACTATCAAGAGATGAGAATCACATAAATCACCAACATGATATTAGAGCTAGTTGAAATATTTCCATTGAACGATTTCTTTTTGTCGCTACAATTTGTCGTTGTAATTTGTTGTTGCATAGACTTGAACTTGTCAAGTTCGCTGAGCATTTATTTGGTTGAGTTGAGGAAAACTTTTTGTATAGAATTTATCACCTTTCCCTAGTGCACCTACTGTACTTTTTCGTTTGACTTTTCGTCAAAGTTGAAATTTTAAGGTTTATTGACACTTTCCTGCTATCCTGATTTTGTGATTTCCTCATGTACTAGTGATATATTATTTAGTACTAAAGATGCACTTATTTACAAGATGAAGTTGATATCTTCTAGGATGTGTTATTGGTTGTTGTCTTTGTCCTGGGTAGGTTACTATGGAGGTCACAACACTAGAAAAGTGTTTCTCTTGTCTTTTGTTCTTGTTTTGTTCTGGGCAGGTTACCACAGAGGAATGATTGGTAACAACACTAGAAAAGTGGTGTTCCTATTTCCCAATTTTATTCTTGTTCTTATTTCCTTATCATAATAATATTGTTCTTGTATGTTATTACACTTGTTTCGGGAAGGTCACAGGTGATAGCTCTGAGAGGGAGCTATAGTGACGGTTGTAGGAGGAAACATATTAGATGGTATCTAGTTTGAGACATGGAGCAGGCTATCCAGACATGGATTTGTATACATGAAAATATACATCCATATACTGAAGGAGAAGAAGAATAAGTTAGAACCTTCCAAAAAGAAGGATACTTTTGTGGGATACAAATGTTCCACATAGAGATTGACAGTGAGGAGTAGATGGCTCCACTAGTAGTGAGGCAGGTGGCCCCACCAAGTACCAGCTCAGAATGAGCCAGATTTTAGAGGGAGTCAAACCTCAGGATCTAGTAGGGAGGAGCAACCCCCCCTAGGACAATTCATAGAAGATCAGACTTCATAGAAAGTAAGCAGATGCAGAGGGAGCAGATGGCTACAAAGATTGTATAGACCCAGAGGGAGCATGCAGAATCAAAGGGAGCCTGATCTCAGAGAGAGTCAGTTGGCTCAGAGGGAGAGACGATCATTCAAAGGGAGATCCCCCCTCAGGTTCAGGTGGGAAGAAAGACATCTTCCAGGATTGACAGACAGGTTTCATGAGTAGACGAGGCCAGACAGAAGCTTCAAAGGCAAGAGGCTTCTAAGAGATGTGATCTTGCTACAGTGGTAGAGGAGGCAACCAGTCAAGAGGACTGGGCTTGGATTTTGTCTCAGTCACAGAGGGAGAAGCCAGTGAGGTAGACTAGATAACAGGACTTACTCCAACAACAGAGGGAGTTGGAATCAGAGTTCAAGATGGATTATCTTATTCGGATGTACTCTTGGGATTAGAGGTGTAACGATATCAGATAAGATATTCCCCATTCAAGGGATACTGATGAGATTCGATATGATGGATTGTAAGTCCATGACTACACGTATGATGACAAATATGAAGAAGTTGAGTGATTCTAATTCAGATTCATATTTGGTAGATCCCACGATGTACAAGTAGTTGATTGGATCCTTCATGTATTTGGTTAATTCCAAGCCAGATATTTTCTTTGCAGTGAGCACCCTGAGACAATATTTGGTTGAAGCCAAGGAAGTTCCAGTGGGTGGCAACGAAGAATTGTATAGTTGGATATGGTTTGTCTCAGGTGATGAAGTGAGGCTACTAACATATACATATTTTGATTGAGTAGGGAGTACAATAGACAGATTGAGCACCTCAGGGTGTTGCTTCAACTTGGAATCAGTTATGATTTCTAGGATAAGCTGGAAGCAGGCTTCTGTAACACTTATTACAGCATAGATAGATTATATCGCAACCAATACCGCAAGTCATGAAGAAGTATGGATTCAGAATCTTCTTACATCTGAGACATTGTACAAAAGGGAGAATTGAAGCTCCAATACTTATCCACAGATGAGAAGATTGCAGATATCCTCCCAGAGTGCCCATGTTGATTTTATTGAAGAGGATGATACATAGAATTAGCCATGATGATTTGGCTAGTGATGACCGTTAATGTTTCAACATCAGACATACATTCTCCCAGATTGGTCATGCACGGGGCTACGCTAGTGCTTATATGACCAAGGGAGAATGATTCATTCACTCACGGGGCTCTACTAGTGGTGAATGGCCCAAGTATGTTGATGTTCTCTAGGAAATAGCATCGAACATGCATTCTCTGAAATTGGTCATTACGGGGCTATGCTAGTGATAATATTACCAAGGGAGAATGATTCATTCACTTACAGGGCTCTACTAGTAGTGAATGACCAACAACATCGGGCATACATTATCCCATATTGGTCATGCATGGGGCTATGCTAGTGTTGATATGATCAAGGGTAATGATTCATTCACTTGCAAGGCTTTGCTAGTGGTGAATGGCCTAGGTATAGTACTTCTCCTGACAAGGAGTGGATGGACTCGAGATTTTATCACATCCATATTCCAGGATGAAATGCATGTGCGGAGATGACACATCAACATGGCTCATGAAGACAACCTTTCTATGACAAAAGAAATACAAGTATCGAGAATTCCTCCCTCATTGAGAGGGAGTGTTGGAGATTTGCAACTTTGGGTAGTCATTCTCCACAAGAAAGAAAAAGAAGACCCATCTACACCATTATAGAAGCCCCAGAAGAAGTTGGAGACCCAAGAATAGAAGTCGGCCCCACAGGAAAATAATGAAGTAATTGAAGACCTTGAAATAAGAAGTCGGCCCCAGACTAGTGCCCAGATCAGTGTAAATATAGAAATGGCTCATTTCATTTGGACAACCATACAACTCCTTCTGTAGTGCACACAAGGTAGTTGTAGCTACATTTTTTTTGGATATTTTTATATATCTTGGTTCTGATTGTCTTGGAGAGTGTGCAACACTTAGAGAATCTCTTTCTTGGTTATTCTTGGTCATCTTATTAAGTCGCTAGGTATTGGTGATGCTAGCCTTGGGGAGGATCTTCTCTGTATGGTATTTTGGCTATTGATGGTGATGTATTGGTAATATCTTGGACTAGATTCTTCTAGAGAAAGGTTTCTAGGTTTTCTCCCAAGTTTGGGTTTCCCAGGATAAACTCTTGTGTTCTTGTTTTTACATATTGTCATTTCCGTTGCAGTATTATAGTTGAGATTTCCAGTGTATAGTTATTCTATGATAACTTTTTTATGAAAGTGTATCTTGTTATTAATCATAAGGCAATAACTATCAAGAGATGAGAATCATACAAAACACCAACATACACAATAGGAGAAGGAAGGAGGAATTAGAGCTTATCCCTCCTTAATGACAACTTCCTTAACTCCTAACATAGATCGAAGTTTGGAAGACTTCGCTTCTGTAAGAGAATTTGTGAAAATGTCTACAACTTGATCTTATGTAAGGTGGAAGAGAACTTCAATAACTCGATCATGAATGAGATTTATGATGAAGTGCATGTGTAGATCTATGTGTTTTTTGTGTTGATGTTGAACTGGATCTTTGGAAATCTTAATGGCATTCTGATTATCACACCAAAGGCTGGTCAGATGTTGCTACTAGAATCTAAACTCTGAAAGGATTTGTCGAAGCCACAAGGATTCCTGACTTGCATTAGTTGTTTCTCGGTACTCAGCTTCTATTGAAGAAAGATAAATATCATGTTGTTTCTTATAGGCCCAAGTGACAAATCTTGAACCAAGGTTGAAAAAATGACATGTAGTATACTTTTGATCATCAAGGTGGCCGACTCAATTTGAATTAGTGAAACCAACCAATAAAGGAGTCCCCCATGAACTGTAATGTATCTTGAACTAAATTGTACCACAGAAATATCGAAGTGTTCTTTTATTTTCTTTCCAATGGATTTCATGGTGTGTTTGCATTTATCAAAAAACACGATCAACAACAAAGGAAAGATCAATATGGGTTTGATTCAAGTATACGAGGCTACCAACTAATTGATGGTACAAATTGGCATCAACTTCAGGAGAAGTACATGTGACAACAAGTTTGAATCTAGAATGGAAGGGAGAATGGGTTGGTTTACAATATTCCATATGAAAGTGATGAAGAAGGTCACAAGCATAGTTAGACTGGGAAATAAAAATTCCTTCCTTGGTTTGCAAAACTTGGAGGCCAAGAAAATAGTGCAAAAATCCTAAGTCTGTCAATTCAAATTTTTTCTTAAGGTTGGTTTCACTTGGTTTAAATTTTTTGGGCCACTTACAATGAGGATAATATCACCAACATAAAGAACAAGGATTAGAATATGGATTCCTACTTTCTTGGTATAGACATTGGGGTCATAATAACATCTAGAAATGCATGTTTCAAGAATAAATTTGTCCATTTTGGCATACCAAGCTCGAGGATATTGCTTAAGACAATAAATAGATTTATTAAGGTGACAAACAAGGCTAGATTCATTGTGGACATATCTAGGAGGTTGTTCCATGTAGATTTATTCTTGCAAATCACCATGTAAGAAGGTGGATTTGACATCCATCTAAAGGACTTCTCATTCATGTGAGGCTGCAAGGGCTAGAACAAGGCGAATTGATTTCATTTTGGCTACAGGGGAAAATGTTTCACTATGGTCAATTCCTTCAACTTGGGAAAATCCTTTGGAAACTAACCAATCCTTGTGTCTTTCAACACTTCCATATGTTGCATACTTAGTTCTGTAGACCCATTTACATCAGACAATTTTTCTTCCTTTTGGAAGAGGTACAAGATCCCAAGTATCATTTTCCATTAAATAATGATACTCTTCATTCATTGTCATATCCCAATTTGGATGAAATGAATCTTATACAAATGTCTCTAGATCATGAGTCTATGAAACTTGAGACAAAAGAGAAGAGGCTCATTGGAACTGTGAACGTGTCTGATGTTGATCTAAAGGATCACCGACAATATCACCAGCTACTTCTCGTGTTGAATGGACCCATTTAGGAAGTGGTGGTGTTGGTGTAGGTTTAGTTTCAATGGACTCATATAGAGGAAGGTCAACAGACGGAGGTGGATTTTACTCCTCACCGTCATCATCTAAAGAAGAAGAAACTAGAATAGTAACAGAAGAAGGCACAAATGTCAAAGATGGTTCGCGGGTCGAAGAAGGCACAAATGTCGAAGATGGTTCGCAGTTCGAAGAAGGCGCAGATGTCAAATTAGGATCACATGCCAAGATATTCTCATCAAATTTAACATCTCCTTTTATAATAATTTCATTACAATGTGGTTGAAGAAGTTTACAACCTTTGACATCTTCATACTAACCAACAAATATACACTTCTCACTTTTAGGATGCAATGTTTTCCTTTTCTCATCGGGAATGTGAGCCCATGCTACACTACCAAATACATGGAAGTGACATAAATATGACTTAATTTTAGTCCATGATTCTTCCGGTGTTATATTTTTAAGATCCTTTGTGGGAGTGTGATTTACTATGTAATTTGAACAGTTAATGTCTTCCTCCCAATACGTTAGACTTAATACCTTAGATTGGATCATACAATTAGAAATTTCTTTTAATGTGCGGTTCTTTCTCTCATAAACACAATTTTTTTGTGGTGTATATGGAACAATGTGTTACATTTGGATGCCCTATGCAGTGCAGTAACTTGTAAATTAATTGTTCATATATTTGCCTCCATTATTTTTTCTAAACATTTGAAGTTGATGTCTAGATTGCTTTTCTACAAGGACCTTGTAAGCCAAAGATTTGTCCAAAAATGCACTCTTAAGTTTTAGGAAGTAAACCAAGGTGCATCTAGAAAAGTCATCAATGAAAGTTAATAAATACTTGCACCCAGAAAAAGAAGGAGAAGAAAGTGGACCACACAAGTCACTGTGAACAAGACGCAAAGGGGTCAAGGCATGCCAAGAGGAATGTATGTCAAAATTGTCCCAATGACATTTGTCAAGAACACAACCGGCACAAAAACTATATTTGTATGAAACAGGAGAAAGACCAGTCACCATCTATTGATTACATAGTTTCCGCAATGAGCGATAGTTTAGATGACCAAACCAATCATGCCAAAGTTTTCTCAAGTAATCGCTATGAGGAACAAAAACTGATGGAAAAGATGATGAACCAAAGTTGTAAAACTTGTACAACCTGGTAATATCATAAGCAATTCCAGTTGCAAGAATATGCTAAGGATCTTTTAGATCCTTGATTACAACTTGGTGAGGTGAAAACTCTACGGTTTTACCTTCACCTGAATGAGTGATTTGATATACTGATAGAATATTGTTGGAAATATGTGGAAAACATAATACATAATTAAAATGACCATTATCTACCTGAAATGTTCCATACCCTACAACACTAAGAGATCTATCATCACCAACAAATATTTCCTTGGTGTTACATTCTTTTAGAGAACAAAATATGGCTTTATCGTTAGCCATATGATAAGATTCTCTAGAATCAATAAGCCACTCTTTAGAATAAGAAGTAGAAGTTTCATTGAAGGAGAAACTAGAAGTAGAGAGTGCATGTCCATGAGAACAATAAGAAGAAGTAGAATCTATATCGATGTTGTGCTTCTTCATCATTGCTTC
Source organism: Picea glauca (assembly GCA_000966675.3). Taxonomy (NCBI): domain Eukaryota; kingdom Viridiplantae; phylum Streptophyta; class Pinopsida; order Pinales; family Pinaceae; genus Picea; species Picea glauca. The sequence goes on along the minus strand of JZKD02S1146408.1, from coordinate 4,710 downwards.
TAAATCTTCCATCTTCTTAAAACATTTGGACTCGTCGTGACCATATTTCCCACAAAAGTTGTAATGTTTGTCAGTATTATTATTTTTAGATTTTTCTCCTTTGTCACCATTAAGAGCAGAAGTTGGCTGAGAGGTTTTGGGACCCTTGTTTTTTTGTTATTGTGGCAAGGATGTTACTTCTTGGGATTTTTGGATTTATCTTTCTACTGGGCCACTAAGGTTTTGTTGGAGGTACCTGCAGTGTTGATCACTCCAAGTTGCACAAGCTTATCTTGATCTCTAATCAAAGCATCAAAAAAGGAATCAAGAGTGGGTTTTTGATAAGAAGTCCCTAGAGCTTCTATGGTGGCATAGAAGGTAGATACAAACACCTAATATGCACTACCAAGCTTAGCAAGAATAATATATATGCAATGTTCATCATCCAAGTTTATTCTACACTCTTCACATAAAATTCTAAGTGTTTTGAACTTAGATAAATAGTCCTCGATGCAATAAAAATCATTTGGACTTAAGGCCATTGCCTTATTTTCTATCTGGTGGGCTCAAATAATATTGTGTTTACCAAACACAACTTTAAGCTTTTCCCAAGCTTTATTGGGGGCTTCAAGTCCTTGAAGGTGAAACCTTAAATAAGGAGAGATGGACATTCTGATTAGTCCATGATCTTCATCATTCCTATTAATCCATTTGACATACTTGTCATCATCAGTGGGTTCTTCTTCCTTTCCCAAGGTAATCCAGTACAGTCCTTTACTTCTTAATAAATCCTCCATATGGGATTTCCATTGGAAGTAGTTGGTGTTGGTAAGATAAAGATCAATGGCATAAGCCATATGAAGTATGCAGTGAATATGGATTTAAAATTTGAAACCGATGGTCTAGATGGAAAGATATCAAAAAAATAGGTTGTTTAAGAAAACAACACTAAAAACAGACTTCAGATGTGAAAGTTATGTTATTTTTAAAAAAGACACAAATGGTAACCAAAGAGCCACATTGCAGGTAGAAGTTGGTCCACATGGTAATACTCCTCCTAATAACCTCACTTTTACAAATAAGTTTCTTATGAAGTTATCCATTTTTATAGAATAAGAAGGATCATTTTTACAATGAAGTTACTTTATAAAAGAAAGTTGTATGCAAAATTAATAACGTTAAAATAAAATATTAAAGCTACTTATAGTGATTCACTTTTATAATTTAATTGAAATACACTTTACAATGGATGCATAAACGTTTTCAAAAAAGTAACAAAAGCAAGACTTGAACTCAAGACCTCTTACTTAATAAAACAACTTTTAACCAAGTGAGGTAGTGCAAAACATATTGTATTGTTTAGAAGGAGGATTGGGGTTGTTGTTGTTGTTGTGGTGGTGGTGGTGGTGGTGGTGCACGTCCTTGGAGAGAGTTCTCATAAAAATATTTTTCGATACAAGAAAAAAATTCCGCTTCTCGACGATAGCAAGGGTTAGATATCAGTTAGCTTACTCGAAAAATGCAATTTTCCCTCTATTTCTGATTTACCAAGATCACACAGAGTGCACGACAAAGAACATACATAGACATAAAACCCTTTCTGATCTGTTTCTGATTTGTCGAGATCAAAATAGGCATGGGGAAAAGAGAATACATAGATCCGAAAGAGTAGAAACTTGAAAATAAAAGAAACAAAAAACTGAAATAATAACTTTGCAAAATTTTAAAAGGGTGTATTCTAGCTGTATACCTCTAGATTTGACTGAAATGGTCTTATCTTGGGAAAATGGAAACCTTTTTAAGTGAAACGAAAATCATTCTGGAATGAAACGAGCGCTCTGGACGCAATGGAATATTCCTATCAATCCATAAATGTACGAAAATGGCAGAAACCAGAGATAATTCAACACAGTTTCATGATCTCGATCACAACATGAGTGGGTCGTCAAATGCACTATGATACCTTGTTCGACAACACATGTATTCCAACAGAGGATGAACACCTTCAATAAACACTCACACAACCAAATCAAAGATAAAAAAAATTTGATGTTTTCACGTAGTAAAATCCCTACGGGGAAACATCCACGGCCCCAACTAACGTGGCCACTAGGAACAATTTATTAATGCAAAAAAAAATCACAGAGAGATTTACAAGAGATTTTCTCACAATCGATCATCGAAAAATGACAGGCTCCATTCTCTTTAAATAGAAATCATGGACCAATTAAGTGTTAAGCCACAGACCATTGTAGCTGTTAAGATTGATGAGAATATGGACCATCAGATCACTCTATGTCGGGAACATATCATGGTCGTTAGATTTCCTAAAGAAACACACTTTTACCTAATGACGCATTATACCAAGTTGATCTTAACTAACTCCTAAGTGTATAAATATCCTAACATGTACCTTATTGTTTTGTGTTATACATTACTGAAATCAATTGAGCAACTTGATTGCTCTAAATCATGTTTGATTGTATCATCAATGAAATCAACAAACCCTATTGTTTTGTGTTATATTATTGTTGAAATTAATGCAACTACTAAACCAAACATTCTTTCATTGATGAATTGTACAAGGCCAAGTTCTTTCACTCACCTTAAAGTATACCCTTCCCATTTAACATGGATCTCTCTCACCAAATTACTGGGCATCGAAAGATTTTCAAAAACTTCAGATATCCTATATGAAAACTTCATCTAGAGGCCTTTAAAATCAAGTTAGAATTCATTGTTTCAATTGATTTACTAAAATTGAGTTTTAGTTCCCTTACCAAAACACTCTTGAATACCAAGGAAACTAGTTAATGCCAAAATTGGAGAAGAAACAATCCAATCGGTATCTGGTGGAGATGATAACTTTCATAGAACCACCATCGAACCATGCAATTTTGTTTCTTCTAGTGGGCTTTAGAGGTTGTAGAGAGATCTATTTAAACTTAGGTTTAATGTAGAAGGATTTGAATAAATCATTCACTAAGGCTCATACTAAGTGCTTGGGGATATTTTCACATGATCATCCTTAATTTATCAATGCACTTTGTAATATCTAGAGATAGGTATTTTTTCATGAATCAAAATTGACAATCGTTTTATATGATTCCAATGTAGGATTGGAGTTCTTAAGGAAGTATGATCCATTATCAGGATTTGAAGATCGAACTTCCAAAGAAAGCCAATGTACCTATCATAATATAAATAATTGTTATTTTCAATGATTCCAAAATTTGACTCTTAAGAATATTAGTTTCATTAGAAAAAAAAATTATTTTGTTTTTAAGATATTAGTATCGGAAAAAAATAAACCCTTTTATATTCAAATAAAAACAACAACCATGACATCAACAATCCACATGTTTGTGATTTCAATTCTCTTCCTGCAAAACAATATACTATAGAAAATTGAATATAATATATACAACTACTATTCTTGTGCGCCGCCTGCTTTTGACCTTTCCAATGCCAATTCCAATTAGTAGCTTTCTTTCCTTTCTCTGTGAGAAATTCTATTTCTTTCAACCTTTAACCTACCTGGATTCCACCGATCCTTCAACCTGGCCTTCATCTCACAACTAGCTTCCCCTTGTTTGCCTTCTCCCTTCGAGATCTCGATTGATCCCCACCCGACCTACGTTTCATACTGACTGCTTCTTGTATGTTGCCTTATATTCAAAGTTATACTATCGAGAATTATATTTATAGTATGAGTTTAATAAAAAACATATATTCTAAATCTATAATTATATAATAAAGAAATTTGCAAAATATTAATATATTATTAGAGTATATATATTATAATACAGTATATATGAGTGTACATGCAAAACATATATGGCATATTATGTACTGATGTAGGACTTAATGTTTTTGCATTTATCAACACACCTTCTCATACAATTATCCATATGGTAAACTTAGTAACTAAAGTAAACTTAGCAGTAAGGAGAATTGTTTTTTTTTAATGCAACCGCACATGTAGTTTGTTATAATATAGTAGATATGAGTGTCAAAACATATATGGCATATTATGTATTGATGTAGAACTTAATGCTTTTGCATTTATCAACACACCTTCTCATACAATTGTTCATATGGTAAACTTAGTAGTAAGGAGTATTGTTTTTTTAATGTAGCTTTATATGTAGTTTGTTTTTTATTTAGTTATAATTATTTTAATGAACCAAATTTGTTTTCAAAGTTATAATAATAATAATAATAATAATTTTTTTTTAAGGTCGTTAAAGTATACAAAGGTATACATACCCTACTCTCTTTGGATTTGAATATGTGACTTCTAAATAGAAAACACATGTTCTTAATCATTAGGCCCATTTAGATTGTATAAATATACTCATAAAGATAGAATTGCATAGAGATTGGGCCAAGAGCAATCTTGTGAAACCTAGTCATCAACAATGGATATTTACTTAAATGATATTTTATATAGATATCTCTAACAAGCTTTCTAATGTGAAAAACAAAGATTAAAATATTACAAGTTTTTACTTGATATTGTTCTATGCACACATTTTGTTCTATGCACACATTTGGTTGTGTTTTATTCATTGAGTTAATGCAAAAGAGTGTGCTGGTAGGAATTTCATAAGAGTTTATGTTTTTTTCAATGAAACCCACATTTAATTTCCTTTTTATTTAGTTATAATTGTTTTAATGAACTAAATTTGTTTCCAAAATTGTTGGACATCAATTTATATTAAGGGATGT
>JZKD02S1146397.1:0-12841 GCA_000966675.3 Picea glauca | reverse complement strand
TATCTGGCGACTCCATGAAGGACAGATTCAGTGGCGACTCCATTGTTCAAAAATTTGTTGGTGACTCCATTGGTATGAAAAGAGCAAGAGGTATGCATTTTGCAATTTCTCAGGTATTTCTGGTTACCCTCATCCAGTACCTAGTAGAGATGAATGGGAAGGTAGCCTTCCCAGATTTCGAGGAGAAGAGTGGGAAGTTCCAGCTGAACACTTGTTAGATTTTCACGACTTTATTCATTAACTTGAAATTGCACATGAGGATGTTCAAATTAAGATTTTCAATTTTTCATTAGAGGGAATTGCTCATGATTGGTAACGGTCTCTTCCTATTTCTAGTATCATCTCTTTGGTAGATTTTCATGCTGCTTTTCATGTGTTTTGTAAAGAAAAATTTCCTGCTGATCTTCTATATCCCGAATGCTGTCATGAATTCAATTTATTGAATAAAGAAATAAACATTCATGAAGATTTTGTTGCAGCAGAAGATACCTCTCATCATGATCAAGGGATTGCTGATCCACATTATGAAAACCATGGTGATGATTTTGACATTGTATTTAATGCATCTATTTTAGATGGATGTCTTGAATATTAGACTATTTCTTTTGAAAACTTTAAAGATGATGCACAGATTGACAGATCAGGAGGTGAATGTTTTAGATCTGCAGTAGATACTAAGGGTAGCCCATAGTTTCCAGATTTGCAGATCAAGAGAAGTTGCAGTGACCATGAGGAACAAGGTGGTATTTTTCCAAATCTATTTCAAGATTTTATTACCGATACTTCTATACAAGAAGCTTCATCTCTGTCGTTAGGATCTTATCTTGATTATCCTATATTTGACCAATACAATGATAAGGAAGAAGATTTTGAGATTTGTAAAGGCTTGTTGTCTACTATAATTTCATCTAGTTCTTCTTTTCAGTAGAGAGATGATAAAAAATGTGTGCATGATGTGGTTGATTCTAGTTATAAATATGTTGACCAAAATTGCAGTGAAGATCAAAATTCCAGATTTGGATCTACAACAGATACTAAAGACAACCCTCAGTTTTCTAATTTGCAGACACATGAAGATTGTAGAAGATACGAAGAGGAAGATGATGAGATGAAAATTCCACATCAACAATTCATCATGCATTCTTCTCAGACAAAGATCAAGCAGTCTGTATTCAACATTGAGATCTGTGAAGGAAAAGAGCAACAACGTTTATTTTAGTTGGAACAACAACATACAGAGGTATTCTTTTGTGGTTTTAATGACGCGATNTCCATGCTTATTGAGTTTAGATCCAATCTTTCTTCTAGTGCTGATATCTTAGGGTTGAATCTCATAGGAAGATATCTTAGTACCTTTTGAACAATTACAGATTCTTCGATTTCTTTTCCCAATCCTATGATTACATTCACTATTTTGTCAGCTGTAGGTTGAAATATTCTCATCTTCCTTCATTTTTAGTTGTTTGCACCGACCTCTGTAATTTTGAAGTTTTGCTGCTTTGACTTTTGTATCTCCTTCATAAATATTTCAAAGCTTGTCCCAAATCCCTTGAACGGATTTACAATGTGCAACTTTGGTGAATACTGTTTTACTGAGACCATTCAAAAGTGCATTTGTAGCTTTGAAATTATTTTGACCAAGTTTCACTGCTTTGTCATTTGTTGGTGGAATTGCTAGTACTGTGTATCCATCTACAACTGATTGCCAAATTTCAAACCCCTGTGCCTGTATATATGTCTTCATCCTTATGCTCCCAAAAGCATACTTCTGTCCATCAAAGTGTGGTATTCCATTTTTATATGAGTTGGTACTCTCCATGATCTACCTTTCAGTGGTTAAACTAATTTATGAAGGAACCTACTCTGATACTAATTGTTGGATTACTAAGAGCGGGGTGAATCAGTAATAGTGTAATTATAATCCATTTTCTCCAAATAATCCAAGTGTTATATCAATGTAGAATTATTATGAGTGACCAAACCCTAGTTCTCAAAATCCATGAGTAAAGCAAATTACAAGTCATAGCACCCAAAAGTGAGGGGTGTTCTAGCTGAAATCATATGCAAAGAATCCAACTAAGTTGACGATTCCTCAGTTTGAGTCTCGATTTTTGTTTTATGTGTAGTTACAAGACACATCCCAAACCATTTCAAGGAATCTTGGCCAATACCTCCTTGGGGAATAAAAACCTAACGGAGCAAAATTTTTGAGTTCCGTAAGATGCTACAAGATTTTTCAGGCATGGAATAGGTGAACACAATGTCCATCTACTCTCGAGGCATGGTTTCATAAATTAGACCCCTTAATCCAAATGTTGTATTGCTTCTTAGTGGGCGAAACCATAGTTCTAGAAATCAATGAATAAAACAACCTTAGAGGCATGGGACCTGGGAGTGAGGGGTGATCTAGCTGAAATCGTATGCCAAGAAACCAAAAGAGTTGATAGTTCTGCAATATAAGTCTCATTTTTTGTTTTATGCCTAGTTGTAAGCAACATCTGAAACAGTTTCGGGGATTCTTGGCCAATTCCTCCTTGGGGCATAAAAACCTAACATAGTAGCATTCTTGAGTTCTGAGAGATGCTGCAAGATTTTTTAGGCATGGAATAGGTGACCACATTGTCCATTCCCTCCCAAGGCATGGTTTCATAAATTGGACTCCTTAATCCAAATGTTGCATTGATTCTTACTAGGCGAAACCCTAGTTATCAAAATCGATGAATAAAGCAACCTTCGAGGCATGGGACTCGAGAGTGAAGGGTGCTCTAGCTGAAATCATATGCCAAGAATCCAACGAAGTCGACGGTTCCTCAATCCAAGTCTCATTTTTCATTTTATGCACAGTTGCAAGCTGCATTCCAAAACATTTCGAGGACTCTTGGCCAATTCCTCCTCGGGGCATAAAAACCTAATGATGCAACATTTTTTAGTTCTGTGAGATGCTGTAAGATTTTTTAGGCATGGACTAGGTGAAAAACTTGTCCATCCTCTTATGAGGCACAATTTCATAAATTGGACCCCTTAATCGAAATGTTTCATTGCTTCTTACTGATCAAAACCCTATTTCTCGAAATCGATGAATAAAACAACCTCTAGGAATGGGACCCAAGAGTGAGGGGTGCTCTAGCTGAGTTCCTTCAGATGATGAAATCTTGTTTAGGCATGGAATAGGTGACCACATTGTCCATCCTCTTCTGAGGCATGGTTTCATAAATTGGACCCCTTAATCCAAATGTTAAATTGCTTCTTAAGGAGCCAAACCCTAGTTCTCGAAATCGATGAATAAATAAAAATCTGAGGCATGGGACCAAGGAGTGAGGGGTGCTCTAGATGGAATTCTATGCCAAGAACCCAACAAAGTCGATGGTTCTTCAATCTGAGTCTTGGCTTTCATTTTATTCCCAGTTGCAATTCACATCCCAAACCATTTCGGGGACTCTTTGCCAATTTCTCCTCGGGGCATAAAAACCTAATGATGCAACATTTTTGAGTTCTGTGAGATGTTGTAAGTTTGTTTAGGCATGGAGTAGGTAACCACTTTGTCCATCCACTCTCGAGGCATGGTTTCTTAAATTGGACCCCTTAATCCAAATGTTTCATTGTTTCTTACTGTACGAAACGCTAGTTCTCAAAATCGATGAATAAAGCAACCTCTGAGGCATGGGACATGGGAATGAGGGTTTCTCTAGCTGAAATCATATGCTAGGAATCCAACAGTTTCGATGGTTTTGAAATATGAGTCTCAGTTTTTGTTTTATGCCTAGTTGCAAGCCACACCCCAAACCATTTCAGGGACTCAGCGAATTCCTCTAAGGGGCATAAAAACCTAACGAAGCAACATTTTTGATTTTCGTGAGATGTTGTAATATTTTTTAGGCATAGGCTAGGTGACCACTTTTTCCATCCACTCCCAAGGCACAATTTCATAAATTGTACCTTTTAATTGTAATGTTGCATTGCTTCTTACTGAGCAAAACCCTAGTTCTCGAAATTGATGAATAAAGAAACCTCTGAGGCATGGGATCCAGGAGTGAGGGGTGATCTAGCTGAAATCATATGACATGAATCCAAAAGACTCAACAATTCCTCAATTCGAGTCTCAGTTTTAATTTTATGCCCAGTTGCAAGTCGCATCCCAAACCATTTCAGGGACTCTACCAATTCCTCCTCGGGGCATAAAAACCTAACATAGCAATATTTTTGAGTTCCGTGAGATGCTGCAAGCTTGTTTAGGCATGGAATAGGTGACCACATTGTCCATATTCTCACAAGGCACAATTTCATAAATTGGAACCCTTAATCCAAATGTTGCTTTGCTTCTAACTGAGAAAAACCCTATTTCTCGAAATCGATGAATAAAACAACTTTTGAGGCATGGGACCTAGGAGTGAGGGGTTATTTAGTTGAAATCCTATGTCAGGAATCCAACAGAGTCAATGTTTCCTCAATTTGAGTCTCGTTTTTCATTTTATGCCCAGTTGTAAGTCGCATCCCAAACCATTTTGAGAACTCTTGGCCAATACCTCCTTGGGGGATAAAAACATAACGAAGTAGCATTTTTGAGTTCTATGAGATGCTACAAGCTTTTTTGTGCATGATATACGTGACCACTTTATCCATCTCTTCCCAAGGAACAATTTCATAAATTGGACCCATTAATCCAAATGTTGCATTGCTTTTAATTGAGCAAAACCCTAGTTCTCTAAATCAATGAGTAAAACAACTTCTAAGGCATGGCACCTAGGAGTGAGGGGTGCTCTAGCTCGAATCCTATGCCAGGAATCCATCAGAGTCGACCGTTCCTGAATCCAAGTCTCGATTTTCATTTTATGTGCAGTTTCAAGTCACATCCCAAACCATTTCAGAGACTCTTGGCCAATACCTCCTTGCTTCATAAAAACCTAACAGATCAATAATTTTGAGTTCTGTTAGATGCTGCAAGCTTGTTTAGGCATGGATTAGGTGACCACATTGTCCATATGCTCTCGAGGCATGGTTTCATAAATTGGACCCCTTAATCCAAATGGTGCATTCCTTCTAACTGAGCAAAACCCTAGTTCTCAAAATCTATGAGTAAAGCAACTTCCGAGGCATGGAACTCGAGAGTGAGGGGTGCTCTAGCTGAAATCCTATGCCAGGAATCCATTAGAGTCGACAGTTCCTCAATCTGTGTCTTGGTTTTTCATTTTATGTGTAGTTTCAAGTTGCATCCCAAACTATTTCATTGACTCTTGGCCAATACCTCCTTAAGGAATGAAATACTAACAGATCAACATTTTTGAGTTCCGTGAGATGCCGCAAGATTGTTTAGGCATGGACTGGGTGACCACATTTTCCATTCGTTCCTAAGGCACGTCTTCATAAATTGGACCCCTTAATCCAAATTTTGCATTGCTTTAATGTATTCAAGGTTGGGCATTCCATATGCACAAGATCTATAAGTGAATTTTTTTTGACATAAAAATGAAAATTCTTTCTTTTGAAGGATTGACATTTGGATGTGGTCTAGTTGAATAAGTATCAAGAGCATGTTCATAATTACCTATAGACTAGTTAATTATCAAAGGACCTTTAAAGCATATCACGGTGCCAAAATGTCCTAGAAAAATATTCATTTGTGAAATATAAGAGAAGAATATATATAGACCAGTTAACTCTCAAAGGATCTTCGAGGCAAACATAATCATATAGAGAACAAAATGGAGAGAGTTGATAGTTACAGTTATGTAATAGAATTTACAGTTGATAGTTAAATTGTATAACATTTTTTTTTATGATCTTTACTAACGTTTATTGGAAATGTTGCATGTTTTACATCATTGGAATGACATCTTATCTGTAACTTATTTGAAATTTTATTATGGTATGTGTACTTTGATATGATGTAATATGATTATGGTTTCAATTCATATGTTATAATATTAGAAATATAACATAAAATTAATTATTGCATGAAATAAATAATAACTCTTTGTTTTGAATGTTTCTTTTTTTGCAGAACATGGGTCTTCCAGAAGATCCAGTTGATCCTCATGAGATAGATCCAAATTATAATGGGTCTGATACGGATATGGGAGATGATGATGATGAGGTAGATGCATAAGACATCGAGGCAGATGACGATGATGATCACATTGATGATGATCATGATAGTGATGATGATGATGAGCCAGTTGTTGGTAGTGTTAGCGATACAAAATACACTGGTATTTTTGGAGTCTTTTTTCAACTTTTATTTAATACGCTCATTTCTAAAATTTTCTAGCCAGTATCTTAACTTCTAGATATTCATCAAAGTTCTATTTGATCACTTCTACCTACATTTCAAAGCATTGTCAGTTCTTCCTAAACCCTAGTTTTTATGTGTTCTTTATACTTTGAAATGAAATGAATATTTTATTTCTAAAAATTCCTAAAAAAAAATGGTTTGTGCTTTAAAGTGACTTGACCTTAGGTCACACCATATAGTATCCTAAGTCTAAAACCTAGTGTTCTAATCCTAAATTATAATATATATCATGTTTAATATGCCACGAGCTAGACAACAAAGCCAAGCCACAAATTAAAAACACAAGCCATTTTTATGCTAGCTACACTAAAGCTGGAGCCATGAGTCATGTTATCTGTCGACACAACAAAGAAAGCCAAAGTCATTGATCAAGCCATAAATCAAGTTCATTGACCTAATCAATTTAAATGCCTATGCAAATTCTATATGCCAAGTCGATAGGTCAAGTTACAAGCCAAGTTACGATTTTAAGTCACATATTGACACACCAAACCAGTCACCAAGTGTTGAGCTCCATTTCATATAATCCATCGAAATTTAAGCCTGAAGTCCAGTTCTCACTCCAACGCTCCAAGTTCCATATGACCCATAGAATTAAGTAAAAAATTGACACATCAGTTAAACATAAGTCATCAAAACACAAGTTTCAGCTCCCATTCCATACTCCATTCTTTTCATCAGTTGAGAGGTGCCCGAAATTTTGCAGATGGCGTTTTGAAATTCGATTGCTGGTAGATTTTAAAATATATCATGCTACACGATTTTACAGGTGTCTTGTGATTGAGAATAGTTCAATTTTGGAGTGGTCCACAAACAATATCCATGAATAGGTGAATATGGGTGCTATTTCAATAAAGAAATTGCTCCGATCATCATTAAAATAACAACAGAAAAATCAAGATGGCATTTTCAGCAGGTGTGGCATTTGCATGGAAGTGATGCGTTACAACAAGGTTTCAATTTTTTGGGATAGAGAGAACCAGATATGAAGCATAGATCACAAGGATCCTGATTATGACCACAGCTATGATAGGTCCTCTTAATTATGCTAAGCAGGTTACAGAGAAACATAGTGATCATGAGATGGTGCACTTGAAAGAGGTTTATGCTATGATAATAATGCCAGAACAACGGTTGCATTTATGATTTTGTGTCATGATGGTGAATAAAAGTTTATGTTATTGTAATTCTAGTACTAACATGCTATTGACCAAGTCTGAACTTGATGAAGACTTATTTCAATAGACAAGCATATTCTATTATGGATCAATAAGTCCAATAGAAGAAATATACAGGGCAAGCTGAAACAGATTTGTTTGGAGTAGTAGAAAACCAATTGATTGAGGTTGCCAAGGATGCCAAGACAGTCAAGGATCCACTGTATGTCAAGATGATGGAACAAGTGGATTTAAGAAGGAGATCATTCAAAAAGAAACAAAACCCTTCCCTAGTTCTTAGGATACTAGCAAAGGACATCAGTGATATTACAAAAATGAAAAGGAAAAATTCACTCCCATATTGAAAAGGTGGCACCCTTTTGCGGCAGGTGTGGCTGTTGCAACTCTTCATGCTTGCTAGGGAACAGAACTGAAGCAGTTCTTGTCAGGAGTCACAACATTGACACTTGAAAGTGTTCAGGTATTGGAAGCTACAGACAAATTAGAGAAGGACCTTGTGGAGATTGTTGTTGAAGATTCGATGGACTTTGAAGATGGAGGAAAGGGGGTCATAAGGGAAATTCCCCATATGAGGTTGAATCTATCCTGGAAGACTAGCACAGAGTCTGATAGTTGGGATTGGCTATGGACATGTGTGAAATTAATGTCACCTCAGCTCTCAAAGATGCCATGTACAAAAACCAGCCCATTCAAAGACTCAATTTGAGCCAGAAATTAGCATGAAGAGCCTTCTATCAAGCTTGCTGAAAATATCAAATATAAGACTGTACAGTATTCACCTAAAGATGATAAGCCCAAAGAACATCCTGGCCCAGAAGATCTAGCAAAGGAAACATTAAATTTGAATGAACAACCATCAGTAGCAGGAGGCCTTGGAAAATACAATTTTGGAATTTTGAAGGAGCTTTACAAAGMTTTCCTTTTCAGTGGATATTCAGGTTTACATARGCATCTTTAGCAGCTGAAAGTAGGGCTTTCGGTGGCTTAATCATTCTAAATTTTTCTCCCAAGCCACCAAAARCAYARAGACGRGCATAATGACATTMTTTTTGCACAGATCTAAGTTTTATCATTCTAAAGGGMATGAGGATGGTTTTTAAGTGAAGGTTATAATTAAGAAGATATGTTTCARTTTTTCAAGGCGCCARCAAGGTGAACGAGATCAAGCAAACCACCTAGTTTTGGCTAAAAACTGCCTGTCTGTCAAAGTGGAATTTTCGAATTCATCCAATAGCTAATGAAGAMTTATGTAGCTGTCCAAGACTATGAATATTATCAGGATAAAGTTTTGACCATTAAAATARGATCTATTCCTAGTTTATTGAGAACGGTTTWGAATTTCTATCTTTAGTATATTTGATCCAGTTTTCTAGGATCTGGAAATATTTTGTAAAGGMTATAAATCCAAGAAMTTCAGATGAAGTGGGGTTTYGAGGATGGACACTAGACCATGCTGATATTGTACTRAGACCTTTTACCATAATACAGATCACAAGTTCCTTTCACTGTTTATGTCAGATTATCATTTTCTCTCTTTTTTTGTGCTTGACTGATTACTGTTGTCTAAKTTTATCTAGTTGCAAATGAMTTTCATCTCATTGGTCAACCCATAAACACTGATTTAATAAGTAATCTGTGCTATATTTATTCRKCCTATCACACATCTGATCTGGTTGATAGATATAGACTTTATTTACCCACCACTCGATTACTCATCTGATTATACACTTTTGAAAGAWTTGTCTCATCTGGTTATGTATTTGACTRTCTTGAGAGTAAGTCAATTATCTAGTATCCCATTTKWTCCAATAAACACATAAAACAAAAACACATTTGAAGTTACCAAGCTTCTTCAAGCTACAACCTGAGAAGGACTCCTGGAGAGATAACAAATTGGCGCCGYCGTYGGGGAGAGGAGATTGAAGCTTAGCTTCCTTGGGAGATGACATAGATCCAACCTTTGATGATAGACAAAGACTATACATTATCTTGGTTGTAATCATYTATCTGGCGACTCCATGAAGGACAGATTCAGTGGCGACTCCATTGTTCAAAAATTTGTTGGTGACTCCATTGGTATGAAAAGAGCAAGAGGTATGCATTTTGCAATTTCTCAGGTATTTCTGGTTACCCTCATCCAGTACCTAGTAGAGATGAATGGGAAGGTAGCCTTCCCAGATTTCGAGGAGAAGAGTGGGAAGTTCCAGCTGAACACTTGTTAGATTTTCACGACTTTATTCATTAACTTGAAATTGCACATGAGGATGTTCAAATTAAGATTTTCAATTTTTCATTAGAGGGAATTGCTCATGATTGGTAACGGTCTCTTCCTATTTCTAGTATCATCTCTTTGGTAGATTTTCATGCTGCTTTTCATGTGTTTTGTAAAGAAAAATTTCCTGCTGATCTTCTATATCCCGAATGCTGTCATGAATTCAATTTATTGAATAAAGAAATAAACATTCATGAAGATTTTGTTGCAGCAGAAGATACCTCTCATCATGATCAAGGGATTGCTGATCCACATTATGAAAACCATGGTGATGATTTTGACATTGTATTTAATGCATCTATTTTAGATGGATGTCTTGAATATTAGACTATTTCTTTTGAAAACTTTAAAGATGATGCACAGATTGACAGATCAGGAGGTGAATGTTTTAGATCTGCAGTAGATACTAAGGGTAGCCCATAGTTTCCAGATTTGCAGATCAAGAGAAGTTGCAGTGACCATGAGGAACAAGGTGGTATTTTTCCAAATCTGTTTCAAGATTTTATTACCGATACTTCTATACAAGAAGCTTCATCTCTGTCGTTAGGATCTTATCTTGATTCTCCTATATTTGACCAATACAATGATAAGGAAGAAGATTTTGAGATTTGTAAAGGCTTGTTGTCTACTATAATTTCATCAAGTTCTTCTTTTCAGTAGAGAGATGATCAGAAATGTGTGCATGATGTGGTTGATTCTAGTTATAAATATGTTGACCAAAATTGCAGTGAAGATCAAAATTCCAAATTTGGATCTACAACAGATACTAAAGACAACCCTCAGTTTTCTGATTTGCAGACACATGAAGATTGCAGAAGATACGAAGAGGAAGATGCTGAGCTGAAAAGTCCACATCAACAATTAATCATGCATTCTTCTCAGACAAAGATCAAGCAGTCTGTATTCAACATTGAGATTTGTGAAGGAAAAGAGCAACAACGTTTATTTTAGTTGGAACAACAACATACAGAGGTATTCTTTTGTGGTTTTAATGACGCGATTGCAAACTATTTGGAATCTATGAGTAGCATATGTGTTAAAGTATTTTTGTCAGATGAAAGTTGTCTTTATCATCTGTTCAAACCACTTTTTTTTTGGCTATGCATTCCATTATTTTTCAGGTTAAGATCAAGAACAGGTTCAGTAAATCATTTTCTGACATGGCTTCATTGGAAGCATGAGTTTACTTGATTAAGCATCAGTACAATGGTTAGAGTAGGAGTAGATATGGAAATAATCTCTTCATCTGAGAAAGTAGACTCTTTCAGTTATTTGTTGTTGAATAAGCAGAGTAGGCTACAGGTAGGTTACAGACAAGCTACATGTTTACAGAGATAAATTATAAAGGCTAGATGACTCCATGTCCAATTCTAAAGGTGACTGGAACTACTAGGTTCTTGGAAACCTCGCAGGGAGGTCTCCATCCCAGTTGGAGCTAGATGTTAGCGATAAAAAATGCACTGGTATTTTTGGAGTGTTTTTTCAACTTTTATTTAATACGTTCATTTCTAAAATTTTTTGGTTAGTATCTTAACTTCCAGATCTTCATCAAAGTTCTCTTTGATCACTTCTACCTACATTTCAAATCATTTTCAATGCTTCCTAAACCCTAGTTTTTATGCCTTCTTTATACTTTGAAATGAAATGAATAATTTATTTCTAAAAATTCCTAAGCAAAAATGGTCTGTGCTTTAAAGTGACTTGACCTTAGGTCACACCATATAGTATCCTAAGTCTAAAACCTAGTGTTCTATTCCTAAATTATAATATATATCATGTTCATTAGGCCACGAGCTAGACAACAAATCCAAGCCACGAATTAAAAACACAAGCCATTTTTATGCTAGTTACACTAAAGCTGGAGCCATGAGTCATGTTATGTGTCAACACACCAAAGAAATCCAAAGTCATTGATCAAACCATAAATCAAGTTCATTGACCTAATCAATTTAAATGCCTATGCAAAGTCTATATGCCAAGTCGACAGGTCAAGTTACAAGCCAAGTTATGATTTTAAGTCACATATTGACACACCAAACCAGTCACCAAGTGTCAAGATCCATTTCATATAATCCATCGAAATTTAATCCTGAAGTCCAGTTCTCACTCCAACGCTCCAAGTTCCATCTGACCCATAGACTTAAGTGAAAAATTGACACATCATTTAAACACAAGTCATCAAAATGCAAGTGTCAGATCGCATTTTAAGGTATATCATGCTATACGATTTTACAGGTGTCTTGTGATGGAGAATAGTTCAGTTTTGGAGCGGGCCACAAACAACAACCACGAATAGGTGAAGATGGGTGCTATTTCAATAAATAAATTGCTATGATCATCATTAAAATAACAACAAAAAAATCAAGATGGCGTTTGCACTAGGTGTGGTATTTGCATGGAACTGATACGTTACAACAAGGTTTCAATTTTTTGGGATAGAGAGAACTAGATATGAAGCATATATCACAAGGATCCTAATTATGACCACAACTATGACATGTCCTCTTAATTATGCTAAGCATGTTATAGAGAAACATAGTGATCATGAGATGGTGTACTTGACAGAGGTTTATGCTATGATAAGAATGCCAGAATAGCGGTTGCATTTGTGATTTTGTGTCATGATGGTGAATAAAAGTTTATGTTATTGTAATCCTAGTACTGACATGCTATTGACCAAATCTGAACTTGATGTAGACTTATTTCAATAGACAAGCATATTTTATTATGGATCAATAAGTCCAATTGAAGAAATATATAGGGTAAACTGAAACGGATTTGTTTGGAGCAGCAGAAAACCAATTGATTGAGGTTGCCAAGGATGCCAAGATAGTCAAGGATCCGTCGTATGTCAAGATAATGGAACAAGTGGATTTAAGAAGGAGATCATTAAAAAAGAAACAAAACCCTTCCCCAGTTCTTATGATACTAGTAAAGGACATTGGTGATCTTACAAAAATGAAAAGGAAAAATTCAATGCCATATTGTGTAACATCCCACTCTGGCGCACTGAGAACACTTATTATTTGAGGACACTTGCTCGCAAGTGATCTAGACCCTTTTTATGTTAGACCTTTTATATTTGATTATGATGTGATTGAC
>JZKD02S1146396.1:210483-220584 GCA_000966675.3 Picea glauca | reverse complement strand
TTTGGTGCTAGAAATTCCATTTGGTTTCCTAGCTTATGATTGGTCCTTCAAAACAAGATCTTTTTACCGAGCTGGCGATGACAATTTAATAAGCAATTTAATTATGCAACTGTAGCACATGGTTAGAAGGGGTGCATGTACGAGTGTCAAAGTTATGAGACGATATTCGTTCCTGAAGCTTTCCATGGTGTGAGTTGTTAAATGGAGACATTGAAAGCTGTAGGCCAAAGAATACGAAAATGTATTTATTATTATACAATGTATAGACAAATTTTAATAAATATAAATAGATTTGTGTGTACTGTATGGCATGATTCTGTGCGAGGGATTTTATGGATTGCAAGGAGTTTTTATTGATTTTTTTTGTTCAAAGTAATGATGATTTCTTTGCATTTTAACATGATATAATGTGATATGAGCCGTAAAGACGATGTTCTTCAGAAGTTTCAAGTGTTGCAACTAACGACTTACTAGACATGAATTTGGGCTTCTACAAAACAATACGAGAGGGTAAGAAATCCTATGCATCCATTATCTTGTTTTGACCCAGTGTGGTTGCATTCATAGTGCAATTATCTTTTTTTTGTTACTGGTAGACACTGTTTAGGCTGAAAATAGTCAAAGGCATAGAGGGAAAAACCCTTCTGTGTAGTGCACCTACTTCTGGTCTATTATTGGTTGAAATGAATGATTTTTTTTTTTTTTTGGGAGAGATGATTTAAGTAGGTCAGGGTTTCTTACAAAAAGTGTGCACGTCGAAGAAAATTAAAGGCTAGTAGGAAAAAAAAGGAGTTCAAAAGGATGGAGGTGTTGTCAATTTTCAAGCATTGCATGTTACGAGTTGTAGGAATTGTGGTGTTGTGCTTTTGCAAATCTATGTCAGAAGGTAAGAAATACTGTGTGTAGCGTGCTATATGGCAGGGAATATTAAAAATTGATTCTTATTTTGTGTCTACAGATATGGATATTCAATCAATTTTGTTGGACAAATGAAATTAGTTTATGTGCTTGTTGTCTAATAGTATATGCTTCATGCATAGTGCAAGTGTCATGTTTTATTGGAGTTTTTATTGGTGTTTTATTAAATCTTGTTCATGTTCATTAGATGCAAATAGTTGCATTTTTCGAAATATATTGCGATGTGCAATGAACTATTTCTTATGTGCAGAAGCGTTTTCTTTGACAATTTGTCCGCATCTCGTGTAGTTGTACCTTTTGTGTTTTATATAGGGTTTTTTCCTGGGAAAATGAACATTCGGTCTGTTTTCAATTCCTGTGCAGATAATTTATACCAATTCATATTTTGCATTTGTAGATATGGATATGCACCTATGTTTCTTGGATATATGCAATTATTTTGTGTGCTTCTTGTCTAATAGTATATGTTTCATTCATAGTTCAGGTGCTGTGTTTTATTGGACTTAGTTCTGGTGTTTTATTTAACTCCCTTACGGTTCATTGTATGGAAAATTGTATGTGTTGATTGTTCTCTTTGAATTTCATTTGCATTTGAAGATGCAGATAACTGAATTCTTCAAAAGATATTGCGATGTACAATGCATTGCTTCGTATGTGTGAAGAGATTTTATTTGATGGTTTTTCCACATCGCGCATAGACATTACTTCTGCGCCTTTTACAAGTTTTTTTTCCTTGCACAATGAACATTAAGTTTGTCTTCAATTCCGGTGTGGAGAATTATATTATTTCTATGATATCTCTGCATTGCAGTGCTTTCGCACGTTGAAATATATCACGATGTGCAATGCATTGTATATTATGTGTGGAAGTGTTTTCTTTGAAAATATGTCTGCATCCCATGTAGCTGTATCTTCTGTGCTTTGTTTAGGGTTTTTTCCTGGGACAATGAACATTCTATCTATTTTCAACTCATGTGCGGATAATTTATTGCAATTCTTATTTTGCATCTACAGATATGGATATTCACCTTTGTTTCTTGGATAGATGCAATTAGTTTGTGTGCTTATTGTATAATAGTATATGATTCATCCATAGTACAGTTCATGTTCTTTTTGATTGGAATTAGTTCTGGCATTTTGTTTAACGCCCTTGCAGTTCATTGTATGAAAAATTGCATGCGTTGGTAGTTCTCTTTGAATTTCATTAGTATTTGAAGATGCATATAGCTGCATTTTTCGAAAGATATTGTGATGTGCAATGGATTGTTGCGTATGTGCGAGGACGTTTTCTTTGATGGTTTGTCCGCATCACGCATAGTAGTTATTTCTATGCTTTGTACAAGTTTTTTTTCCTTGCACAATGAAGATTCAATACATTTTCAATTCATGTGTGGATAATTGATATCGATTTTGTGGCACTGTTGCATTGCAGTGATTTCGAACGTCGACACTTGCAGTACTTTTGTGATGAACATGTGTGAGAACTCGATGCAATTATGTCTTTCACATTTTCATTTACATTTAGAGATGCAAATAGTTACATTTTTTTGAAATATATTTCTTGATGTCAGGAATCTGATGCAATTGTTGCAAGAAATAGGGTCCTAGTTCATTTTGATATCATTGCAATGCATGTGTATATTTATTGTCAAGGAAAAGCAAGAATTGGCATATTTCTCCATTTTGTAATTCAATGGAAGAGTAACTAAAATGGGAGGGAGACTTGGACCGCATAAAAAAATTATTTTGGAGATGTTCAATATTGCAATGTGTAATGCGTTGTTTCTTATGTGTGGAAACGTTTTCTTGGATGATTTGTCGGCATCCCGCATAGCTACGTATTTCATGGTTTGTACAATTTGTTTTTCTGGCACAATGGACATTTGGTTTGTTTCCAATTCCCATATAGAGAATTGTTACCAACTATCTAGCATGCTTGCATTGCAGTGCTTTTGCATGTTGGCACTTGCAATAGTTCAATACTATGGATTTTTTCCATGTTGTTCGGATGCTTTTGCTATGAACATATGTGGGTTCTCAGTGTAGTTATGTCTTCTGTAGCTCCACTCTGCGCAAAGACATATTACAACTGCAACCATGAATTTTGTGCATATTGTTTCTTGGTGCAATAAACATTTGTTATATTTTCAACTGTTGTACTAATACCGATCGTTGGGGATCCTTGCATTGCCGTTCTTCCGTGTGTTGGCATTTGCAATAGTTTTGCAATATGGGTTGCGGCAAGGCATGTGGTTTCTCAGGTTTCCAGAAGGATTTTTCTATGGATATATATCTGCAATCAGTCCAGTGATCATGTATTGCGAGGTTGTGTACCTTTCATATGCATATGTCCACTGCAGACATCACTTGTGTATTTTAAATGCTTGTGCGGAGAATTCATGTCATTTGTCATCTTGTAGTTCGACACCTTCGTGGTCCTGCCGAGGCTTTTTCTATGCCCATGTTTTCAGAATACACATACATATTAGTTGTGTGTGTTGGCATTGGGGATAGGTGTATGACAAGCATATAAAATGATTGTTCTATTTTCAATCATTGTGTGGATGAAATACATGCTCACGAGTTGCTATGCTTCTGCATATGTGCATTTGCAATAGTTCTGCACTTTGTTTTGACAAGCTAGGTAGTTTCGAGGAAGCCACAATGACCTTTGGGGCATTTATTTTTATCGATTTTAGAAGGAAAGGGAAGTGATTTAGAATTAGTGCAAAGTAAATGCACTTGGTCTTGAAGTAATGGTAGGTCTCTAATTTATTTATTGATATCATTGTAGTGCTTATATCTTTGTTGTCTGAGAAAAGTAACAAATGATATATTGATCCATTTCACAATTCAATGGAAGAGTAACAAAAATGGAAGAGAAACATAGAACACATGAAACAAATATTTTGCAAGAGTATATGAAAAAATTCATCTAATCTAAAAAAATGATTCTTGTCCAACAAATGTTCAATATTGCGATCTTCCATGTGTTGCTGCTAATGTGCATAGAATTTTTCTTTAATGATTTGTCCACATCCCGCATAGTTGTGCCTTTTGTAACTTGTAAAGTTTTCTTTTTTCTGGGATAGTGGGCATTTTGTCTATTTTCAATTCTTGTCCAAAGAATTGTTAGCAATTCTTTGGCATGTTTCCATTGCAGTGGTTTTGCATGTTAGCACTTGCAGTTTTGCATCTCGTTGGTTATGTAGAGGCTTTTGTTGCTGACATGTTTTCCAAGTGTGCATAGTTGTTAGATGTGTGAGTTTGCATTGGGCATAGGTGTGTCACGAGAATAATAAAGACTTGTTGTATTTTCAACTGTTGCATGGAGGAAAGACACACTCACAAGTTGCTATGCTTCTGCAGGTCCACATTTAAAATAGTTTTGCACTTTGTTTTGATAAGATAAGTAATATGGAGGAAGGTCGTGTCCCTTTTGCGGCATTGATTTTTAGCAATGATTTTAGGGGTTAAATTTCTCTCATGGGCTAATTTTCCATGGTTTTTCCCCAAAAAAGATTCTCTATTCTAAAAATGATTCGCCTAAATTCTCTAGGATAAAATTATTTTACCTTAAAAATCGCCAAAATTTTATACAAACTATATAAAATCCTTAGAAATTTGAATATTTTTACAAAATATTTCCAAACATTTTATAGTTGGAATATGAAGGATTAGTAATATTCGCCAAGGTTTCTACATTTTAAAATAAATTATCATCCTTAAAATCATCCTTGATTTTTCTTGGATTTAGAAGGAAAGGGCAGTGATTTAGGGCTAGTGCAAAGTAAATGCAGTTGGTCTTGAAGCTATGTGGGCTCTCTGATTTATTTATTTTTTCAATTTTTTTTTGTTGTGATGCCTTTATTCCTATTATTTTATTCAATTTGTGCGAGTGCTTTTTCTAGTGCGATATGACAATGCTCTTCATGGGGATGTACTTTGCAAAGCAATTGCGAGTTTCTATGCTTTCAT
This sequence comes from Picea glauca, assembly GCA_000966675.3. Classification (NCBI taxonomy): domain Eukaryota; kingdom Viridiplantae; phylum Streptophyta; class Pinopsida; order Pinales; family Pinaceae; genus Picea; species Picea glauca. Next base: position 215,688 of record JZKD02S1146396.1, on the reverse strand, counting down.
GTCTCCACATTTGCAATAATTCCACACTTTGTTGTGACAAGAAAGGTAGTTTGGAGGAAGGCACATTCATATTTGGGCCATTGAATTTTCTTGGATTTAGAAGTAAAGGGAAATGACTTAGAACTAGTGAAAAGTAAATGCACTTGGTCTTGAAGCAATGGAAGGTCTCTGATTTGTTTATTGATATAATTACAGTGCCTATATATCTTTGTTGTGGGGGAAAATAAAGAAATGATATATTGATCCATTCCACAATTCAATAGAAGAGTAATAGAAATGGAAGGGAATCACGGAATGCATGAAACAAAGATTTTGCAAGAGTATATGAAACATTTCGTCCAATCTAAAAAGAAAATTCTTGTCTAGAACATGCTCAATATTGTGATTTGTAATGTGGTGTTGCTCATGTGAAAAGACTTTTTCTTTGATGATTTGTCCGCATTTGGCATAGTTGTGTCTTTCATGATTTGTACACTTTTATTTTGCCCAAGACAATGGACATTTGTGCGGAGGGAAGACATGCTCACAAGGTGTTATGGTTCCACAGGTCTGCATTTGCAATAGCTATGCATTTTGTTGTCACAAGCTAAGTAATATGGAGGAAGGCCGAGTCACTTTTGGGGCATTTATTTTTCTCGGATTTAGAAGGAAAGGGAAATGATTTAGGGCTATTGCAAAGTAAATGCAGTTAGTATTGAAGCAATGTGACATATCTGATTTATTTATTTTTTGAAAATTTTGTGCTATGATGCCTTTATTCCTATTCTTTTATTTAGTTTTTGTGGGTGCCTTTGCTAGTGCAATATGACAATGCTCTTTGCGAGGATGCACTTTGCAAAGTGATCGCTAAGACTATTTTGAATCCTCATGCGGTGAATCCTTTCTTCCAGTGCTTGTACAAAGATTTCATATTTCTTATGGTATGATATTGTCATGCTTGGATACTTCAGCAATTGTGCAATTCACGTAGCTATACTTGGTCTACTTAAGACTGTCTATTTTTAAGCCTTGCACGAAGAATCGACGTACGTTGTTGTACTTCCACACCTCTGCATTTCAAATAATTCTGCATCTGTGATTGTGACGAGTGAAGTAATTTGTAAGATAAATCATTGATTTATAGTAAATTGATTTGCTCTGATTTAGAAGGAAAGGGAAGGCATGTAGAAGCAGTGCGAAGAAAATGTGCTGGTGCTCTATGGACTGCTTGATGGTTTTTTATTCTACTTATTGTTGTTTAAAAGGAAAATGATATATGTGCAAAATCTATTTTAGCGGATTCACATCTTGCTCTTGGCCTTGGGCAATCTCAACTCTCTGATCTATTTATCTTTGGACAATTTTCTAGTCAAAAGCATTTTTTCTTGGTGACTTTTGAGGTTGGACATAATGTTTTTCTATGGGCATATTTCGGTGGTCCGTACAACTATGCCTTTGGTACACTAAACACTTGGTATTTTTCAAGTCATGGGCAGGAAATTTAAAGCATTTGGCCTTTTGTTGTTGGGCACTGTCGTTGTAATAGTTATTGAAGAAGATGGAAGTATTTATTTAGTGGGTTGATTTTATCCAGTGGTCTGCTAGATTAGTTTATGTATCTAACAAATGTGTGCAACTAGGTTCTTTGCTTGTTTTTATTATGCGTTGTGTCGATGAACATAGTTGAATCTGATACATAGAAATAGTGTTAATTTTGACATCTAGAATTGACATTGCTATGTGTTGCAAAAAAGTTCATTTTTATTGCTTGATAATCTGATGTTCATGCATTGTGCAGTTACTTTGTTTCATTGAAATTTGCAATAACATTAGTGTAACATTTAAGAAAACCTGGTTTCTTTTTTTCTTTCCTATATTGCTTGATCAAAGCGTAAATGAAATGTTTTTGGGATGTGCCATGCATGCCAAGGAAAATTAGCGGTTGCTTATTATTTTTCTTTTTCATAAGTTGGCTAAGTTGGTCAAGGACTATTTCAGAAACTATATGTATCAAAGACAATCAAATTTCAACACTAACGAAAATAAGGTGTGCTACTTTGAGATTGTATTTAGCATCTTATATTTTTTTTGTTGGTCAATGCTATAGACAAAGCTCAAGCATCATCTGAATGACATAATCTAGAAAATGGAAGATACAATGGATGTTGAAAACTATGTAAACAATGGGAAGCGCATTGTTGATGACAATATTGATCATTCTATTCAATGAGGTTTCTGTGGTGAGGATTTTCATCAATATTCAGAAGAACCACAATAGTGTGAATGATTTGTCGACGTTTCGGATCTAGATCAGGACCATATTTATGACAAGAAGCCTGGATTAAAATTGAAGAGTGAAGCGTAATATTAATACGAAGGGGAAAGAGGAAAGCCTAAGGGTTGGCTAGAGAGAACCCTAATTTAATTAATTTATTTTAAGTTATTTAAAAAAATTTTATTTTGATTTTAGGTTTTTTATTTAATTTTAAATTTTCATATCATTTAAATAAAAGGTTTAGTAATTTAAGGTTTAGATTTATTTTTATTTTTTATTTTTATTTTTTATATTTTTAAATGTTTTAAGGATGTTATTATTATATTATAAGTTTTATTAAAAGATTTTAATTTATCTTTTATTTTGAATAATTTTCATGTTATTTTATAAATTGGGTTTTTTGTTTTAATAATTTAATGATTCTAGTTTTTTTTTTGTTTGTTAATTTGTGCGAAACCTGTTGGCTACGCGATTAACCTGTGGCTTGAGAAACCGTGACTCAGGGGCATCTAAGCCATCAAAATCACCCGGGGATCGCACCCGGCCTAAGCCACACCAACCCTTAACATGGTTGGATTTTTTGTCCCCGCAGGTTTCGAACCGGTGACTTTAACATCACGGAGTGGCTTAACAACACACTCCATCACCGACTATCCTACACCTCGGGGACAATTTAATGATTCTAGATTAAATTTTTATTAAGGATTGTATTAAGGATTTTGGGTTTAGATAATAATTATTTAAGTAACTAGGTGAGTGTTTTTAATTTGAAATTAGGGTTTCTTATAAGGTTGATTACTTAGTTATTATTTTCATTTTATTAAGGGGAGCCAATTTTCATTTAGTTCTAGGCCATTATCCCTATTGAGGTTGCTTGGGTTTCTTTGGATTTCAATCGCTTCCCTAATGCGACGTTTAAATAGGTGATTTTCTTTTGCCAATTTGTTTTCCTCTTCTAGACACCAATGGTATTTTGTTTTCATGGAGTGTTATGCTAAGCCTTGTTGGTTGTGGAGCCTGATTATCTTCCTGATTCAGAGGTCTTTTACTTTCAGTTGTGTTTATACCCCATGGAGTATTTACACCCCAAAAGTATGTACATTCTTCCACACGGGGGAGTGCAGAGGGGGGGTACTCCCTCTGCGAGGTCCGGGGGTGCTATCCCCTCGGCTGGGGGGTCCGGGGGCAAGCGGGGGTTTGGGGACGAAGCCCCCAAAGGAAAAATTGCCTTGTAAATGTATATTGTAATTTCATTGTAAATTTGGACCGTTCATTATAAGGTCGCAGATCTAATGATAGAGATTATGTTAGGGTTTTTTTCCCTAGAAGACAACCCTCTTTTATGAGGGAAATGTATTGTGGCTATGATTGATGGCGAATATTGTATTCTAAGATAGGAGACTGTGAGAGAAAGAAGAGGAAGTTACAATGGGTTTGCTATAAGTTGTATCCCTTCATATGTTGGATAATAATAAAGGAAGGACCTGGAAATTTCTCTGGTGGATGTAGCCCACACTGAGTGAAACACATAAATTTGTGTCTCTATTGTATTATGTATCTTCTGTGTTTTGTTTCCACATTTGTTTTATTTTATTGCTCCACGGTCCTGTTTTTCTAACAATTAGTATCAGAGCGAAAGGTAACTTGCAGGAAAAGAGGGTTCCTAGTTCGAGTGGGAGCAATGTCGGAAGATGGAAAGTTTAGGGTTGAGAAATTTAATGACCAAAACTACCAGTTATGAAAGATGCAGATGGAAGACTATTTATATCAGAAGGATCTAGTCCTACCATTGGGTGGAATAACAAAGAAGCTGACGGCTACGAAGGACGAAGAATGGGAGATTCTTGACAGAAAGGCTCTAGGAACGATATGGCTAAGCCTAGTAGCGTCAGTGGATTTCAATATTTCCAAAGAAAAGACAACGAAGGGTTTGATGGATGCATTGGCCAAATTGTATGAAAAACCCTCAATGTCCAATAAGGTATTTCTAATGAAGAGATTATTTAAAATGAATATGTCGGAAGGTGGGTTTGTTGCGGATCATTTAAATGATTTTAATACGGTTACTAATAAACTAAGTTATGTAAAAGTGGAATTTGATGATGATGTCAGGGCTCTTCTAATCTTGTGCTCATTGCCAGAAAGCTGGAATGACTTGGTCATGGCTGTAAGTAACTCTGTCTCTGGTTCAAATAATTTAAAATTTGATGATGTTGTTGGTGTTATCCTTAGTGAGGAAATGCGATGGAAAAGCACAGGCGAGACATTAGGAAATGCGTTGAACATGGAGAACAGGGGAAGAAAAAAGGATAGAGGAAAGGGTTTTGGGAACCGTGGGAATTCTAGGAAGGGCAGATCCAAATCCAGACTTGGAAAGATAGAGTGTTGGAATTGTGGGAAGAAAGTACATTTGAAAAGACTATAGAGCTCCAAAGAAACAAAGAGATGGACATTAGGAGAGAAATGAGGAAGCAAATGTAACAGGTGATGTGTTACAAGATGCTTTGATTCTTTCTATAGATAATATTTCTAAGTCTTGGGTAGTAGATTTAGGGGCTTCATTTCATGCCACACCCCATAGGAAACATTTTCTAGATTATGTTCAAGGTGATTTTGGATAGGTTCATTTGGGTGATGATGCACCAAGCAAAATTGTTGGAATGGGAAAGGTAAAAATAAAAAAACGCAATGGAAACCAATGGTTGTTGAAAGAGGTAAGACATGTTCTAGATTTAAGGAAAAATCTAGTTTCAACAGGGCAGTTGGCAAGTGAAGGTTGTATATCCATATTTACAGATAAGACTTGGAAGGTCATCAAAGGATCATTGGTGATTGAAAAAGGAGAGAAGGTAGGTACATTGTATTTATGTACTGGTAATACTGACTCTTCTATCTCTTTAGCTTCTACAAGAGTGGATACAACACTGTGGCATCATAGGATTGGACACATG
>JZKD02S1146396.1:175598-210473 GCA_000966675.3 Picea glauca | reverse complement strand
GATTTTGGTTATCGCTTATGGGATTATGAAAATAACAAAATCATTAGAAGTAGAGATGTCATATTCAATGAGAAGGTCATGTACAAAGATTAGTTGCAGGGAAAGAAACAGGAAAAAAAAAACAAGAATACACAATGCTTGAATACATCCACAATTTCACTAGTCTCTTTTATATTCACACACATTTATTTATGCACAATAGAAAGAGTCAAACCGAAGATTTGATTATGCTAATTTTTTTTTTATCCTCTTGTTCCCCTGAGACAACTATAACATCTTGCAATAAAGGTGCCACAATATTTATATTATTCTTCAAATGCATACTCAACAAATAAACTAGAATTCAATTGCAAATACAAAAGATCAAGTCAATTAACTATTTCGTGGATTAAACTCGGGAACCTATATTTCAGAATTGTTCCAACTTTTGTAATTGTCGCTCCTTATCCTAACTTCCAAACACTTTACATTGGTTCTTGCATATGCTAATGTTGCCACTGAACACTTCACTTAATTATATTTCTTCTTGCATATGCTAACCCCCCATTCAACCCTTCACTTACTTAGTTACTAAGGTTTGATCCTCATTGAACATTTACTATTTAATTACTAAGTTTTACTTGACATTAAACATTTAGTAAGCTTTACTTTACATTCAAAAAGTTTCCATCTTGCATATTTCTACAAACTTTTATCCTAAATTTTTTTATTCTAAACACTTTACACTGCTTTCCACATATGTTAATCTTCTCGTTGAACATTACACTTTTCACTAACTTTTATGTCCAAATATCCAACAATTTTGTTTCTTTCCTTTATATATGCAGGCATTTACTTTCCCACAATAGAAAATCAAACTGAAGATTTAGTTATTTTATCATTTCACTTATTTTCTTTCTACATATGCTAGGATGATGCATTTCGTTTTTTTGATTTCATTGTCTTGTCAAATTCAAATTACAAAGTATATTTATTTATCACAATTTGTTATGTGTATTGACAATGTGATGACTTTGTCAATCGATTTCATTAGATGTATCCATTCATAAATATGATGCTTCCCTTCATTCATAGATCCCTCTTGTGTCAATACATAGAAATTATTATTAACATACTCTTATGCTAAATGTTTTTTCCTCAACCATACTAAATGTTTTCACTTGTTTTTTATTAGTTCTTATCATTCTCCTCTTGCATAAACAATAATGCTATTGTACCTATATAGAGGTGCAAAAGATATATGCGTGTGGATTATATGTTTGTGATGAACATGCATAATTAACATTTATTAAATTAATAATTTCTTATTAATATTTTAATTATTTGTATAGGACTATATTAAAAAATTATAAAAATCATTTGTACACCATTTAACAGACATCATTATCAAATACTATTTTATACAATTTAGTCATAATTTCTATCATTTACACCCATTTCAATCCCTTACAAAAATAACTACATGCTTTTTTTATGTATTTTATTTACTAAGTCTTAGTTGTGTGGCAATATACTTGTGCTGAGGTGTGATAACCATATATGTGTGGACTATATATCTATGCTAAAGATGCATTTTATTTACTAATTATTTGTTGTCCGGGGATATACTTGTGCGTATCTGTGGAAGCAATATTTGTGCAGACTATATGTCTGTGCTAAAGAAGTATAATTAATTTTTTATTACATTTTTTTTTTGTTTGTTAATTTGTGCGAGACCTGTTGGCTCACGATTAACCTGTGGCTTGAGAAACCGCGACTCAGGGGCATCTAAGCCGTCAAAATCACTCGGGGATCGCACCCGGCCTGAGCCACACCAACCCTTAACATGGTNGGTTGGATTTTTTGTCCCCGCAGGTTTCGAACCAGTGACTTTAACATCACAGAGTGGCTTAGCAACACACTCCGTCACCGACTGTCCTACACCTTGGGGACAATTTTTTATTACATTAATAATTAACATTTATTTTTAATATACGTATACATGCAAAAAAATATTTTTTAAGCATATGCATATGCATAACAATATTCTATTATTGATAACATTCATAACTATTGGACTAAGTGTTCACTATGCGGTGATATACCTATGCAGAGGTGTGGAAGCTATATGTGTGTAGACTATATGTTTTTGTTGAAGATGTGTTTTATTTACTAAATGCTCATTGTGCAGAGATATACCTTGGTGGACATGCACAAACTATATCCGCGCACACTATATGTCTATGTTAAAGATGTATAATTAACTTTTATTTTTAATATACTCATACACCTAAAAAGCATTTTTTTTAAGCATATGCATACCAATATTTTATTATTGATAACATTGATAGCTATTAGACTAAATGTTCACTGTGCGAGCATATATTCATTTATGCCCATTTAAATCACTTACAAAAACAACTACATCATTTTTTATGTATTTTATTTTCTAAGTGTTTTCTATGCACGCATATACTTGTTCGGACATGTAGAAGCTATATGTGTGTATGCGGGGATATACCTATGCGAAGCTGCAGAAGGTATATCTGTGCATATTATTTGTCTATGCTAAAGATGCATAAGTCCATGCCGTAACACTAAGACTATATAAATTAGGTTTGTGTTGACCACAATTTTGTTTTACATTGACCAAAAATTTTATGCTTTTTCCCATAGTTTAACTTTGTTGTAAGTGATCAATTTTTTTTCCTAGCTTTTGATTGGTCCTACAAAACAACATCTTCTTTCCAAGCCAATAATAAGAATTTAAAACACAATTTTGTTTCGCACATTTAGCGGATGGTTGGAACAGGTGCATGTACGGGTGCCGAACTCGTGAATGTGCGAGAATTTAATAAGCAATTTAATTATGTAGCTATAGCGAATGGTTGGAACATGTGCATGTACAAGTTCAGACCAAGTGCATGTACGATCCCAAAAGTTCTGATGTGCGGGTGCGAAATAAGTTTATTTGATTTACTAAGTGTTCATGTCCCAAAGATGTACAATTAACTTTTATTAAATAAATAAATAATTATTAATCCTATAATTATTTGTATAGGACTATACTAAAAAAATTTAAAAATCAGTTTTACACCAATTAACATACATCATTATCAAATACTATGTTATAAAATTTAGCTTGTGCGGGCATATACCTGTGTAGAGGTGAGTAAGCTATATGTGCATGCACTATATGTCGATGTTTAAGATGTATTTTATTTACTAAATGCTCGTTGTAAAGGGATATACCTATGCATATGTGCATAAGGTTTATCTGTGCAGACTATATGTTTGTGCTCAAGATGTATAATTAAATTTTATTAAATTAATAACTAAAAATTATTTTTAATATATGTATATACATAAAAAAAAAATATTATGCATATACATAACAATATTCTATTATTGATAACATTTTTCTTTTAAGTAAAAAAGCGTTTGGATCCTATTGCATTAAATTTCAAACATACAAATACGCCTGGACCGCCAGGTGTCCCACGGAGTTAACAAAAACCAGGACAACCGGCCTCCTATGCAGTCTATGTCAAAAAACGGGCTGCCATCTGTCCTGCCCGAAGGAAACCAAGACAAATGGAAACCCTTAGTCTGAAAATGTACCCTTAGTCTTTGAATTACAATAGAATTGAACCCTAACAGTATTAGAGCCCTAGCTATAATCAAAACAAAATTTCTAACTAGAAACATTAACTGCAACAATTACCTGGTGGCTGCTGAGGTGTCCATGTCAGCAGCTCCTCTTTGCTTTCCTGCTCTGGCTGGAAGCATGAAGGGTTGTGCACATGTCAGGAACCTATGCCCTAGTGGCATGTTGGAGTAAGCATCATAAAGCATGTCGATGTGTTGACTGATTAGTATGGCATGGTGGATTTGGTCCTCCACCAGGCTCCTCAATTCAACCATCATCTCCAGGTGCTCCGAGTGGAAGAATGGCGGTTGGACACACCATGCTTCCTGCATGGTGGATAGGGGATGTGGCATAGGAGCCATGCCGCCCTCCCTCACCTAGCCATCCTCCAATAGTGCACCTCCTGGTCAGATTGCCTCCTCCTCACCTGTCGCGTTCCTTCCCTACTGCCCCAAGTCCTCATCCAGGTTCTATGACCAATTATGTCTCCTCTGAGCATTCCCTTCGTCATTTCGCAAGGATAATTCACCTACGCTTGTTGTCTCCTTCTTGTCCTTAGCTTCCATAATTTATTCTTCGATGTAGCAAGTAGGGGATTCCTCCATTTGGTCATCCGTTCTATGGAAGTTGTGTGGTTCCCCTGTGGCCTCCATGGTGACCTCCCTCAGAAAGAAGGTTGGGGGATTTCAATTGTCGGGTACTGTAAAGAAGAGGTGTCCCAGAGGAGCCTGAATTGGTTCTTTCGGAAACATTTCTTCCACATAGGCCATGGGATCTGTACTGGGCTTCCTGGCTTTGTGGACGAGCTGTGTTCGAGCCATGGATAACGTGTGTTCAAATATCTGTTGTCTCTTTCGACGAGCATCGAAGGCATACCAGGCAGCGCCCCTGCAGGGCTTACCTCTTTCCCTCAACATGTGTATGAGAAGAACAATGACCAGAGAGACAATGGGGTTGCTATCACTGCATCAAAGCTCAGAAATGTCTAGATTTTGAGGCTCAAACTCGAAATGAGTGTCTCCCCGGCCAAAATCAATGATATTCATGAGGCTGGACATGAAGGGTTCTGCCATTAAGTCTACCTTCTTAATTCTCTATGCATTCGGCCTCCTCACTCATGTGGGAGGACTCATCCCATGGGCCTGGTTGTGTGGGCTTGCTCCAATCCTTAATGGTGAGGGGATGGGAGCCGACGACCTATATTTAAGGCCCAACCCGAATCCATATCACGTGACCTTGCTGCGTGACGTGGCACCCCATACGGGGTTAGTAAGTCCCTATTGGCGAGGGATTCATAGCGGGTTGAGAGATATGTGCTTTCTTAAGTGTGTGTCTCCAAGTAGATGCGTTCCATATTAGTTGTTACCCCTTCATTTTCCAAGCAGTCTGCTACGCTGTTTGCTTCCCTTTTCACATGCGAGGGTATGATGCTGAGATTGGGCCTGAGGAGGGATCCAAATTCTTGTAGCATCCCCGAGAGTCTCCAGCTGGGAGAAATTTTCATCGGGTTTTCCCCATGTAGAATCTTGGTTATTAGCTGGATGATAATTTGAGAGTTCCCTTCCAGAGTGAGTTTCTGGAAGTGGTTGTCAATTGCTGCTTGGAAGTCGTGTAAGAGGTTAGTGAGCTCAGACGCATTGTTTGTGCTTCCCCCCATGAATCCTTCCACAAGGTAGAGGATTTCGCCATTTGAGTCTCTAAGAATGGCCCCAAAACTAGCTGGTCCCAGATTCCCTTTGGAAGCCCCATCAAAGTTGATCTTTACAAATCCTGTTGGAGGAGGGGACCAGGTGGTTGCGCTGCTGTGTTGGTGATTGGTTGCACTCATAGCGGGATGATTATTCAAACTAAGCTTCCAGTTCTGGAAAATTCATATCTCCTCCGGACTACATTTTAAGTCCTCCGATATCTAAGGTTTTCTTCTGATTGTTTCTTGAATTAGCGTGGCTATTCTTTCCCAAGTTAGGGCCGGTGTGGATGCCTTGGAGTGGAAGATTCGTTTATTTTGTTCCTTCCAGATTTTCCATAGAGTGAAGCCCGAGAGGATTTGCCAAATGTGGGAAAGAATAGGGTTTTTGTATGAGAGTGAGTCCTAATTCTCTAGTGTGTTGTTGATGTTGTTCTTGTTTCGGTTCGACTTGCGCATTGCTTGAGATCCTTGGTCCCAAATCCACTGGCTGAAGTGACATCTGTTGAAGAGATGCTCCATCGTTTCCTCTTGTTGTTGACATAAGGTGCCGATTGAGGGTCCAATGAAGCCTTTTTTCCTGAGGTTGTCCCAAGTGAGGACACGGTTATGAACTATGATCCATAAAAAGGTGGACACCTTGGGCCAGAGTGCGGGGCTCCAAACCTTGTTCCAAATATTCTCCTTATCATGATTATGGTAGTTGCCTTGCAGGTAGTAGGCCTCTTTGACTGAGAAGTTACCTGTGGTGGAATGCCCCCATCTGAGAATGTTCGGTCCTTCTCGCGTGGGGGTTTTCCTGTGGATTGAATAATTTTTCTGGGCCTATAGGTCCAAGTCCTCTGGGATATGTAGCTCACGGGTGGATGTTTTCCACTGTCACCAAGGAAGGCTTCAGTCAACAGTTCTCCAAATATATTTCACCTTTCAAAGGGTGTTCTAGTTTGGCATCTTCCTGAGGGGGTTTAGTTCTTCCGGGTCACTCAAAGGTTTTTTCTATTGCCAAGAGTCCTTCCAGAAAAGTTCACTTTCCCCATTCTGAATCTCCCAGAAGGCATGATTCTGAACTAGCTCTCTATTTTTCTAGGCCGTGTTCCAGATGTTGGATCCCTGTACTTGGTCATTGTGTCTGATGAGTTGGTCGGCCTGTGTGTTTGGAGCATACTTATGTTTCAATATTTATGCCCATAGTGTTGTGGGGGTAGTTAGCTATCTCCACCACATTTTGGCTCCCATAACTTGGTTGAGATTTCTCGAGTTGTGGAGTCCCAGTCCTCCTAGAGCTTTGGGTTTGTAGAGCTTGTCCCAACCGACCAGTGCCCATTTCTTGTTAGGTTGTTGTCCATGCCATAGGAAACCTCGCTGGAGGTTTTTGATGGCTCTAATGACCTGCTTGGGTGTTGCTAGGGCTGTGAAGAGGTAGGTTGGAAATGTTTGCAGGATTGACTTTAGAAGCACTAATCTGGCCACAATGTTGAGGGGTCTAAAGGTGCAGTTGTTTAGCCTATTAGAGATGGAGAGAAGTAGACTGTCCCAGGAGATGGATCTCACCGTTGCTCCAGTAAGGGGGATGCCTAGGTATTTGGATGCAAGGGAGCTATTGGGTATGCCAAGGAGTCATGAAATATGATTCTGAACCGCTATTAGAGTGTTGAAGAAGTAAATTTTGGATTTGTCGAGGTTGAGGGCCATGCCTGAGGCTTCCACAAAATCAGAGAGGATGGAGTTGAGCTTGTTGGCCTCTCTTGAGATGGGGGTATTCATAAGGAGGGTGTCATCAAAAAATTGGCTATGCAAGGGTGCCAACTAGATGTTATGCAAGGGTAATCCCTTAAGGGAACCTTCTAGGGCCGTCATGTTGATGTATCGTCCTAGGCCTTCCGCCATGAGTACAAAGAGAAAAGGCGAAAGGGGGTCTCCTTGCCTAATGCCCCTGGAAGGAGAGAAGGGTTGGGAAGGCACATTGTTTACTAGAATGGAGAAGAAGGTTGAAGAGGTAATATTTAAGATCCAATTTACCCATTGATGGTCAAACCCAAAGTATTCTAGCATGGAGCGAAGGTACTGCCAATTGACTCTATCAAAATCTTTTGAGAGATCAAGTTTGATCAGCATACCTGGGAATTTGGTCATCTTGAGAGAGTGGATTACCTCATGGGAAAGGATGACGCTGTCCATGATTTGTCATCCTTCTACGTATCCTGCTTGTTCCTTGGAGATGACAAAAGGAAAGATTGGCTTGAGGTGCATTGCAATCACCTTTGTAATGATTTTGTAGATGCCGTTGCAAAGGGAAATTGGTCTATACTGCTTGGGATGAGTGACCCTCTCTGCTTTTAGAATGAGAGTGAGAAAGGTAACGTTGAGGGAGGATAGGACTTGGCCTGAGGTTCAAGATTCCTCTATGACCTGCCATACCTCTTCCTTGATTAAATCCCAGCAGTGGTGGAAGAGGTCAGTGGTGAAGTCGTCTAGGCTAGGTGACTTTCCTGAAGGCATTCCTTTAACTATCTAGTTCACTTCTTCTTGAGTGATGGGTATCATTAGTGCTTCATTATGTTCCGAAGCCACAAGAGAGGGTATGTGCCTGGTTACCCACCAGATCGTTGACATTTTGTCCCTGCTAGTTTCTGTTAGGAGATATTTGTAGTAGGTGTTTAGCTCTTCAACAATTTGGGTGTGTTCTCTAATTGTATTTCCCTGGGCATACTCCAAATGCATTATTCGATTGATGTATTGGTGGTGCACCATGGGTCGATGGAAGAAATTTGTGTTCCTCTCACCCTCTTTGAGCCATTGTACTCTATATTTCTGTCGCCACATAATTTCCTCTTGTTTTTTCCTATCCTCTAACTCCACTTGGAGCTCCTCTTCTTCTTTCATTAGGGAAGTGGTTCTGTTCCCTGAGATGAATGTTTTCTGTAGCGCCGCTAGTCTATTTTCTATGTCCTGCATGCTTTGGAATATATTTCCAAAGGTGTGTTTATTCCAGAGCTTCAACGAGTGTTCGAATTTTTTGAGGCATTGCTGGAATTTATACATGCAAGTACCATGATATATTTCTGCCTAGTCCCATCAAGAATTTGCAAGCTGATGAAAGTCAGGGTGTGATAGCCAAAATTTCTCATACCGGAAGGGTTTGTATTTTGGTGTTGGCCCTGTTTCTAGGTAGAAGGCAACTGGCCAATGGTCCGATCCTGCCTTTGGGAGAATGAGGCTCTCCATGTTAGGATCCATTTCTATTAGTTATTCCACTACAAGGAAGCGATCTAGACGGAAAGCCTCATGTTGGTGTCCCGATCTGTGGTTGGACCAGGTGAATGTGCCATTGTAATTTTCTATGTCTACTAGATTTAGATGGTCTATAAGGGTTTTGAACTTACCGTTGTCTGGATCCAGTCGTTTAGTGCCTTCTTTTTTCTCTTCTAGCATCAAGATCATGTTGAGTTCGCCCCCTAGAATCCATTTGGGCATTCTCATTAGGGTTTTTATGTGAGATATCCATTTCATAAGGTTGTCTTTGTCCTGTTGACTCTGAGGTCCATAAATGTTTTTGATATCACCTTCCTGAGTCGAACCTATGATCGTGAAGTGGGTCGTGAGCGTGCCTATGGTGGAGAAAGGCCTTCTTAGGGTGACAATGTTGGGGTTCCATAAGATAGCTAGTCCCCCTGACGCACCTGTGGAGTCAATGTGTATGAACTCACACCCACGCCAACTTCGGTGGAAGATGGTTTATGCTTCTGTTCCAACACATTTTGTCTCTTGTAGCAGAAGGATATCTGGATTTTCTTCTCTGATACAGTCTCAGAGGATCCTTTGTTTGGATCTACCATTGAGACCTCTAATGTTCCAGGTGATGATATTCATCATAATGATTGTGGAGTTGGGTGGAGGTATCCCTCCGAGAGCTTTTGGATTTGCCCAGAGTTCATCATGAGATTTCCTGCCTCCTTGATAAGTTGCTGGGATGATTTTCATCCCCTTCTTTTGTTTTCCCGTGGTATTCTCTTTGAGTCTAAGCTTGGATCTATGACTATACCCAATCTTGCTATGGATCCTATAGTGGAGTCAAGAAAAACTTTGTGGACCTTGCAAATTTTCTCTTCAGGGAGGGCTTGCAAATCCTTTTGATTGAGGGCTTCCTCAAGTTTTTCAAGATCGATGCCTACTAGATCGTGGTCATCCAACTACATATGGATGTCCCCATCCACTCCTCCACACTCTTATGGATTGGCCTATTTATTTTGTATAGAAGAAGGTGTATCTTGGCTCTTCCCTTTCTCTTGTTGTTTATCTTTGTGCGGATCTTGGATTTCTTCATTTTCTGACAACTGGTTCAGGATCTCATAAGAGTTTTTTGTCTAGACTTTGGGGCTAGGATTTGTATTTTTATTCCTTGGGGTTTTTTTTTTCCTTCCTGTGACTGTGGTGACGCCATATTTCTGCTTGGTATCCTTGGCCTTGGGTGCTTGGATATTCAGTGGACAATCCCTAAAGAGGTGGCCATGTTCATGGAATTTCCTGTAGCGGAAGGGGATATGTTCGTAGTCAAGCATTTGTTGCCAGTCCTCATCTTAATATTCTAGAGTGACAGATCCAGGAAGAGCTTTAGATATGTCCATGTACACACAGATTCAGGCATAAGAGGTGTATTTTCTTTTCTTTGTAGCATCTGATGTTTTGACATAATGCCCCACTGTGTTCCTTATTCCCATAAGGATTTCTTCTAGCCAGAACTCCTGAGGCAAGGAGTATAATCAGATCCAAACTGGAGCCATTGTGAAGTATTCCTTGTCCGAGATGAAACAATCCATCCAGAAGTGCAGGAATAGCCCGACCAAGTTGTAGAAGTATGGCCCATTATCGAAGCTTATGCCCTTGTCTTCGAGATTGTAAAGGATGATCATAAAGAAGCCTTTTGAGCTGAGTTGAACCTTACAGTCTCCCTTAGGGTTCCACCAATGTTTAATCCATTGAGTTAGGTCACGTTCAGATGGCCGTAGTCCTAAGAAATTTCCTATGAGGGAATGCTCTTGCATGAACTATGTGTGTTTTCCCACTCTTGTTGAGCTTATGAGATACCTTGGGGTTTTTTCATATTGCGGAATGCATTTTCCAGGCTTCCATCCATGATATGCCTTTGTATGGGATGTTCTTGGTTTCACATCCATCTCTTTCCTAGGCCCTTGTTCTCTGGCGAGGAGTTGGTCACGTAGCTGCGATGAATACTCAAAGGAGGGTTGCTTGGCTCTTGTTCCCTCTCTATCATTGGCGGTTACATTGCTGTATGAGGGAGGTTGCCCCCCCCCTCTTCCAGACTCATTTTGACTGATCAGACCCGAATGTTATCTGTTCCAGACCGTAACAGGTGGTGGGTTCCACGACAGTTTATTCAGATCATGTAGCACATTTGCAGAGGAAGCGTTGCATAGCGCTAAGGTTTTTTCCCTATTATTGATAACATTAATAACTATTAGACTAAGTGTTTGTTGTGCAGGAATGTACCTATATGGATGTGAAAAGGCTATATGTGTGCAGACAGTTTGCATTGATTCCTTCCATCCGAAACTACAAAAATTTTACATTGCTTCCTGCATATGCTAACCTCCCATTGAACACTTCACTTATTTACTAAGTTTTACTCCATTGTATTGAACACTTTACCCTTTTTCTTATTTTTACAAAGTTTTATGCTAAATGTTTTTAATCCAAACACTATACATTGCTTCCCACATGTTGTTCCTGAGTTTGTACTTAAGGCTTAAAAGTACAATGTCAAGGGATCCGAAAGTGGGTAAAAAATAGAGAAGAGAGAAACGTCAACCTTCGGTAAAGGAAACTAAGGAAGATTTCTACGTTGGCATTGTCTAACTTCCAATTGTTCCTAGATAGTTATGTCTTGTTCAATGGCTTCCCATGAATGTTCAAGTTCGACCTAGTTAGTAGCAGTTTTAAGTATTATGTCGAATAAGTTTAAAGCGATATGCATTTGGTCCGATAGTCCGGGTTCGATATTAGGCTGTGCTGTTACAGGGAAAGTCATGGAGGAACAATAAAAATAGGAAAGACTTCAAAGAGGGATTAAGTGATGTCTCAATTTGGTCGAAAGAAAGAGAAATTATGGTTTTAGGAATAAAAATAGGGAGGCAAATCAAAGGCTCTTTCCCGTAACTGTATTATATTTTAATAAAAGGTGTGAGGTGTGAGAAAAACATTTAGCTGTCTATAGTGTAAGGCTTCTACCAGGGGAGAATCTCACAAATAAACAGAAGAGGAAAATGTAAGTAAATAACCAATGTAGCAGAGAATATATGTAGAGTTCTGAAAATGCAGATTGGTCTTACACCTGCTGATAGTTGGTGAAGAGGAAAGACAATAAACAATTACAGAAAACCAAAATTCATTCGTTATAGTAGTGGTCATACTAAAGTATAACGAAGCACATCAATTATGAATACAAAATGAAATGAAATATGAAATACAAAGAAACAAACTTGTAACACAGTCGTGACAGAATTGAGAATCTTCATATTTGCTTGTATTAACTTCTCAAATGTAAAAAACTCTGTTACAATCGACACAAAAAGGTCCAGCCCTGTTTATTTATTTCTGTGATATATTTATACAATTTTACAAATCAAGTAGAATCTCAATAGTCACAAAATTTCGGTTATGACAGGGAGGAGAGAAATCACTCCATTTCTCCTTCTCTGTCTTCACTTGGTGCCAGGCGTTGGTCGTCGTGCGGACTCGGTACAGGAAACACATCTTTCGACCAGCTGAGATATTAACCAAGACGGTTCTACCTGACAGCTGGCTTCTAAGAAGTAACATTCTTGGGCTAACTGTTGTAGCTTGTCTTCCATCTGTCCATCGATGATGTCTATGGCACATAGTTGCGCACTAGGTTTGATCATGCACTTATCAACTTGGACTATGTCCACCATAGTCATCTGAGAGATATCAACCGAATCTCTTTCCTCCTTTTCCTTCAAATCAAGTGAGATCCGTTCCACATTCATTTGCATCAACGCCTCGACATTGCCTCCACTGTCAATGCCCAACAACTTGCCGTCTATAGAATTAAAGGCCTCCTCCAAGGAATTGGCTATATTTTGGGCTTGCTACTTGCCTTCAGCGATGTTATGCTCCCATTCCTTTAACAGAATGTTCCCTCGGGTTTGCTCTGAAATGGTGAACCTGGGAGTACCCACTAAAACCCTGTTGTTCGTGGCTATTACTAACTCCTGGAAGGCGCCCCGAGCCGCTCCTGCATCCCTTTGTCTGGTTGATAAATTCTCGGAAACCTGATTGACCAACAGACAGTTTTCCCGGATCNAAAACCCTGTTGTTCGTGGCTATTACTAACTCCTGGAAGGCGACCCGAGCCGCTCCTGCATCCCTTTGTCTGGTTGATAAATTCTCGGAAACCTGATTGACCAACAGACAGTTTTCCCGGATCGCTCCCACCTTGGTGAGAAAATTTTGTTGCGTCGCAGAGACTCTGGTCCGAATCTCGATTGTTTGGGATTTGAACATCCCGATGTTTATCATTCTTCTCTCGACGATCTCTACCCGAGCCTGCAGTTGTTCAATCAAATTACTCTGTTGGCTCGCCTACATCCGACCATCTCGGACCACCAACTGTGCTTGCTCAAGCTTATTTCTAAGCACCTCTATTTTATTTTTATCGGCCACTATGGCCTGCTCTATTTCCACGCTTGCCTGACCTTTAGCATTCTCTGTGGCTATGGCCAATCTGGCTTCAAGAGTCCTGATTAGGCAATTTTTTCTTTTAAGTTGGTTCTTTAAAAGTCCGACTGAGAATTGATTCGCCGAGGCATACGCTCCTAGTGTCCTTGCGATTTCAGTGGCAAATTGCTCATTCTTTTTATTTTTTCCATTGGTCATAACTTTATACTTTTTGGCAGTCGACTCTCCTTCCTGGTAAAATTCCCTTTTTACTACTGTTTTTCTCTTTTTATCAAAGAAAAACTCATTCAGAGGGAGTTCTTCTACTCTTATGGGGCTCATCTCCTCATTGAATATCCATCCTTCTTCGATATTTACCTACATCGACTGCAAGGGGGTGACAGATGTGATGGGTTCTCTGATCTGTTTCGTCGATTTTCCTGGGGTGTCGACTGGGTTCTGCTTCTTTGGTGGTTCTGGGGTCTTTATCTTTGTCTCCGGATTCTATTTCTTTGGTGGGTTCGGAGTCTTTTCCTCTGCTTCTGGATTCTTCGTTTGTTCCTCCTCATCCTGATGTTTTCCTGGGTCGGGAGTTGCATCTTTAGAACCTTCAGCATCCTTCTGTTTCGTCTCCGAAATGCCTGGACCCTCACCTCTCAATACAGCGGGGAGACAGCTACGTTGGTGTTCTTAGAATTTCAATACCTCGGCTCTATCCTTGGGTGCCAAGGATTGAATCCGGGCTAGAATTTCTTCATAGGACCTTGCTCCTCGGAAAATGTCATCCGAGGGTGAATTCTCATGCTCAAATATTTTGAGCCCGCAATTAGCCAAATGATTGCTCACGACCTTCTATGGATCGTGCTTCTTGTATTCGATGGAGACCAAATTTAGGTCTTCCAGGGCTGCAGCCTCAGCTTTGGCATGCCCGAAATCTAATAAAGAATAAGAATTCAAAAGAATGGGAAAAGACGGAATACCTTCTTTGAGTACCCTTTGAGCTCTTTACTTACACCACCAATTACCGTCTGTCGGGCGAACTCGCGACAAGTCAGCTTGTCAGGAATGAACAATGGCAGTGCATGCGGGGGAACAGAAGCCCCGAAAACTCTGAGGTATGAAAATTCTGCCTCCACGTACCAGTCTGCGATGCTTCTCAGATTTTTCACTATGCTGTCCGAGATACGGGGTGGCGAGTGACCAAAAATGGCGACATGCAGGGGCACCATCACCAAGTTAAAATTTTCATACGCAAAATTTTGTGCTTTGTTTTCCCATAGTTTTTCATGATATACATGTATGGGTTGGTCTTCAGCCGGAGTCCAACCCCAGCTCATTAATGGAAATGGTGTCATAGAACAAATTGCGTCCATAATATATGCGGACATGAAGAATGAGGACGACCTCCCATTTTCCTTCTGTTCCCGATACTCTGTGACCCAATTAGCCAAGCTATCCGAAAGCATCCTTGCCCAGTTGAAGGAAACGCCTTCTGTGACCTGAAATATTAAAGGCACCCACGCAAGGTAAAAGTGCGCTATGTCCTCTTTCCCATATAACCGACATGTCATCATGGCCACATATTTGTACTGCGTCTCTAAAGAAGTGATTGAATATATGTCGTGGTTATCATATCTAAACTTCACTGTGTTTGAAACCCAATCCTTTATCAAACTGGCCATGGTTTTATCATATTTTATGCATTCTTTCTCCTTGAACTCCTCGAAGAACTCAGCGCCATATTCGTGGTCGGACGTCACGTGCAGCTTATACATGGATTGCAGGTGTTCTGGCCTGAAAGTCCCGATGGTGACTTTCTGCTTGTTCATGATAGTCCTGGTCGGTATGTTCACATGATCCAATGCCCATTGGACCATGTCATTATATGGAAGAAACCGTGGCCTAGTTGCTACCCTGTGCATTCTGGATTGGACGACTATTTTGTACTTGGTGGTTATATCATCTCTTTCATTGTCGTTGGAGTCATCGGAATAATCTACCAATTCTGATTGCAACATATCTGAAACATATGACCAGTTAGGGACTGAGTCTGTATTTCGGGGGGAAGTATCAGAGACATTATCTGAGCCTTGTCCCGAAACCTCGACATTCACCTTTGCTGCTTTTTGCGGAGCCATGGCTGAAGCTTGCGTTTTATCTCTTCTGCAGTAGAACTGCATATACATACATAAGTCAGTTTACTTAGAAGTGATGAGCTCTACGTGCTATGAAAATACATTCATTATAATGAAGCGCAACTCTTACATATATTTGAAAACTCAGTACCTTTCAAAACAAGCCTGTCAAATCATAATTAAAAAAAAATCTTTGTCGTAAAAATCCGATCCTATATTCATAGATTTACCCTGTTTCTTCATTAATGTCATAAATTTTTGCGGTTAAAAAGTCAGTTGGCGTATGGAGAGAAAAGGCTTCCTCGTGAATTATGCAAGCATCAAAACGTGGGATATGTCTTGATTTAGCTTAATTAATCCAATCTCGCCAACGTTAATCAATATCTCGCCACTCATTATATCGGGGATTTTCCTTCAAAATTTTGTGTCTCCAACTCTCGAGACTGCGAAGATTGATTTTGGTTTAATTAAAGATAATCGCGGTTTGGGGCTTGATTAATTTTATAATTATTATATTATCCATATCACAACTTGAAGCTTCGAAGATAAGTTTCTGGGAGATTTACATGCCGAGTTGCGAAACCGCGAGATCACGATAATCATGACTTAATTAAAAGGGAAGATAATATTGGATTAAGTGATTAATTAATCAAGTTATAATTGCATCATGAATTCACGAGTCAGCGTTTAGATGCTGTAACCTTCGAAAAAGATACTGCCGAGTGGCGAGACGCTGAGAACAACTTTTACCACGGTTAATTTTTACCTTTAATCCTTGACATGGGTTATTCAAAAAGACCTCGTGTCCTCGGCTATCGGGGTTGTGATAATAAAAATTTGGGTTTGGCGAATGCTAAGGTGCGAAATCCCGACGACGCTTAATCATGAGTTAGGGAAAACTTTTACCCTTGTTACTGTCTTGAGTGGAAAGTTAACATGATTTCACTGTTTCTTGACTCGGGATATGGAGATTACCTAAATTATAGTATCCGACCCACGAGATCCCGAAGTAGAACAAAAAGAGGAAACATTTTTACGAAAAGTAGGATTTGTTTCGAGAGTAGAAAAATCATCGCTGCTTGCGAGATCAAGCTTCAGAGATCATCGATATCTCGGAGGAAAAAAGAAAACCATCTTTTAGATTTCAAGCATCAAAATGAAAATTGTGACAGGCTAAAAAACAAGGGCGGATCCAACACCACATATGCAAACCTTCCCATTGAACATTTCACTTATTTACTAAGTTTCACTCCACATTGAACAATTTCTTTTTTTTCTCATTTTTACAAAGTTTTATGCTAACTATTTTTACTTGATTCTTCTCATTGTCCTCTTTGGATAAAGAATAATGTTATTTTTCTTTATTATATGAATTATATTTTGACAAAGACTATTGACTATATATGCATTTGGTTATATTTAGTCTCTTTGTTCAACATATATTTCCTACTCCGCAACATATATTTCCCACTCGGCAGGGACTACGTTGCCATGCAACTCTTGTTTATCACATATCATGTCAATATCTTGTAAAATCCATAACAATAAATAATTTGACATCGAATTAAATATTCTTGTTATTTTGAATGATTTCAAATTAAAGTTTCTCCTTACTTGTGGCATGAGGTGGAGCAATGGCACTGAATGCTAAGGGAAAATCTTTGTCATATTCTTCAAAGTAGTGCAACTATGTGATAAATTGGAACTTGGCTAGATGTGTTGCAAATTGAATTTTGGCAAGTTCCCAAAAAATAAATTTCTTTCTATTTATGTATGTTTTGGATACTACAATTAGTATATGTACTATTCTTCAAAGTCCACTTAGACAACCAAGACAAATAGAAACAATGAGAACCTATTAATAGGTGAGAAAATGTTAACAACTTTTACAAAACCATTTTCAACGATTTAGCTTTAGAACGTACCAAAACAAAGTTACAAAACATTGTGAGACATCCAAACCCCATGATATGAAGAAGATTGCTTGTTTACAAGCATTAAATTTGACCCGCATGATATGATTTTATGTTTACACAAGAATTCCCTTACTATCATCAATGATTTCAATAGAGTGAATGATGAGTTTTGTAAATAGAAAAAAACATGTCTAAACTTAAAAGCAACAAGAAGAGGTCACTTAAGAAAAATGATATCAATAATTTTGTATCTTGATTGTAGATTGCAGTGGCTTGAAAAATAAAAAAGGAATAGGTCACCTTTCAAAAAGGACAAGGACATCAATGACCTTATAAAGTTATATGTTGATCTATATTGCAAATGGAAACTACTATCTAGCTAATAAATATGATAAATTATCTTTTACCATCAACAATTTAATCATCTAGATTACAATGCAAAACATTTTCAATGCTATTTGCCTTAACACATAGAGAAATTGTTCAATCAAAGTTGAAGAGTCTGAAGTATTCTCCAAGATTAGTCACATCTAATGTTAAATCCTAAACTATTTTCTAAGACCAATCACATCCAATTTCAAAGCCACAAAAGTCATAAACTAAGCACTTGTCAATTTATAAATCACAATGATTAGCATGCAACCAAAGATAATATTACAACAAGAAATAAGTTGCAGGACATTTGCCTATCTCACATGAAGTGAACTTCTCATATCAAACTTCTTCAAGTTATACAGTTATAATATTTATTACACACAATGAAGTAGAACAACAAAAACTAATAATTAGAATTAAATAAGAAACATATAATTATTATGTGAAATCAGGAAATAGATGGGCATATTTCTTAGTCCAAGATCTATTTACTAGGTTGATTAGATTCACCTAAAGACAAGATAAAATCAACAAGAAGGTAGTGTCTATGTAACAATAGATACATTTACAATATACCAATGAAATTATTATGTATCATGCGCAGACATTCATATAAATCCTTTTTCCAAAGTCGATCAAGTAATTCAGTTACAAAAATGATATTGTACACTCATATTGCAAGGAAAATCCATTAAGAGGAGACTGCCACTGCCCCTAACAAATACATTTGCATGAGATCAATGGACATAGCAAGTATCAAAAGAAGAAAAAAGTTTGGCGAAATTTCTCCCATCATACTTCACCCATTGATAGTCACAAAATTTATCATGTAAACTCCAAAACAAGGAAGACCAACTAACTAAGATAAGACAATCACTTGTCTAGTCCCCTATATAGATATGACTTCAATAGTATCACTTTTGTACTGAATATCACTATTCACCTTTAGCATAAAGTAAACACTCTTACAAAGCAATGGACAAAACAGAGGAGAAATTTCTAAAAACTTGCATTTTGAAGAATCCCCATGGCCTATACTCACCTTCAAGTGTACATTTCTTAGTAGAATTATTGTGATATTTCACATTAAAGTAATATGTTCACATGCTAACCTTTAGGGCCCAACCCAAGAAATGGATTGAAATCATAATTACAAGATATGTAATTCTTACATTAGCAAAAAATGCAATAGAATTGATCATTATACTATATTGGTATCAACACATAGCAAGCATAAGCATGAGAAAGATAGAGTGGATATTCTTCAACAATATGGTTGTTTTTATATTGCCCACGAATACATATTTATAATATATGTTTGTCGTAAAATTGGAGGCTAAAGATAAACATAGCTCTTCAACTTTCTATAGAACCTATTTTCACTAGATGAGCCACAAGATTATAACACTTGGCATGAACACCCCACATCGATATTCAAAGATTGGAGGTAAGAGGTGACTACACCACTTTATCTCCATGAATAATTTCTCATTTTCTTCCCAAACATTGGTTTCAATTAGTTTCAATGATTTGACAAAAAACCAATTCAAAAAAATGATTGGATTTTAAGTTATTAAAGATTCTTGGGGATTGCATTTGTTCTTGTACATAATCTTACTCCCTTATTCACTCTCTTCTTTTGCAACCTAACATGAATGAAGAATGAACTTGTGATGGGTTTTTCATGGGCTTGAATACCCTTGATTCCTCAAGCCATACGATCCACATAACAATTCTTTAGTAGGAAAATGACATTAACTAACAAATCAAGCCATGAAGTAGAGACTCTTGGTTTGTCCTTCCTAATTCCAACTATTTGGAGATTTCTTAAAGTGGACCTCCTAGCCCTAGAACTATAATATGCTTTTAGGCTCTTTTTCATGGAAATATACTTCAAATATTTCATGCTTTAAGGCCTGGAAGATAGATCCCAACTCTTCATTGCACATATCCTTGTTTTTGCAACTAGGTCACATATCCTACCATGATCAACAAAAAAAACAAAAAAACATTTGTTCTTAGATTTACTACACCTGAAATCCCATTGCATTGTTTAAGTATTTTACAAATCTTGTGGGTACTTGAGAAAACTAGAAAACATCATCTAGGTACTTCATAAAACTAGAGAACATCATCTAGGTACTCGATGAAACGCTAGAACTTGATAAGATTCCATAAGCTTTGGTGAATACCTATAAGGAGTATGGTTTATTCAAGGTTTTGAACCATTTAGTCCACTTTATTTAATCAATAGCATGGGGGTGGAAGATAAGAAGTTATTTTTTCTCCTATGAAATTTGTCCATTCTTGGCCACACTCTCAACTTGCAAATTCAAAAAAATCACATAGTAACTTCAAAGACCCATGGTGTGTTGTTGAGGATTATGTAAGGAGAAATATAGATCATATCATATTGAAATTATTATAGTTAGGATAATGAATAATTAATATAATTATCTGACTCTCAGTATTTTTGGCCATTTCATGTAGGATATCCTCTACATGTAGAGTTGTTGTATGGTCCAAAATAGGGGTGGATTTTTCTAACAATGCAATAGGATTGTGTATAACATCTACCCCTATTGAAACTCTTATTATTGTATCCCTCAAGACGCCTCTGATACTTTCATTTCCAATGCATGTGTTTGATATATGCCCAAGACCCAAATCAGATATAAGTGATTCATCCTTGACTTCCTTTTGTAGCTTGGAAATTGAAACCAATAACCTAAAATAGTAACTAAATATCAATGCTTCGTTCGTAGCGAGGAACATGAGGAGAGCATATTGATGGGTGAAATAACTTAAAATCCTCCTCAACTTGGATGAATTGATTGGTTTGTCAAATTTTACAAAAATGTTGTTATTGGTGTTGCTAACCCTTTGGGGCCTTATATTGTTAGTAAGAATCTTAAGCAAAGTAGACCTACCGATGTTGATCTTGTTAGTTTCTCACAACTTACCAAAGTCTAGTGGAGATTGAGTGGGCCTAATGGTTAAGAACATGTGTATTTGTTTCCTCCTTGGAGGTCAGTAGTTCAAAACTAGAGGGATGTGGGGTCTATACATGTTGAATGATTAATATTGTCTTGTTGTGATGAGGCTTGAAGTGTAGGAGTCCCCCAGGTGTGGGACCCCATATGTGAGTGTTTCTAGATGTCTTGACCCTTTCCAAGTCACAAGTTCCCACTAACACTAATTTGCAAGTTGTCAATACTAGATGCACACTATTTTAGATTAAAAAAAGAATCTACCATTGTCTTGAACGAAGCTTTGAAAACTTCAGTACCGGTGAAGGGATCTAACCATTGAGATCATTATTCGTCATGGTCAAATTGGGGACATGGATATAGGTTATAATAACGATATGGGCATCTACACCGAACGTGTGCTCCTCCACTGCAGAATGAGATGGATGGCTCAAGAAGGCAGAGCACTCAATTCATTTCAAGGAGATGAAAGTGTTCTTATATGATGGAGTTGGTGTTCCTTGGGAACACTCTATGCCAAGGAACAACTCCAATGAAGTTTGCATGATGAAGACAAAAAGCACGGGGTGGGCGCTCCGCCAAAGGGATAGGTCGGCCAGGATGTGGATGGGCGCTTCGACAGGAAAGACGATGGTCAGACGAACAAGAAGAAGGCTTGGGAGACTGACGCTCTAGGATGAGCGACCAAGAAGAACATCAAGGGAAGCGACCAAGGAAGAGTGACCGAGAAACATGAAAAAAACTCTTTTCCAAGTGATTGAA
Organism: Picea glauca; assembly: GCA_000966675.3. Lineage (NCBI taxonomy): Eukaryota > Viridiplantae > Streptophyta > Pinopsida > Pinales > Pinaceae > Picea > Picea glauca. The sequence goes on along the minus strand of JZKD02S1146396.1, from coordinate 189,285 downwards.
TGAATGAATGAACATAGGCATAACTTGGGCTCCCAAAACCGAAGCCGACGAGTCAGTTAAGTGAGAGCATGCTTGGGTGGGTCATCCAACCCACCTAAGGGACATGCGCCCTTTGGCAAGTTGACCCAAAAATGAATTTGGAAAAATACCAAAGGTTGTGTTGCTCAAGGGTGAATGGGTGTGGTAGTTGGAAGGTTAGGCGGCTATATAAACCAAGGGAGAGACCAAAAAAAGGGATAGAAAAGTTGGAGTTTGAAAAGGACATTCTTCATAATAATATATTAGGGAGTTATTAGGAATCAACCAAGTAGAGAGGGTGATCTCCCTCCCAAGGGGCCAAGTCGACCCTGGTGGGTGACTTATACTGCCTTAGGGAGGCTGAAATAAAGAGTAGGAAGGGAGAGTATTTCTTGAAGACGAATGGTGGATGAATGAAATTTTGTGGTGAAGAAGTGAGTTTCAAGAGATCTGGAATTCTCCCAAGTGTGGGGATTGCAGGTCAACCCAATATGAGACAAAGGAAGTAAGCAATTCAAAGATGAAGCATGATAGAGAGAGTTTCATTCAAGACTTCTAACTAAGGTGATGAAAGAAGGGTGAACAGGGTGACTCACCAAAGAAAAGTGATTTGGCTTTTCATACAGGTTCTTGTGTAATTTGAGTGAAATCTCCCCTTTGTAAACTTTCTTTGTGTGTGGCACAAGTTGAGCTCAACACATTGTTGTTTTGTATTAATATTTGGGTGTTAGGCTAGTTTGGACACCCATTTACAGATTTCTTTGTTAATATGTATGCATGTTCTTTACTTGTTGTTTTGGATAAGTATAATAAACACACATAATGAATAAGTAATAAATGAAACAAAGAAGTAAGGCATAGTCCAGGACAAGTAAATTGGTCTAGCCTTGCCGCCGAGTTGAAAGGCGTCAGTTCTTCATGATGCTGGGAATGTTGGATGATTCCACCATCCAACCAAGGGTTCCCCAACACTGTGATAGATGATATTAGAGTTGATCAAATGAATAACTCAAACATTTGAGCAAGAGGGATAGTTTCAAGGGTTTATTGAGCAGTTGGTGATATTTGTGACTCTCATGACTTGAGATATTAGAATGAAGTTTGGGTTGCAAGGAGGTCAGCTGAGAACATTTTCATCATGATAACTTGATGTTGTGCACTACTGAGAAAAACAATTGATTCAGTTGGGTTGTAGGAAGAAATCACAAACTTTAGATGGAGTAACTCTTTGTGGAGTCACACAAGTTAGTTAACAACAAGTGATTTAATGATTGATTGATTTGTGCATGGTGTCCTAGTGCATAAGAATTTTAGGGAACACATATAATAGATGAAGAAGAGGGGTTTGATTGGCTGCATGGAGAATGTGACTTGATAGATTTTTCATTATCGTAGAGTTGAGTTGAAGACTTGATGTAAAAAATGTGGAGGCACCTTGCCGAGATGAGTCTATGTTGGTATTCACTATACACAATCATTGTGTCATGTTATTGCATACCTTTGGCTGCAGTGACATATTTATTTGATGGAGTGTTCCATGGAGCTTGGCACCTTGGTAACGAAGAAATTGAGTTTTGGATAGGGAATTTATTTAGGGTGTGTTAACTTGGGCGCATAATGGATTTTTGACTTAGTTGAAATATGAACTTACTCTTGAGCCACGACAAGGAGGTTCATTTGTGTAATCAAAATCAATGGTTTGGGACGAGTTATAGACATGTGACAACATGAAGACTTGAACCATGGGTTTCCAAATATGACATGAATGAGCATTATCATTTCAAGTTCTTGGCAAGATCTAGATTATTTTGTTGGGTTCTTTGAGGGGGGGGATAGTGAGACTTGACCGAAGACAAGGGTGAACTTCTTCCACCACAAACATGGGAGAGGTACATGTGTTGTTACCTTTGTTGGAGTCACGAAATAGTTTAGAGCACCATAGTGTGGACATATGTGGATGAGGATTTGTGGCGACCTGCTTGGGAGAGTTCAAGTAGATGTCTTAGGCATATTTGGTTACAGATATGGGATGGGTTGGATTGTTGTCATGCTCTTTTATGAGATGTGTTGAAGGGCTTGTTGTGAAAAATAAGACAATGAGATGAGCACCTCATTTGAAAGGTTGGGAGAGGTTCTTTGGAGGATAAGTGCCTTAGCCATTTTTCTTGAGTCATCATGTGATGAATTTAGCATTGCAATAGAAATCCAAAGGACAAAATGACTTGGAGCCAAAACGAGTCGATTTGTTCCAAGAAACGAATGGGAGCTATGATGACTCATTTACCTTTGAGAACTTTGGAAAGTACATTGGAACACTTGTGGAGGAAGTTGTGGGATTATATAGATAAGAGGATTAGGCAGACATGTTGAAACAAAGCATGAATGAAGAAGTAGTGTGAAGATGACTGTTGGATGTCTGAGACTTGTGGACTTAGGGTGTTTCATAGACAAGTGATGAAGAATATGGGAGGTTGACCGATGAATCCAAGCTCACACTTGACTTGGGAAAAAATTTCATTGAACCATGGTGCCATGAAGGGCATTGTTGCATCAACATTGAGACAGTATTGGGGATCCCACAATTTGTGGGATAAATGAAGAGAGTGAATTCAGTTGGTCACATGGGTGGTAGACATGCGGTGATTTCCTTGAATTTTCAAATAACTTGGATGTGGGATGGGGTGGGTGAAATTATGAGGAAGTGATAGTGAATTTCGTAGTATAATCGATGAAGGTAGGAAGTTAGAAGGAAGACTTTTTTTTGGGGTGACATTGTAGCATGATGGGGCAAGGGAGTTTTCCTTGGCGAGATGTTGTTTGGATGAGTCGAGTTGTAGAGGGAGGATATCAATTCAACATGGAGGTGTGCCATCATGTGGGTGAATCATATGGTTGGAATGACCATCCAACTAATCCAACACTTGGATGAGCTAGTGCACAACAACATGGCAAAGGGGTCAGATTCTAGGTGTACAATGATTCATTTTTGAAATAATTGGTTGTTGCGGAGGAACTTCTTGATAGATTTAAATGAAGACAACAATGAAGAGGCAAGTGCAATCTTTCCTTGGTGTTTCGAGGTTGAGCATGTGGAAGACATTGAACAAAATCAACTATGGATAGTCATGGGGGAGTACACTTTCACTAATTGGGCATGAAGTTGGATTAATCACCCAAATTGTTCAAGAAGTGGAGGCATATGTAGTGTGCAAATACATGAGTGAGGTGGTTGGAGTATGGGTGCAACATTTCGTCATGAAATTTCTACACTTAGACATTTTTTATTTCTAGTTGGGGTTGCAGCAGTGGTTGTGATCACAATAGAGAAGATAACAATTGTCACCACAGTGAAGGCAACTTCGACTACATTACATAAATGGTTGGGGAAAGGCAGGATTGATGCACCATGACTTTAGGAAGTGAGGATAGTTGCATGATGTTGAACAGGTGTTGTGGAAAGTTGAGGTTTCCACCTCACAGGAAACTTGAAGTTTCCATTAAGGAAAAAAATGGAGTTTCTATTTTAGCACGAGACTCAAGGTCTCCAACAATGATAGAGACAAAGGCACAAGTTCAAGAATACTTGGAGATAACAGATTTCTGTGGATGTTTTTGGGATGACAAAAACTTGGAGTGGAGGAGGATGTAACGGTTTGGGCATCAACACAAAATGTGTGCTCCTCCACCGTAAACTGAGACAGATGAATCCGAAGGTAGAGCACTTAGTTCGGTTCAAGGAGACAAAAATATTCTTATATGATGGAGTTGGGGTTCCTTGGGCATGCTCTGTGCCAAGGAATGAATCCACTGATGTTTGCATGATGAATAGGAAAACATGGGGTGGGAGCTCCATCGAAGAATTGTACACCCCAAAAAAGAGATAGGTCGGTCATGATGTGGATGGGTGCTCCGACAGTTGAGACGACGATCAAATAAACAAGAAGTAGGCCTGGGTGACTGATGCATGAGGATGAGTGACCAAGAAGAGTGTCAAGGGAAGAAACCAAGGAAGATCGAACAAGAAACGTTCAACATACACTTTTTTAAGTGATTGGATGAACGAATTAATAGAGGTAGGACTTGGGCACCCAAAACCAAAGTTGACGAGTCGACTAAGTGATAGTGCGCTTGGGTGAGTCAACTGACCCACCCAAGGGATGCACACCTTTTAACAAGTCGGTCATAAAATCAAAGTGGAAAATCACCAAAGGTTGCATTGCTCTAAGGTGAAGGGGCATGCCATTTGGAAGGATGGGCGCCTATATAAACCAAGGGAGAGACCAAAGGAAGGGGAAGGAAAGTTAGAGATTGAAAATAAAATTCCTCATAATTGTATATTGGAGAGTTACGAGGTAGCGACCAATTAGAGAGGGAGAGCTTCCTCCCAAGGGGAAAAGTCGACCCTAGTGGGTGACTTGTGTTTCCTTAGGGAGGTTGCACCGAAGAGTAGGCATGGTGCGTCTTTCTTGAAGGCAATTGGTGGACGAATGAACTTATGTGGTGAAGAAGTGAGTTGCAAGAGATTTGGAATTCTCCCAAGTGTGGGGATTGCAGGTTGCTCCAATATGAGGCAAAGGTAGTAAGAAATTCAAATATGAAGCATGAAAAAGAGAATTTTTTTCAAGACTTATAACTGAGGTGATGAAGGAAGGCATCACAAGGTGACTCACTGAAGAAGATTCATTTGGGTTTTCACATAGGTTCTTGTGTAATTTGAGTGGAAACTCTCCTTTGTAAAATTTCTTTTTGTGTGGCATGAGTTGAGCTTGACGCATTGTTTTTTTGTATTAAGATTTGGTTGTTAGGCCAGTTTGGTCACCCACTTGCACATTTCATTGTTACTGTGTATTCATGTTATTTACTTGTTGTTTTGGATAAGTATAAGAAACACACATAATGAATAAGTAATAAATGAAACAAATAAGTAAGGCATATTCTAGGACAAGTAAATCAGTATGGCCTTGTAGCCGATTTGAAATGTTTCAGTACTGCATGATGTTGGGAACATTGGATGATTCCACCATCCAACTGAGGGTTCCCCAACACCATGAAATATGGTATCAGATCTAATCAAATGAAGAAATCAGACACCTGAGCAAGAGGGACATTTTGGGTTCATTGAGTATTTGGTGAGCTTGGTCACTATCGTGACTTGAGACATTGGAACAAATTTTGGGTCACAAGGTTGTCAATTGAGCATGTTTTCACCATGACAACTCCATGCCATGCACTACCAAGAACAACACTTGAGTTAGTTGGGTTGTGGGAATAAATCATAGATTGCAACTCTTTGTGGAGTTTCACAAGTTGGTTAAAAATAGGTTACTTAATGATCGGTTTATTTGTGCAAGGTGTTCTGGTGTGGAAGCATTTCAGGGCACAAAGATATGCAATGTTTTGGCATAAAATTGGCTTCCCATCCTCACCAACCAATGCCACTTCTTTGACATGTATCCTCTATTATCTCTCATTGACACCCATTTCTTTTCATTTCATCCACCATTAATCATGCCAAGTTTTCACCATAAATGCACAAAGTGATTGGCGAATGTTTCCTAGAAGGTAACACGTGGCCATTCACACATGTTGACTGCTGGCATGCTAATTTATCACTTGTTTCTACATTTGGTAATGGTCATTCTATCATCAACATCATGATGGGATGGCCATTTTTTATACCATACCACCCCAAATCTAGAGTGAGTTTGAACTTGCATTTGCTACGAGATCCCTACTCTATGTATTATTGCTCTAGGTTCCCTGCTATGTGTATTCTTTGGCCTCCTACCATGAAAATTTGTTCATCATGCACCCTTACCTACTTTTCATATCCCTAAGCTTCTTTCCACCACTAGAAACGATTTTGGAACATCTAAATCATATCTATGACTTTTAATAGGAATGAATAATTGTTTATGGGATTGAGCCATTATCTCAAAATGACACTTAGCCATAATAAATCTACAGGCGTCCATGTGACACCGAGTCTTGATCTACCGTTGCAACTTATTTACTAATCGATTATGGTGTTTGAACCTACATTTGACCCTCTACCTTGCATTGGACTCCTTACATCTACTTGGAATTCATCATTTGATGAGTAGAAACTAGGTAAGGTATTTGACATTCGACATTTAATGAGTATTGATGTTATTCTTTTAAGTAAAATTATTTCAATTTTGTTTATTCATTCCTAAGACCTTCTATCGACTATATTTTTATATATAGTCTTTCCTTAAAATGCGGTTACTCATTCCTAAGTCTTGTGATCTACTGGGCATGTCAAGAATGACCTCGACAAGGGTCTCATACATAGATCTTTGCAGGGATATTTTTCCATAGCTCGCTCAATGCCCTTAAGAGTGGTAGTAAACTGTGAAAACTATGCTCACAAAACCACCCATGATGAAAATGCACACCATGCTCAATCTTGTTTGGTTCCACCCAATTTTGGTTTTGTCAGAATTGTTTTTGATATGAAAACAATATGTTATTTTAACTCAAAACCCATAATCCCATGCAAATGGTGTTTGATTTTTAATTGAACACTTAGGAACATATGTTTTTTAATGCAATGCATGTCCTGGTGGTCATGATGACATTATAGTGAGATATATGTTGGCTAGGTTTGTTTTAAACCAAAAACTTGTAAATATTTGTTTTTGGTAAATATAAGGAAAACACGATGTAGTAGAAGTTTTTAGTGTTACAAAATTAGGTAAAATAAAAAAAAATCCTTTGTTATTGATAGTAGAGGTTTTAGCAAAGGACTTAATGGATGCTCACTATAAATAAAAATTCTAGGTGGTCAAAGGTCGTAGTGAAGGTTTTTTCCCCAATGTTTTTAAAGCAAAAAGGTGTACTTGTGTGCACATGGTTATTATGCACTGATGCATTTTATATACCTTGAAATCCCTACTGCGTATTTTATACATACAATGCACCAACCTGTATAAGATATTCTAAAGGTACTATTGCAATATATTTATTATTGAGCACCTACATGTATATATCACCATGCACCATAAAGTCTTGGTATAATGGTAATGATAACAATGATGAGAACGATAACAATACAATAGAAGGGAACAATGTTGTTATTTTAGTTGGGAGCACCAATGCCTTTATTACAATGATAAGAACATACACATTTGTACATTTATAGCACACTAATGCATAAGAACAATTCAATATCATTGGTTCTTAAATAGGCATAAAACACACCATCAAGTTCAAATGAATATAATGCACAAATATGTTTCAATGTTGAATTGTTTTGTGTTGGGGGTATGGAAATGTAGCTTCTTATTCTTTGATAAAATTTCTATTAATAATCATAAATTAAATATATATTTTTATAATAATATTAATTTTTATATTTTAATTAATGTGTTTGGATATAATCACTGCGTTAAAGTGTTGCATCATTTAAATAGATATACCAACATATTACACCTCTGTTCATTTTAATGATTTAAATCATTCATATGTTTAATTGACAACATAATATTTTACAACACTCGATATTGTAGTAGAAAAAGAAAGTCATTTTCTTATATTCAAAACAAGGGATCCTTCTTTATACAAAATGGGACAACTTAAAGGTCCACGACAATCAAAATATCAATAAATAATCGTTACAACTATTGGTAACCCATAATATGTCAAAATTAAACAAAATGTATGGATTTTACAAATAAACATTCAAAAATATAAACTTGAAGGATTCAATTATATTGATCATCATTCATCACTCAAGTTTTTTTCATTGGTCAAACTGTTTGCGTGCCTCATTTCTTCATCATTTTCAGCGTAGATTATACTTGGGTTATTTGCATTGTCTTATTGATTAGCTTGATTTTGTTCTTCCTCTTTGTGTTCCATCTACAAACATAGAAATAAAGGGTGATAACTATATCTATATTTATAGTATAATATATGTGATTGTATAAATTGAAAATCCTACCATAGAAGTGAGTGTTGAATGGGTTCTTGATTCTTGGATTCATTGAATTGATTCTTGTATCATAAGTGAAATGATCATCTACACATTGGTTCCAGTATATCCATTATACTTTTATATAAGTTCTTCTTAGGAGGGCCTTATGTTCCCTTGTTGTCGATCGACACACAACATTTAACATATGTGAAATTGAATGTTTGAAACTCGTTAAATAGTTTTGTTAAGAAGTACATTATTAGTAAATTCAAAGAAATAATTCATGTTCAGGACCTTTTGATTTAACTAATTTCCCCATTTGAAATATTTCCTCACACTTGTTGCCATAACTTTTCCTTGATCTTCTATCTTCCATTCTCTATCAATAAAAGACCTACACAATGAAGTATCTTCTATGAACATATTTACTATACTATGCATACCATTAAACCCAAAGATGTTTTTTTTAACTAATAGGGATAGGTGGTGAGATTAATAGTATATAACAGAACAATTCATATTGAATATACACTACACACTAAAAAACCATTTTTTTTTTAAATCACATAGCCAAGGAATGCACCATATAGTAAAAAAGCACTAGTACATATTTACTATACAATGCACATTGCACAACTTAGAAACATTTTTTAAAAGATAAATCATGTGAGGGATAGGGTTTGGGAATCCAGTGCAACAAGGCCCCATAATACAATACAATTTCCTTTACATTAAAATAACCATTGAGACCTACAGATACCCAAAACTCCAAAAAATCAATTGTCATTGTAAAAACTAAACCACCACAACTAGGTTTGTAGTAATGTAAAAAAAAATGGAAGCAACGATAAAGCTAGGGTTTACTATTGGAATATGTAATTATGACTTGTGTGGTATTGTTGGAATGTATTGATTTGGAAGATAATAATATCTACTCTTATGTAAAAGAGTTATCCCATGGGCATCATGAAGTAATATACTCTTGTTACCATTCATTATATAAAGAGGTGAAATTACATCTATCCCACATTTATTTTAGGATGTAATTATTTCATACCTCTTGGTATATAATAGAGGTAAGAGATATACATGAGGTACATTGAAATGAAGGACACATAGTGATCATATACATTGGAATGATGTGAATATGGAGTGTGATGCATGGGAGCTTAGGTGTAAGATTGGATATTTCTGAAGAATAGAGAAGAAAATACTTTCATGTGGATGTTTTCCCATTTTAGGGTTTTACCACGTATATCTGGTGTACTCTTTTTCTCTTGCCTCTTTCTTATTATGATTTTTTTTTTTGTTATATGAACAGGAGGATATACTAGTAAGGTTCTTGTGTTTAATGCCGTCGTATGTTTATTCATATGTCTCAATATTCTAACATTTACATAATTGAAGATGATTTTGAAACCCTTTAATTTTGTTGAGATAAAGATAATTAAGTTACATACCTAGAATTTCTCTTTTACATATTTGTATGCAACCCATGGCGACCCCTTACAGATGCCACCCTTCAAAAAACTATGTCCACTCCATTCTCTTACCTCTAAATTTTGGCACAAAAATGGATTAGGGTTTAGGATTTTGTTTAAATCATTTTTACAAAATGAAATTCTTATTTATTTATTTATTTTTTTAATTTTGTTTTTTGGCACATTGATGAAAAATGAACAACCTATATTAAAAAACTTTTGCACATGTAGTGCATTCTTAAAACCTAGGCACTATATTACCTTAATCACACCATGAAATCAATTTTCAATGAAAAAAAAGGTGCAAACCTTCAAACTTATTATTGTGTAGAGATTTTCCTTTGCAAATATTTTAGTGTAACCATTCGGTGCACATAAAAATACAATGTGTTAGTGCCTATGTCATAAACAAACACATTGGTGCACCAAATAAAAATGTAACATGCCTTTAAGTGTTAACGTTTTATAGTGAATTGATATATGTAAAAAACAATTTTGTTATCAATAAATATGTAACTGCATTAACTTTTGCATGACACAATGTCATCACACTCGAGTATATCATGTATTTATTTATTTATTAAAATAAAAACTTCACCCGAATAAAGGAAAAACTTTTATGAATATAATATAAATTGAATGGTGTATCTGGTGGGTTATTTCAAACATCGACATACGTATTAACTAATAAGGTTTGATTAACATCATGTACATAAATAGACCAAATTAAACAAACACTTATTTTTTTATTTTTTAAAAATAAAAAGTAGGACCTTTGTATTAAACTGTCACAAAAAACATACAGCTAGCATGCATGAGCCAGCTGTCCTACCAACAGAAGAAACTAGGAAAGCTGGTTTGTCCATAGTGATGATCAAAATTAGGCGCAAGGTTACGCCACCCTGCCCGAGGGAAACCAGGGATTTTGTCTTGTGAGTTTATCCATGTATAGAAAACTAGACAGTAGCAAATTAAACTAGGAACAGGAGAGCGACAGCTCTGGTGCATAATAAAAAGAAACAACATTAAACTATGGAGACTTAGAACCTAATCAGTCGAGCTTGCTGCATTGCCGGGGAAGACGAAGGGCTGCGCACAGGTGGGACACTGACGTCGAGGAATGGCGTCGGAGTAGGCCGCGTATAGCAAATCTAGTCGTTGGTGGATTCCCATGGTGCGAAAAGCCTATTCATCCACAAGGTTGTGCATCTCGAATATCAGCTTGAGATGGTCGGGGTGTAGTAGCGGTGGCGAGTTCCTTTCCAGCTCCTGTTCCTCTCGAATCAACTTCGGTCCTCTATTTTTGCCCGTCTCGTGCTCCTGTTTGCTGGTGTCATAGTCTGGTATCTCCTCCTCCACTACGCAAGGCGTGTAGGTCTCACTGGGAGCGATAGGAGACTGTGGAGGGTCTCCCATAGTGGTAGCATTTCGCGGGTGCTCCTGTTCTCCAGTGACACAGGCGGGTGTCTATTCCTCCCCGGCGCAGCCTGGTATCTCCTCCACCACTATGCAGACCGTGTAGGTCTCTCTCGGAGCGATGGAAGGCTGTGTTGGGTCTCCTGAGGAGAGAGGAGTCTGCGAGTGCATGAAGGGCAGGTCTTCCTCCCCAAAAGTTCGGGGTGGCGAGAGAATTGTGGTGATGTTGGTTCTGCATTTCCTTCGAGCCGCTCGAATTGCTTGGGCGAATTTCTTATGGCGCTTCTGCCGGGATTTGGCTGCATACCAGCCTGCACCCCGTCATGGTCGTCCTCTAATTCTTGACATGGCGTGTGCAAAGGAGGATCTCCCTACTCTGCGAAGGTGGGCAGGCCGCTGTGAATTCACATGAGAGCCATAGACATGACCATAACCCTCGCATCTGCGTAATACATACTCCAGCAAGGTGAGGACCATTAACGCCAAGAGCTTAATGCTCTAGCATTCCGTTCCCGGAGTGCATGCGAATAGGTCCATCATAATTCAGTGTTCACGGAGGCAGGGGCTGGTATTAACTGCCCGCAGCTGGGAGGAGGGGCCTCCTTTAATGTCCTCTCCGGTGGCATCTCCACGTGCCCGAGCTGCTCCTCCATGTGCTCTGATCGCCCGCTTGGCACCCCATCCGGGGGCAGGAAATCCTTGTTGGTGAGGTGTTGACAGTGTTGTAGAATATCGAAATCCACTGAGGACTGGGCCTTCCATATTGTGCGCTCCAGTTCCCTCTGTACTCCTTCATTTGCTAGATAATCAGCCACTCCATTGGATTTCCGCTTGACATGGGAAGGAATGATGTTTAGACTGCGACTGCGAAGGTTGTTGAAGTCCTCAAGCAGACCAGCCAGCCGCCAGCTTGGTGATACCATTTGCAGAAGTTGTTCTATCTATTGACATAACTCTATTTTTTCATTGAAAACATTAATCTAATAGTTATAATTAATATCTATGCATATTACACATTTTAATAATATTCTTAATTATTATTGATTAATTTATATAAGCAATACTAATGCAATTTCTTAATAATAATATGGTAAGATATATTTCTAATCTTTAGAATATATATTTATATCAAAATAACTAAAATCATTATTATTATTGTTGTTGTTGAATGAATGATAATTAATCATTTTTTTCCCGTGGAAAAACAAAACATAATTTTATTTATGTCAAATGTAAAATTACATTTCTTAGATGCTCATCAAGCATTCCATGTAGCTCTAATCATAGAGTCCACTTATTCCTCAAATAACTTAAGCAACTAAAATGTGAAATTTTCTTATACCAACACCCATGCAATCTTTCTACATACTAATACTATCTTGTATCTCATGGTTTGTATTACATAAAAATCACATGTCTAGTAGATAGTCTAATACTATCATGTAGCTCATAGTTTTCTTACAAAATATTTCAGAGAAAGTCCTGTAAAATAGTCTTCCCCATTAAAATAAAAATATTGTAGCTTGCATCATCTATAAAGAGTATCATGTGGGTGAAACATGTCCCTCCAAATATCCAAACAACTAAGAGTAACATAAATTCAAACAACCCTATAAGAAAGGTGCATGTTCAAAGATAGTGGAGTTACCCTCCACCACTTCTTCGATGATCCATTTCCCACATTCTAGTAGCAATCCCTCTTTTGAAGGTCTATCAAGTTCAATGTTTTGTTCCTTGTACATGACTAAATGAGAGAGTTGTGAATAAATATTTCAATATTTGTAGCTCTTTTGTAATATACCTTATGTTATATTACATTTAATGATGTATTAAATATATCGTCAATGTTAAGTCATGTCCATTGTATAGAGACGTGACTACATCCATTCTTGTGTATTTATGCATTCTATTGTAAACCTATTGTATGATTGAATAATACATAAATGAATATTGAATATTTAAATTCTTATATATCTTGCATTACCTTCCAATTGGTATAAGAGCGGATCGGATCTTGGCCTTTGGTCACACTCTTATCAGAGTGAGTTTGATCCTAGCCTTTGGCCACCAAAAATTTGGTCAAAAATATTGTTTCCCTTGGCAACGCCATTACAGGCCCTTGGCCACTCAATTTTTTAGAGTTCTTGGAACTCCTGGTCCTTGACCCCAATCTGGTCTTTGGTCACACCATTTTTTTTTATGGAAATTCCAGACCATCATGAACCTACTAAGACTGATGCTTGCATTCAAAATGAGAAGTTTTCACTTGTGTATAGAACAAAGAATTCCTCAACAGGCAATGTAAACACACAAAATAACTTAACCTCCTCAATAGATAATCTCAATGATTGGTATGGATGCTTCTTTACATAGAATAATATATATTTCCACTTGGACAATGGTAACAATAACAATGAACGACCTATATCAGCATATTCAAGAAGCTGGTCCATGCGTCAACTAGGGATTTTGACCCAAATTGGTGATATTTTAGTTTCCTTGGAATTAGAAGAATTTCAGTCTTTGGAGAGGTATGTGGCAGAGACATTTGAAGGAAATAATAGGCATTTGGTGTTTTGTTTATCTTAATTAGAATCCAAAGGTCATGAGTCTCAAGGAAACTTCCAAAAGATTATAAACAAGAGCTAACTTTATCAACTCTTGTTGTTATTGATGAGTGGAGGGAAATGAGATCTATATCAATGTTAAGCCCTAATTTTGACTCATTACCCCTTAATTGGGGCATATTATATTAGTAATGTTATTTTATTTATGTCGGCTTTAGGCCATTAGTTGTAATTATACCTCCTAGTCTCCTATATATACCAAGGAG
>JZKD02S1146396.1:153013-167454 GCA_000966675.3 Picea glauca | reverse complement strand
CAACACAAGTCAACACATGGGACTAGTCATGCAAAGAATATAATACATACCCAACAACAATTTAGTGCAACATTTATTTCTATTTCATTTTACTCAAACTTTGATGCCTTTAAGGCATTAGAAAGATGGTATTAGTGTAGATTTTAACCTTGTACAATTATTTATTGCAAACATATTTTCAATAAAAGAACAAAAAAGATACAATGGAAAATACACACATTATACAGAGATTTTCCCCTGGAAACCCAAACCGGGAAAACCAACATATTCTATATTCATTCATGAAATACATTGTTTACAATACAATATACATATAGGATCCAACATCATCCATAACCCTAATTCAATGACTTGGATTAGTCAACAACCCTAATTCCTTAACCGGAAATAGAAAACCATCGACGAAAACAATGTGCCAAAAAACCGCCCAAAAATGGAGACTACATCTCGCCATGCAAAGAATATAACACAAACCCAACATTCTCCCACTTGTTGTTTTCTTTGCATATAGGGGGTTATAGGGTTACATAGTCAACAATCCAGGGAAACAATGGTCATAGATCCTCTACACAAAGAGAACTTCTCAGTGCTCAGAGATTTTGTTAATGAATTTGCAACATTCTTCAAAGTTTCCACCTTCATTAGCAACACCTTCTTTTCTTCAACCATGTCTCTCACAAAGTGATATTGAACATCAATATGCTTTGTCTTTGAATGATAAGTTGGGTTCTTCACCAAAAAAATTGCACTCTAACTATCACAATCTATCCTTATAGCTTGTTGTACCAACCCAATACTTGAACACAATATTTGTAACCACAACACTTCCTTTATTGCATGAGTGGCTTCCATGTATTCAACTTATGTAGTTGAAAGTGCCACTACAAACTATCTTTTTCTCATCCAACTAATTCCTCCTCCAAACAGGTTAAACACATACCCGCTTGTAGATCTCCTACGATCCATATCTCCAGCCTAGTTTACATCCACAAAGCCATGTATGTATAAAACGATGTCCAATCCTGGTCTTCCTTGGTAGCACAATCCATAGCTAGAAGTTCCACGCAAATACCAGAAAACCCTCTTTATTATTGTCTAATGCTCCTTCCATGGTTTTGACATGTACTTGCTCAAAACTCCCACTACATGTGAAATGTACGATCTAGTACAGACCATTACATACATCAAACTGCCAACCGCACTCGCATATGGAACATGAGACATGTCCTCCTCCTCTTCCTGTGTCTTGGGACACTGATCCACAGATAAATTTACACTTACATGAATAAGGACCCTGATCGGTTTACATTCCTCCATATTAAACCTATGCAATATTGTCTTGACATATTTTCTTTGATTTAACTAGAGTTTCATGTTTTTCCGATCTCTTTTAATTTCCATGCCCAAAATGAAATTTGCAGCACCAAGATCCTTCATGTCAAATTTAGAGGAAAATTGAGTTTTCACATCCTAGATAATCTCCTTATTGTTTCCTATCAACAACATGTCATCTGCATGCAAGACCAAATAAATCAAATGATCACCAATTAATTTAAAATACACACATTGATCCTCTTTTTTTCTTGTGAAGCCAAGTCCCAACATATAAGTATCAAATTTTTGATACCACATCCTTGGTGATTTTTTTAAACCATGCAGGGAATTTTTCATCTTGCATACCAGCTCCTTCTTTCACTTCACAACAAAGCCTTCTGGCTGCTTCTTATAGATTTCTTCTTCCAGATCCCCATGTAGGAATGTTGTCTTCACATCCATCTGTTTTACTTCAAAATAAAATGCAACAACAACAGATAACATAAATATAATAGAAGTTAACTTGGAAACATGGGAAAAAATCTCACCAAAATCAATTCCCTCAACCTAGGAATAACCCTTTTCTACTATTTGAGATTTGTATTTCTCCACTTTTCCTTCTACATTCACTTCCTTTTAAATACCCATTTGCTTCCAATGGAATTTCTTCTAGTCAACAACTCCATTATATCCCAAGCCTCATTCTTATCCAAGGCTGCCATTTCTTCAACCATGGCATTTTTTCAAAGTTTCCATCCTTTGAATCCACGACCTACCTAACAATTCTAGTATCATCATCAATAAGAGACAACGCAAAATTTGAATGAAAATAAGGTGGAGTATACATTTTCGGTAGTCTTTTTTCCTGCACCAATATCCTCAATAATGGAGTATGAGGATCTTCTTCTTCTAATTAGTGTTCTTCTGTAGAGTTTGATTCATCATCCTTTGCCTCAAAATCTATTTTATTTGGTTCTTCCTTACTTGGTAGGACTTCCTGTTTGACAAAATCCTTCATTTCTCTAAATACCACATCTCAATTATACACAACCTTCTTAGTTTTTTTGTTCCAAAGCTTATAACCTTTGAGACCATATTTATAGCCAATAAAGATACACTTTCCAGCCTTCTTGTCTAGCTTACTCTTAGTTTCCTTTGGAACATGTAAATAGGCCTCACAGCCAAATACATTGAGATGTGTGAGAGAGGGTTTCTTACCAGTCCATACCTCATGTGGAGTCTTATCATCTAGTGATGATGAGGGTGATCGATTTACCAGGTAACATGTAGTATCTACTGTCTCTGCCCATAATTCTTTCCCTAACCCGACACCACTAAGCATGCACCTTGATTTTTCCATCAACGTCCTATTCATCCTTTCTG
The DNA here is from genome assembly GCA_000966675.3 of Picea glauca. Taxonomy (NCBI): domain Eukaryota; kingdom Viridiplantae; phylum Streptophyta; class Pinopsida; order Pinales; family Pinaceae; genus Picea; species Picea glauca. The sequence continues at coordinate 164,757 of JZKD02S1146396.1, read as the reverse complement.
CAACTCCATTTTGATGAGGTGTATAAGGAGTAGTATTATTCCTTCCTATACCACACTTCTTACAAAACTCTTCAAATTCATTCTCACAGATATCTTCTCCATTATTTGTCCTCAACTCCTTAATTTTTTTCTCTGTTTGATTCTCAACAAGAGCCTTAAACTCTTTAAACCTGTCAAATACTTCATATTTCTTCCTGAGGAAATATATCTAGTTATTTATCAAGAATTCATCTATAAATGATACATAGTACACAGATTTTCCCAATGATGGAACCAAAACAGGTCCAAACACATCACTATGCACTAACTGTAAAATTCCTTCTGCCCTCATTGCACCAGAGGGGAATCTTACCTGATTCTGCTTCCCATATACACAATGTTCATAGAAATCAAAATACAGAGATCAATTATACATACCTTCAACCATACCTCTTTATCATGTAGTAGTCGAAAACCCTTCTCTCCGATATGCCCCAGTCTTTGATGCCACAACATAAACTTTTCTCCAGAGACTGTAGGAGTTTTTTTTTCTTCTGTTCCAATATTAGGAACAATCGAACTATTACACCCATCACTATTAGTGCTTTCTTGTAGATTATACATAGTTCCAATCCGAACTCCCTTCAAAAACACCATTGCTCCTCGAACCATCCTGTAAGTTTCTTTTTCAAATACCATTTTTACCCTTGCATCGTCCATTTTTCTTATATAAATCAAAATTCTAGCCAATCCTGGGATGTGTAAAACACAAAGAAGTGTTTTAATCCTTCCATCTATGAAACTCAACTTGAATTTTCCTCGTCCTATGATTCTAGTTGTCAAGTCATCACGTAGGAAAACATTACCTCCATCATACCTTTCATATTCATAGAACCACTCCTTGTGGGGAGTCATATGAAAGGATGCACCCGAGTCAACCAACCATGCCTCATGATATACATGTGTGCTTGAAGAAGCCAAATACACATCCCCTCCTTCTTCCTTGGAGGTATTTTCTTCTATATAGGGAGCACGTTCATATCCCTTCACTTTCTCAACACTTTTGGATCTACATTGTTTCTTGAAGTGCCCTTATTTTCCACATCTCCAACATACCTTTACAAACTTCTAGGGAGATTTATATCTACCCTTAGAATTAGATCTCCCACTTGAGGAAATAGATATGTTTCTCTCCTGGGAGCATCCTCTTGCAAACAATGCATTTGTGTTATGTCCTTCCATGTTCTTCCTTCTCATCTCCTCCAACAACAAGGATGAGACCACATCATCAAAACTCAAGGTAGTTGTATCACTACCTATGGCCACAACCAGACTATCCCATGACTTTGGTAAAGAGAATAATAACATGATACACTTATATTCATATGAAATTTTAATCTTAACATATAATAACTGGATTACCACAGTATTGAAAGCATTTAGATGCTCTATCGCCAAGTCTCTATCTCTCATCCTCAAGTTATACAACTTCTTTCGCAAGAAAAAATTATTTACTAGGGACTTAGACTGATACACGTTCCGTAACTTATTCCATAACTCCTTGGCTATAGATTCCCTTGACACATTCAATAATACTAAATCTGAGAGACACAATCAGATTCTTCTCTTCACCTTCTAATCCAAAATTTTCTAGTCATTTGTTGATGTTCCTACAGGTACAGACCTGGATCCACTGCGATCCACTGATATCTGTCTACCAACAAATATTTCATCTTGATCTTCCACAACTCAAAACTTTTCCCATTCAATTTCATGATCTCTAGTTTCTAAATGATTTCCATTTCTTTTCACTTGAAGGATCAATACCGCAAATATCCCATTGTAACAAGGCTTATCACAGTCCCGAGCCAAACCTCTGACCACAAAGGCCTCCCCTTGAAGCCAATAATTTCTCTAATAGAAAATGTAGATTTTAACCTTGTACAATTATTTACTGCAATTATATTTTCAATAAAAGAACATAAAAGATAGAATGGAAAATACACACATGACACAAAGATTTTCCACTGGAAACCCAAACCGGGAAAACCAACATATTCTATATTCACTCATGACATACATTGTTTACAATACAATATCCATATAGGATCCAATAACATCCAAAACCCTAATCCAATGACCTGGATTAGTCAACAACCTTAATTCCTTAACTGGAAATAGAAAACCATCGGCGGAAAATCATGTGCTGAAAAAATGCCCATAAATGGACACAAAAACTGAGGACTGCCCAAAAATGGACATGAAAACCGAGGAAAATGGATACTACTTCTCACTATGCAAAGAATATAAGACAAACCAAACAATAAGGATATGATCAATTCATGAGGCACTATTACATATGGTGTTGAAGTACAATGGGGTGTTCCGATGTTACAGACATAATCCACCTTATCGTTGTTCGTTACCCCTTAATTCTCAAAATTTCTTTATATTTTTTTCTTTGTCCCCCGACGTTCATCGAACATATGACGTATTTTAGTGTTCGTCATATTTCCGAATTGGATTCAATGGTTTTCAAGACTGATGACATCACCATCATGACCACCATTGCCCCGTGGCCTGCTTTTGTGGCACCTACGTGACACTGCCATGTCAACAAAGTTTTGTTTCATGGGTGCGTTTGGCACCTAATTGGGCCTTAATTATGCCAGCTAGGGGGATAGAAATGTAAGTCATGGGATTATTATTCCCACATGTTCTTGATCAATATGTCAATTATGCCTACTATGAGGGATACAAATGTTTGTCTCATGCTAAATATGTCCATGTTGTCTCGATCGAGACATTAATTATGCCTGCTATGGGGGCTAAAAATGTTCGACATGGACTAATTATGCTCGCTCTGCCTCTAGATGTCGATTAAATGTGAATGGACAAGAGATATGATTGGTAACTACAATGATTAATGGATGAACATAGTACATATTATAAGTTTGCATGATGTGGGTAGGATGGATAGTACCTAACCCATATAAATTGTGCCGCCAGATAGGCTATGAGCGAATTTCAAGTCAGATGTTGATTAATGTGACCTCTGAAGTCATATGATGGATGGTCCTAACCGGTACTACCATGTCCCAGAGTTACCCTTTGTATAATGAATGGAATTTAGTCCATGGGTGTCCTGAGAAACCCTTGGGGCACTCGGATTACATAGACTTAACCACTCAACGAGCTACTTATTATGCATTTAGAAATGCAAGTTAAACAACATAAAATTACGATTTTTCCTAGATTTAGATCACCAGATTCAGGTGAAAAATGCCAATTAAACATAGAACGTTTAGACTACACCGCCATGGCGAAAACTTGGGAAGGATTCAGGTGTCTAGATCAGAGGTCATAGAACTACACCCACATGCAGATGGTTCCACCAGTCAAGAACAAGAACTTTGCATCAATGTCGATAGTCCAGGAGACCGAAAGAAAGAGAAAGGGGGAGTCTCTTGCAGTAGTGGGAGGACCAAATAAAATGGAGCATAGCTTGAGGGGAGAAATCGATGATGCCAATAATTTCAAGGGAATGTGACAGTACACGAAGATAGTAGAAAAAATAGTATGTGAGAAGGAATATGTATGGGTTGGTTGGGACAAATGGGCGTTGAAGGTGTTTGACCCATGTATAGGATACCACGACAATTTATTAGGAACAAGACCATAGTAATCAATAAACATACACCTTTATGGTATCAATCATGTCCATCCCCACCATAGTCTTCTGCCTTGAGTTCATCCCCAATACTTCCCCTTCTCTCTTCCCGCCTAGTGGTGCACCCTCCATATTCATATCACATTTTGTATAGTTCATTAGACCCTTCAGTGCACTACCAATTTTAGAACCCATTGGAATTGGAAGCTGCTTCATTACCCACCCACAGTGTGAATCTGGTGATTGGATGAAACACCCTTTTGAGTATCGTTTGCAACAGATGACTAGCTACAATAATACAAATTGTGCCTCAAGTACTAAGCATCACCTCAAAGCTATAACATCTAGCTCAAGGCATTATGAATACATGTAAAGTTAGTTATGATCCACTTATGTAAGCAATGTATGGGTCACGGTGGTCCCCATGGGGAACATAATATATAAGGTTGTAACAACTGGCTGGAGGACCTGTGAGTACATGTAAAGTTAGTTATGATCCACTTATTTAAGCGACCTATGTGTCATGGTGCTCCCCATGGGGAACATAACATATAAAGTTGTAAGTAGAGAGATAACAAAGGAGAGGCTTCTTAGAGATTCCTTAGGAGGAATCTTCGTAGAGGAGAAAGTTGTAGAATTTGTATTTCAGTTTGCCTAGTTTGGTAATGGAGATTATATCTGTGATGTCTATCATGTAAGGATCCTTCTATATTTATGAGGAAGTAATGGAAGATCAATAATGTTTTTTACTCATACTTGTGTTATATGTGTTGCTTGTTGTGATCTTTATTGATTATCTACAATATTTAAGTGATATTTAATTCATCTCTTTAACAATGTTTGAATCTACCTACAAGAAATATTTATATTTCAGGTTTTTTTTATGAGGAAAAAATAATTGTGTTGATATATCTTGTGGAAATGACATAGACATGGACGTGATCACTTCTACTTTAAACATTAGTAACCATTTTCTTTATAGACTTCCTCTATCATATAAGACTATAGACTATGCTTATGAATTTGACTCTTACAATCATCCTTATACAGGTCACTCTTTAAACAAATAGTTCCACAACTTCATATTGATGTTGAGACAAAACCATGAGACAAACTCTCTTTAACTTTACATAAACAAAAATCAAAACAAGACCAAAAATACATTCATCAAAAAATATGTAAGAGTATCAAATCCATAGGAGTATCGTCCTTATTCTCGTGAACAAACAAAAACACTTCCTCCAAAATGAGTGATTCCTTTGATAACTGATCAACTTTGTGGTTTAAATCTTGGTAGACATGAGCAAAGGACACCTCTTCAAAAACTATTTTCTTTTCCATAATCATATTGAAAATAGGCCCTAACTCCAAGTTAGAAATGATACTTTTACCATTTTCCCAGTCCATCATAATTTTGGAGTCACGAAAGACCTATAGCTTCTTAACTTGCCTATTCATTGCAACCTTAATTAGGATCCAGATGGCATAGAGTCCTGCTCTATTGTTTGTGCCCAAACCTACCCAATGTTGTATTATACCTTATATTTGAGTTGTGCAAGTTTTTGGGGATGTTGTTTATCATAGTAGACCTGGTCATGTTGTTTATTTTGAAATTGAAAGTTTAAAAAGGGAGGTTGTGCAAAAGAGGCAAAGTTTGCCTGGTATTTTGCAAGGTATTAATTGTACTAACTGACTAAATGAAAATGCATGCCCAAGCTTCCCTATAGCTCCAAAAGTTGTTTTATAAGTTTTAAGATGGAGTTACATAAAGGGTAAATTTACCTATGCATCTAAAGTTCAATTGAAGAACAAGAGAGGTTGCTTTCATGCACGTAGAATTGGGATTTCATGTAAATTTGAAGGGAAACCTACCTCAACCTCAAATGCATGCCCTAGTCTCCAATTTGAGCCAACTTTGGTTGTTCATATTGCATAAGTTGTAGTTTGTGATTTCACACATGTCTATAAACTTATATTGACATTTTAAGACATAAATATACATGGTGTGCATAAAGGATAAAAATTGCATTGTAAAACCAAAGTGCCAAAATGTTAAAGTTGGATATATTAAAATGCCTTCTCAAAGTTCGCTAAGGATCAATAATTTAGGATTTAATTTGTAAATCGATCATTCCAACATGTATAATCTGTTTGTACAATTAGTAGTGCATTTACACTCCAAAAACTATGATTCCTATGCACAAATATTCATGGCATTTTGATGAATTAGAGGATGGTGGGTTAGGAGATAAAATAAGGTCAGTTTTGCATTAAGAGTCATCAAAGACTCTTCTATGCAAAAATAGGCAAGAGATGCATAGTAAAACTCTAGAAATGAAAAAAATGTTTGTACAAAGTAACCCAATGTTATATTGTACCTTAGATTTGAGTTGTGCAGTTTGTTGGGGATGTGGTTTATCATAATAGACTTTCTCGGGTTGTATATTTTGTAATTGCAATTTTAAAAGGGTGGTTTTGCAAAAGAGACAGGTTTCCTTGTAATTTGCAAGGTATAAACTGTAATAAGTGACTAAATGAAAATGCATGCCCAAACTTCCCTGTAGCTCCAATTTTTTTTTTATAAGTTTTAAGATGGAGTTACATAAATGGTAAATTTACCTATGCATCTAAAGTTCAATTGAAGAACAAGAGAGGTTTCTTTCATGCACCTAGAATTGGGATTTCATGTAAATTTGAAGGGAAAATTGCCTCAGCCAAATGCACACCCTAGTCTCCAATTTGAGCGAACTTTGGTGGTTCATATTTCATAAGCTATAATTTGTGATTTCTCACATGTCTATAAACTTATATTGGAATTTTGAGACATAAACCTAACTAGTGTGCATAAAGGATAAAAATTGCATTGTAAAACAAAAGTGCCAAATTGTTAAAGTTGGCTATATTAAATTGCACACCCAAAGTTGGATAAGGATGAATAATTTAGGATTTAAGTTGTAAATTGATCATTCCAACATGTATAACATGTTTGTACAATTAGTAGTGAATTTACACTCCAAAAATCATTATTTCTATGCAAAAAGATTCATGGAATTTTGATGAATCAGAGGATGGTGGGTTAGGATATAAACTAAGGTCGGTTTTTCATTAAGAGTCATAACAAACTCTTCTATGCAAAAATAGGAAAGAGATGCATAGTAAAACCCTAGAAATTCAAAATTTGTTTGTAAAAAGTAACCTAATGTTGTATTATACCTTAGATTTGAGTTGTGCAAGTTGCTAGGGATGCATTTTATCATAATAGACTTGGTCATGTTGTTTATTTTGCAATTGCAAGTCTAAAAAGGGTGGTTGTGCAAAAGAGGTAAAGTTTACCTTGTAATTTGCAAGGTATAAACTGTACTAAGTCACTAAGTGAAAATGCACACCCAAGCTTCCTTCTAGCTCCAAAACTTGTTTTATAAGTGTTAATTAGATGGAGTTACATAAATGGTAAATTTACCTATGCATCTAAAGTTCAATTGAAGAACATGAGAGGTTCTTTTCATGCACCTAGAATTGGGATTTCATGTAAATTTGAAGGGAAAACTGTCTCAGCCTCAAATGCACACCCTATTCTTCAATTAGAGCCAACTTTGGTGGTTCATATTGCATAAGTTGTAGTTTGTGATTTCACACCTATCTATAAACTTATATTGGAATTTTGAGACATAAACCTACTTGGTGTGCATAAAGGATAAAAATTGCATTGTAAAATCAAAGTGCCAAATTGGTAAAGTTGGATATATTAAATTGCATGCCCAAAGTTGGATAAGGATCGATAATTTAGGATTTAAGCTGTAAATTGATCATTCCAACATGTATAACATGTTTGTACAATTAATAGGCATTTACAGTCAAGAAAGGATGTTTTATATACAAAAAGATTCATGGCATTTTGATGAATAAGAGGATGGTGGGTTAGGAAATAAAATAAGGTCTATTTTTCATTAAGAGTCATAAAATATTCTTTTGTGCAAAAATAGGCAAGAGATGCATAGTAAAAACCCTATAAATGAAAATTATTTTTGTAAAAAGTAACCCAATGTTGTATTATACCTTAGATTTGAGTTATGCAAGTTGTTGGGGATGTGGTTTATCATAGTATACCTGTTCATGTTGTTTATTTTGCAATTCCAAGTTTAAAAAGGGTGGTTGTGCAAAAGAGGTAAAGTTTTCCTTGTAATTTGCAATGTGTAAACTGTACTATGTGAGTAAATGAAAATGCATGCCCAAACTTCCCTGTAGCTCCAAAAGTTGTTTTATAAGTTTTAAGATGGAGTTTCATAAATGGTAAATTTACCTATGCATCTAATGTTCAATTGAAGAACATGATAGTTTGCTTTCATGCACCTAGAATTGGGATTTCATGTAAATTTGAAGGGAAAACTGCCTTAGCCTCAAATGCACGCCCTAATCTCAATTTTGAGCCAACTTTGGTGGTTCATCTTGCATTAGTTGTATTGTGATTTCACACCTATCTATAAACTTGTATTGGCATTTTGAGACATAAACCTACATGGTGTACATAATGGATAACAATTGCATTATAAAAACAAAGTGCCAAATTGTTAAAGTTGGTTATGTTAAACTGCACGCCCAAAGTTGGCTAAGGATCAATAATTTAGGATTTAAGTCGTAAATTGATCATTCCAATATGTATAACTTGTTTGTACAATTAGTAGTCCATTTACACTCCAAAAAGGATGATTTTTATGCACAACGATTCATGGCAATTTGATGATTCATAGAATGGTGGGTTAGGAGATAAACCAAGGTCTGTTTTTCATTAAGAGTCATAGAATACTATTCTATGAAAAAATAGGCAAGAGATGCATAGTAAAACCCTGGAAATGAAAAAACATGTTTGTAAAAAGTAACCTAATGTTGTATTATACCTTAGATTTGAGTTGTGCAAGCTTTTGGGGATGTGGTTTATCATAGTAGACCTACTCATGTTGTTTATTTTTCTATTGCAAGTTTCAAAAGGGTAGCTGTGCAAAAGAGACAAAGTTTTCCTTGTAATTTGCAAGGTTTAAATTGTACTATGTGAGTAAATGAAAATGCAAGCCCAAGATTCACTGTAGATCCAAAATTTGTTTTATAGGTTTTAGAATGGATTTACATAAATGGTAAATTTACCTATTCATCTAAGGTTCAATTGAATAACATGAGAGGTTGCTTTCAAGAACCTAGAATTGATATTTCATGTAAATTTGAATGGAAAAATGCCTCAACCTCAAATGCACGCCATAGTCTCAAATTTTTGCCAAACTTGGTGGTTCATATTGCATTAGCTATAGATTGTAATTTCACACGTGTCTATAAACTTATATTGGCATTTTGAGACACAAAATTACATGGTGTGCATAATGGATAACAATTGCATTGTAAGACCAAAGTGCCAAATTGTTAAGTTGGTTATCTTAAATTGCATTCCCACAGTTGTCTAAGGATCAATAATTTAGGATTTAAGTTGTAAATTGATCATTCCAATATGTATAACATGTTTGTACAATTAGTAGTGTATTCACACTCCAAAAAGGATGATTCTATGCACAAAGATTCATGGAATTTTGATGATTCAAAGGATGGTAGGTTAAGAGATAAACCAAGGTCAGTTTTTCATTAAGAGTCATAAAATACTCTTCTGTGGAAAAATAGGCAAGAGATGCATAGTAAAACCCTGGAAATGAAAAAATTGTTTGTAAAAGGTAACCCAATGTTGTATTATACGTTAGATTTGAGTTGTGAAAGTTGTTGGGGATGTGTTTTATCATAGTAGCCTTGGTCATGTTGTTTATTTTGCAATTGAAAGTTTAAAATGGGTGGTTGTGCAAAAGAAGAAAAGTTTTTCTTGTAATTTGCAAGGTTTAAACTGTACTAAGTGAGTAAATGAAAGCGCACGCCCAAGCTTCATTGTAGCTCCAAAAGTTGTTTATAAGTTTTAAGATGGAGTTACATAAATGGTAAATTTACCTATGCATCTAAGGTTCAATTGAAGAACAAGATAGGTTGCTTTCATGCACCTAGAATTGGTATTTCATGTAAATTTGAAGGGAAAATTTCCTCAGCCTCAAATGCACTCCTTAGTCTCAAATCTGAGCCAACTTTGGTGGTTCATATTGCCTTAGTTGTAGTTTGTGATTTCACACCTATCTATAAACTTATATTTGATTTTTAGGACATAAACCTACCTTGTGTGCTTAATGGATAACAATTTCATTGTAAAACCAAAGTGCCAAATTGTTAAAGTTGGTTATCTTAAACCGCATGCCCAAAGTTGGCTAAGGATCAATAATTTAGGATCTAAGTTGTAAATTGATCATTCCAATATGTATAAATTGTTAGTACAATTAGTAATGCATTTACACTCCATAAGGAATGATTTATATGCACAAAGATTCATGGCATTTTGATGATACAAAGGATGGTAGGTTAGGAGATAAACCAAGGTCAATTTTGCATTAAGAGTCATAAAAGAAACTTCTGTGAAAAAATACTCTGTAATTTTCAAGGTCGAACCTGTACTAAGTGAGAAAATTAAAATGCACTCCCAAGCTTTCTGTAACAACCCTCCTAGTTAAGGACAACTATTCTGTCAACAGGTACAATTTTTTTTTTTTTTGTTTGTCTAAAGTGTGTGCGCATGTGTAGAAGAAACAACCCCCCTAGACTCTATGTCACCACTCGAACCAACAAGACGCAAGAAGACAGACACAATCAAGACGACCCGACATATCACAGTGACAACAAGGAATAAACACCCCTGGACATAAGGCGTGCAACTAGCAGCTGTAAGCAGGGACGGACACCAGGGGTTAAGTACAGTACTGCCACAGAAATGAAAGGACTCAACAGTAGAGTCACAGTAGTGGAACCGTGCCTTTAAACAGTCCGAGACTACTGATACAGCTCAGAGTGTGTCGCAAGAGTGGAACTGTTCCTTTAAACAGCCCGAGACTCTTGATACGGCACTGGATTCCCTTCCCCGGATTTACACACAGACACAAATACTAAACTACAAGAGGTGTCTATATCCCGCCCGACACGAACATACTACGCAATACAATACCTCCCAGCACTACAATCAGGGACAAGAAGTAAGCACAACGCTTGCATTGTTCTATTATTCGTCACAAGCTAGCATGACATCATACCATAATGGTAAACCCTCGACATTGCATTCTCCTCAATAACTTGCCCTTCCAACCCGTTTGTTACCATACATTCTAATAACCTAACAACCTTAGCATTTGCAATTAGACATAGTCATCAACACTTCCATTTAAACGGAGATTATCCTTGCAAATTAAACTCCATCGTGAACATTCAAGGTAAACAATTATTAACACTGCGATTGCCTTCATTATTAACAGTGCTAATTAAAACCAATATTAAACTTGCAATTTAACTAGTGTTACCATGGCAAACTAAGCAAATATTAATATTGCAGTGAAGTATTATCTTTAGCATGGTAGTTTAACAATGTTATCCTTGCTATGTAACCAAGTACCAACGTAGCACATTAAACCAATATTACCAGACCTTCTAGTAACCTAACAGATAATAGCATTGCCATACCACACATTAACATTAACACTTCCATTTAGATGAAGATTAGCCTTTCAAATTAACTCCATCCTGAACATTCAAGTAAACAACTATTGACATCGTGATTAAATGACGCTGAGTTTATCCTTGTTGGGATTAAGGACAATAGAGCTACTGCACCCAACCAACAACCATGTACTAACTTTTAACAAGAGAACGGTGTTGAAAATTCTAACTAAGAGGGGCTTCTCCTTACAACATTTAATATATAAAGGTCAGGGTTTAACCTCATAACTAAAATCAATGGAATGCCTATTGTAAATCGAATTGTAGGGAAATTCCTAGCATGTTAAAATGAACCATGCAAGACTTCGCATTACAATTATTGAAATAAATATTTTATTGTCTACCATGAGAATTTAAAAACAGTCGAATATTGAATTAAAATACTTTATGTTTACCATGAGAAATTAATATCAATCGAGTAATTGAAATAATATATTTTATGCTCGCCTTGAGACATTAAATCAATCGAATAAGGAAT
>JZKD02S1146396.1:128063-139217 GCA_000966675.3 Picea glauca | reverse complement strand
GTTCTTTTAAATGGTTAAATATGTACTTTCAATAAATACACAGCAACATAACTTGCAGCAAATAAACCATCAAACTCAGAACAATCACAACATGATAAAGGAGTTCACCCCCCTTTCGGGCTACATCTCCTTGAGCCTCCATCAATGGACTTGGCTCCCTGGGATTAATTTGTAAAAATTTCTTTTACAAGATGCTTCTCAACTCCAATGGAAAAACAAACTGTACCATTGGGATCAGAACAGATAAAAACCCCATAAATGACTAATACAACTCTGAAAACAAATCATGGCTCATCCGGGCATGACCTCTTCTACATGTGGCCATAAGCTTCCCTGAGCTTCTCTTTGGAAAAAACACCTGTAAAATTCCTCAAAATCCTCTAAAAACTGTCCCAATGTGTTCAAAGCATAAAAATTATCCAAAAATGATTATTCAATCACAGAAAACAAACATAGGCTCACCAAAACATGTCCTCCATCAATGAAGGCTTTAAGATCCCTGGAGCTTGCTGAAACTTCAATGGATAAAATCCTACAAAATTAGTCTTCAAATGGCCTTGATAACTATGCCAATGGATTCAGGACATCCAAAAACCCCTACATGGGCTTTTACGGCACCTCAATCGGCCAAAAAATGAGAAAGATAGGCCTCCTGCCATCCTCTTCCTTCAACCTTGTTGTCTCTGGTTCGCCAAAACGACCCTTGTGTAATGAACCTGGAACACACACAATATATAGTGTGAAAACCCAGCACCAGGCACAACCGTGCCAATGGTGAAAACTATAGGATGGTTATGGGCGCGCCAGCCCCTAACCGCCTAGCACCTGGGCACATGTGGTCATACGACCTTGCACATTTGTAAAAAGGGCTAACCGTTTCAATGCCAAATAACAATGAAACATGTGGCGGGTCGTTCAACCATTTTAAAACCGCAACCAAATGTAAACCCCATGTGCATAAATTACAGTCACTTGTATTGGCGCCCAAAACCGATGGCTCCGTTTAATAAACCATATGCGCCCGCTCCAATCGTTCAAGTCATATAGTATAACACATATAACCGCGGGCTACAATTTTTTTAAAAAAAACCATGCGCACCATGTAACATAAAGTCGTGGGTCATATATGCAAGAACGCACGACCAAGGGCTAGGGCTAAGCCCCAGCCCGGTCGCGACCCAAACTGTACATAGATTCAATTTTAAATAAATATAATCTCATACATATGACAAGGATCAAACGGAGGTATGTTGGTTGGACGGACTTTGTTAAAGCTTACACCAGTGGGGAGGTCCGGGGGTTGAACCCCACGGACTCCAAAACAATTTTGATCAAACAACCAAAAAGACCAATACCGGGGTGCCACGTGGTAGCCCATGACTGGGCCACGTGGCACCATACCATTCACTAATTAAATGCCACGTGTCAACAAATGATTCACCCAAATCTATCAATCCGAAACTACCACATCAGCATGTACGATTAAGCCACGTCACCTCTGCCACGTCATCGTACGGTCATGCCACATCATCTTGTACGGATTGTATGAACTGCCTAGTCAGCATCCTTTTTTTACCTGTTTGGCAATTTGAACAGATCGCGATATCTCTCGCTCCCGACACCCATTTGAGACGAAACAAATTGTGTTGGATTCGTGACGATGAGGGCTACACACCCATTCGTTTTGAGGCAATTCCGAGAACATTTATTTTTGAGCTAAAATTTGACTCCTGGTCCAGATTTTGATCATCGACGTTTCTCTCTTCGCGATTTCAAGAGTTGTGTTGACCATGCAACTCCACTTCTTGAGTCCTGAAACCTGATTGGTACCCAACGACTACTGTCCCTCGACCTTTTCGGGAATTTTTCCTTTCCCTCTTCGAGATTTCGTGAACTGGGAGTTTGAAACTCTCGATTCCAAAGTCACTGCCTCCTCTACTTTCCGAACCCCAGAAAGCTGAAATGTCAAAATTCCACTCCAAAGACACGCCGCATTTTGCGACTTTGGGATTTTCAATGCAAAGACCCCTGGATTCTTGTCATCAGAATTTTTGGAATGCCGAACCTTGAAATACCAAAATGCCAAAATTTCACACCTGAAAATCCCTTCCGTGATTCGGGAATTAGAGTGACCAAGGATTTTGGCCTACACTCCAAACTTAAGAATCCCAAATCCCCGAAATGATTTGTTGGATCAAACTGACCACAATCAACAGTTCATGTTGACTCTTGATGTCAGGGTGGAGGATTCATCCAACTCCTAACCACCTTACAGCTCCCCTGGATCCTACGGTCCTTGCGGTTTCATGAGTTCTCCATGGAGAATTCTGACCACCTGATGCACTCCTCAATGACTTCTGCCCAAACGACTTGGTGTTCTCCCTCCTGAACTTGACTTCTATGAGTCAATTTCAATCTCCATCTCCCTTTGATCACTTCAAAGGTGTTATCCTTCCTGATCTTTCACTTGTAAACTCAAGCTTCCCAAAAGGATCCCTACTCACACTCCTTGCGGTAAATCTTCAAATAACCTTTGGTTATTTGAGTCTTCAACCCTGTGCACTCTTTGCAATAGTGGTCCTCTCAATCTTCCCCTTAGTTGATAAGTTCTAAGGCTCCAACCAACCTGCACACACCTTGCATGGCTCTGTGCTTCACCTGCACTTCAATTGCTATGAGAACAATGATATCTCTCTTGAGATTTTTGAGATGACACTCAGACCCTCGTCAACGCACACCTTGTGGACGTTCACTGCACTCCTTGCAGGAATTCTCAGGAAGAGAAACAATTGAAACTCATTCTTCTCCTCTCTCAGACTTCATACATTCACCATGAAATCATGCACACAATGCAACATTGAAAAATGCATAACAGAGAAACAAATCAACTGTAAACATATCATTCAACAAATGTAAACAGTAAGTATCATAACACCATGAAAGTTGAGTCAAAGCTTCATATATTAACTCAAGTTCTCCTGTACATGGGTTCTTCTCTATAGCTCTCTGCTACAGCTCTACAACTTATGAAATCTGAATGATCATCCAAAATTACAATGATACAAGGGTGAGGGTGTCTATATCTGTTTTCCCTCCTACATTTCTAAACTGTCTAATCTAACATTCATATCTACCTACTTTACATTAACAGACTTAAATGCCTATTACATCCAACAGATGAGAATAATTTCTCCAGATTTGTTCATATCTCCAAGACATAAATGTAAGTATGCTTCTCCTAGATATTACATTAATGCTTCAGATTTCAAAATTCAAAACATTTTCATAAAAATGTGTCATTTTTGCATCCACGCATTGAGTTGTTCCTTTGACTAGGCGTGTTATTTGGATTTCTACGATGCTCCTGCATCATACTCCCTCGCTTGAAAATTTTCATGGACTCCTGTTCATGAGCTCTTGCACGGTCTGTCCATGCCTATGAATTGCTAATTCATTTTCCCAACTGGCATCTTCAACTAGATGTCCGTTCCATTTGACCAAGTATTCAAAACATTGTTTTCTCCTGGTATTTTTGCTAACCCTTTTGTCAATTATGCTTTCCATCTGTGGCTCTACAGCTACAGGCATTTGTTTTTTCCATTGAATTTATTTTTGTTCCTCCTCTACTCCTGCTTCTTCAACTTTGTAAGGGTACAAATCCACAACATTGAATATCGGTGAGATTCTGACCCCATCAGGTAATTCAATCTCATATGTGTTTTCCCCTAATTTCCTTATGACCTTGCATGGTCCAATCTTTTTCATCTTCAACTTATTATACATTCCCCTTGGGAACCTCTCCTTCCTCAGATGTGCAAGAATCAGATCACCAACTTCAAATTGAATTTCTCGCCTATGTTGATCTGCTCTCCGTTTGTATTCTTGACTTGAACTCTGCAATTGCTCCTTAATTTGGTTGTGAATCTCCTTCATTCCTTCTGCAAAGTCCTCTGCACTAGCACTCCTAAATTCATTTTTTTCCAAATCATTCAATTCAGAAACTCCCCTTGTCTACATTCCATATACAATCTGGAATGGATTTTTCCCTATGCTTCTATTGAGTAAATCATTGTAAGCGAATTCCGCCTGTGGAAGAATGTGATCCCATTGACTGTGGTGTTCAGTCACTAAGCTTCTTAACAAATATACCAAGCTCCTGTTTACGACCTATGTCTGTCCATCCGTCTGAGGATGATGTGTTGAGCTAAAAGAAAAACGTGTCCCTAACTTCTTCCATAAGGTCCTCTAGAAATTCCCTACGAACTTGGTATCTCGATCAGACACGATACTCTTTGGCAAGCCGTGAAGTCTGACGACTTCCTTGAAAAACAGGTTTGCAATATGAGTTGTGTCATTGGTTTTCTGGCATGGTATGAAATGTGCAATTTTTGAAAATTTGTCAACTACCACAGAGATCGAATCATATCCTCTTTGTGTCCTTGGCAGTCCCAATATAAAATCCATGCTCACTGTGTCCCACGGCCTTTCAGGTATGGGCAATAGTTGGTATAACCATGTATTCTGTCTTTTTCCTTTCGTGTGCTGGCAAATTATGCACCTGCCCACAAATTTCCTAACATCTGTTCTCATCCCTGGCCAAAAATATGAGCCATTCAACTTTAAGAACATCTTGTCATGACCGAAATGTTCGGCCAATCCTCCACTGTGTTTTTCCTTCAGAAAATTCTCCCTCATGGAGAATTTTGGAATACATAACTGATTTCCCCTGAACAATAATCCATCCTGGATCATGTATTCAGTCCATTGACTTCTATCCCTGAGAATTGGATTCTCAGATGCCTCATATGCCTCTTTAAAATCTGGGTCATCCCTGTACATTTCTTTGAGGTTATCAAAACCCAAAGTCTTGACTCTGAATTCCTGCATAAGCAAACGTTTCCTACTCAAAGCATCAACAACTTTGTTTGCAATTCCAGAAATACGCTTAATCACAAAAGTAAAATTTTGCATGTATTCAACCCATTTAGAATGTTTTTGGTTCAACTTCTCCTGTCGAGTCATGAATTGCAAAGCATGATTATTGTTGTACAAAACAAACTCCTTGGGAACCAAATAGTGTCTCCATTTCTTCAATGCTTGTATGACGACATATAATTCTTTGTCATATGTGGAGTACTTAATCTTCGCTTCATTTAGTTTTTCATTGAAATATGTGATCGACCTATCATCTTGGCTCAGAGCACTCCAATTGCAAATCCACTCGCGTCACACCTGAACTGGAATGTCTTGCTATAATATGGAAAAACCAGAATTGGTTTCTCAATGATCTTCTTCTTCAACAGATTGAAACTCTTCTCTGCTTCCTCTGTCCAGTGAAAATATTTATGTCTTTTATTCACTATATCCATCATCAGTGCGCTAATTCCACTGAAGTTTCGGATGAATTTCATGTATAAGCTAGCCAAACCATGGAAGCTTCGAACTTCAAACATGCTCTTCGGCGATGGCCAATTCTTAATCGCCTTTATCTTTTCTGAATCCATTTTTAATTCATTTGCAAAGATAAAAAAACCCAAACAAATGAGTTATGTCCTCATAAATGATGATTTCTTCATATGAATCATTACTGCAACTAAATGCTTTAAGTGTTCTTCTTCTGTCTTGCTTAAAATTAATATATCATCAAGATATACAATGATGAATTTCCCTATGAAATCCTTCAGGACTTCATTCATCAACCTCATGAAAGTACTGGGTGCAGTCGCTAATCCAAATGGCATGACAAGACATTCATACAGCCCCTCATTTGTCTTGAATGCTATCTTCCATTCATCACCTTCTCTCATTTGAATTTGATGATACCCTCTTTTCAAATCAATCTTTGAAAAAAACTTTGCTCCACTCAAGCAATCCATCAAGTCGTCCATCCTTGGCAATGGAAATCTATATCTGATGGTAATCTTATTGATTACCCTTGAGTCTGTACACATTCTCTATCCTCCGTCTTTCTTTGGGCTGAGCACTGTCGGAACAACACATGGACTCAAGCTTTCTCGAATCAATCCTTTGTCCATTAAGTCCTGGACCTGTCTCTTAACTTCTTCATTTTCCTACGGCGTCAACCAATATGCTTCTTTGTTCGACAAAATGGCTCCAGGTATAAGATAGATATGATGGATTATACTCCTAATAGGTGGAAACGAACAAGGTAGTTCGTCCACTACTATATCAACAAACTCTCCCAACAACTCCTGGATTTCTTCTGGTAAATCATCTATCCTTGTACTGGTCAACAAAATTTTTGGCTTCCTGAACACAATAAATTGTGTGTCTTCCTTATTCTTAACCTCATCAAGAAGTTCCTTCCCACTCATGAGAAGTACAATGTTGCTCATTTCTGTTTTCACCTCTTTATCCTTAATTGGCAGCAACATGTGAGTCCTACCATTTTTCTCCAGGGTGTACGTGTTCTTTCTCCCATCGTGAACTACGTTTCTATCATATTGTCATGGTCTACCCAGAAATAGATGACAAACATCCATGGGAATGATATCACATAATATTTCATCTTTATATCATCCTATTTTAAATTCAACTAAACAC
This sequence comes from Picea glauca, assembly GCA_000966675.3. Lineage (NCBI taxonomy): Eukaryota > Viridiplantae > Streptophyta > Pinopsida > Pinales > Pinaceae > Picea > Picea glauca. The sequence goes on along the minus strand of JZKD02S1146396.1, from coordinate 132,653 downwards.
TATTTAGTGACATTTACCTGATGTCCTTTTTGTAGCCACGAAACCCTGTATGGGATTGGATGTACAACAGTCTCCAGCTCCATCTTTTCTACCATCTCTGTAGATACGAGATTGTCTGTGCTACCGCTGTCCACTATGACCTTTCATACCCTATCCTTAGTTTTGCAAGCAGTCTGAAACAGACTGTTTCTTTGGGCTAGGTTCTTTGCTTCCTTCTCTGGCTTCAAGAGAACTTTCCTCATCATCAAAGATCTTCTGCCCTTAGTGTCTTCTTCCTCAACATTCCGTCCTTGAGCTTCAACAATGTGAGTTTCACCACCATATTTCTTCTTATCTAGACACTCATAGGATTTATGTCTGATTTTCCCACAGACGAAGCATTTCACTTCACCTCCTCTGCCTCTTCCTCTTCATCTGGCTCGAGGAAAAGTATTTCTATTTGCATATTGCCTTCCCTGTGAGATTCCTCCTCTCTCAGGTTGAGTTTGAGGTTTCTTTCCCTCTTCTTTAGGTCTCTGAGTTATGTCTTGGGAAATCGTTTTGCCTCTGGCTTGACTTCTACCTCGGCCTCTTTGACCTTGCTTCCGACTCATCTTCTCTTCAGCATTCAGAGCTATCTGATAAGCATCTTCCACATTTCGAATGGTCATCATGCTCATCTCATATTGAATGTCATATCACAAACCATTCATGTACCTGACAACCTTTTCATCATTGCTTTCCCGATAACCTGCCCTGATGTTTATCCTGTAGAATTCTTCAGTGTATTCTTTCACTGACATCAGCTTCTGTCTCAAATTCTGCATCCTTTGAAACAGAGTGATTTGATAATCCCTGGGTATAAATTTGGCTTTCATCTTTGCAACCATTCTATCCCAACTTTTGATTTTATGCTTGCCCTTGCAGTGTCTATCAGCTTGCAGTTCATCCCACCACAGTGTTGCATGCCCTTTAAGTCTAGTAACGACATGTTTGAATTTCTTATCTTCCTCGACATCCTCATAGTCTAAGTATTTGTCTAGAGCTCTAATCCAGTCTAGAAGTTCTTCAACATCCAAGTTGCTTTCGTACACTGAAATGTCCATTTTTGCTCTGGCACCTATCCTTGCAACAACCCTGAATAGGTATTCGTCTGCAGCATCTTCGACTGCAACTTCTTCTCCTTCGTTTCTAGCTTCATTTTCACTTTCATCTTTGCTGATAACCCTAGGGTCGACTGTGTGCCTCTGTGCTGTCTCCATAGCATCAAGTCTAGCACGTAACTCACTCATTTCTCTTTCCATTGCTGGATCACACATTGGCCTATCTCTTCTTCTTGGTGGCATGGCTGAATTTTTTTCTCTTTTCTCTCTACTACAGAAAGAAAAGAATTTGTTCTATGCTTTGATACCACTTGACGTAGACCCCCTGCCCTCGGGCTGAGATCCACATAGGATCGTCACTAAAACCACACCAAGGGTTAATCAAACCCTTTATTTAAGCCATGAAATATTTCAGGCTTCATGAGTTGAAGGTTCTTGATGCAATGTCACAACTTTTACAATCGTTGAAATCCGAAACATCAATGAAGGTTGACTCCTCCAACGCGAAAAGCACATGCCACCTTTTACCCACTAGTTTCGGCTTTCGGGACTTTGAGCGAACAACCAACATTCCTTCCTCTTCCCTTATGATTCCCCAAACTTTGAAATGTCAGAATTCCGAAATGGGCTCAATGTCCCATGGAATGCAAGATCGATGACCTTTTAGGATTTACGTCGAAGCTTGACCCCTCTTTTGACTCTGCCACACGTATCCTCTGACTGATACTTGGGACCCACCTTTCGGTGTTTCTCTCTTCAAGATTTCAGGAGTTGTGTTGACCATGCAACTCCACTTCTTGAGTCCCGAAACCCAAAAACCCAATTGGTTCCCAACGGCTATGGTCCCTCAACCTTTTCAGGAATTTTTCCTTTCCCTCTTCGAGATTTTGCAAACCAAGAATTTGAAATTCTCGATTCCAAAGTCACTGCCTCCTCTACTTCCCGAACCCCGGAAAGCCGAGATCTATGCAGGATCGTCACTAAAACCATGCCAAGGGTTAATCAAACCCTTTGTTTAAGCCATGAAATATTTTGGGCTTCCCTATTTGGAGGTTCTTGATGCAATGTCACAACTTTTACAATCGCCAAAATCCGAAACATCAACGAAGGTTGACTCCTCCAATGCGAAAAACACATGCCACCTTTTACCCACTAGTTTCGGCTTTCGGGACTTTGAGTGAACAACCAACAGTTGTGTCTCTTCCCTTATGATTCCCCTAACTCCAAAATGTCGGAATGCGAAAATGGGCTCAACGTCCCATGGAATGCGAGATTGATGGCCTTTCAGGATTTTCGCAGAAGCTTGACCCCTCTTTTGACTCCGCCGCACATATCCTCTGACTAATACTTGGGACCCACCTTTTGATGTTTCTCTCTTCACGATTTTGGGAGTTGTGTTGACCATGAAAATCCACTTCTTGAGTCCCAAAACCTCGAAACCTGATTGGTACCCAATGACTATTGTCCCTCAACCTTTTCGGAAATTTTTCCTTTCCCTCTTCGGGATTTTGCGAACCGAGGGTTTGAAACTCTCAATTCCAAAGTCATTGCCTCCTCTACATCTCGAACCCCGGAAAGCCGAAATGTCGAAATTCCACTCCAAAGACACGCCATGTTTCATGACTTTGAGATTTTCAATGCAAAGACCCCCAACTCCTTGTCATCGAAATTTCCAAAATGCCGAACCCCGAAATACAGAAATGCCGAAATTTTACACCTGAAAATCCCTTTCATGATTCAGGAATTAGAGTGACCAAGGATTTTGGCTTGCACTCCAAACTTATGAATCCTGAATCCCCGAAATGATCTGTCGACTCAAACTAACCACAATCAATAGTTCACGTTGACTCTTGATGTCAGGGTGGAGGATTCATCCAACTCCTAACCACTTTACAACTCCCCTGGATCCTATGGTCCTTGCGGTTTCGTGAGTTCTCCATGGAGAATTCTGACCACCATATGCACTCCTCAATGACTTCTACCCAAATGACTCGGTGTTCTCCCTCCTAAACTTGACTTCTATGAGTCGATTTTGATCTCTATCTCCCTTTGAGCACTTCAAAGGTGTTATCCTTCTCGAGATTTCACTTGTAAACTCAAGCTTCCCAAAAGGATCCCTGCTCGCACTCCTTGCGGCAAATCTTCAAATAAGCTCTGGTTATTTGAGTCTCTGACCATGTGCACTCTTTGCAATAGTGGTCCTCTCAATATTCCCCTTAGTTGATAAGTTCTAAGGCTCCAACCAGCCTGTGCACACCTTGCACAACTCTGTGCTTCACCTGCGCTTCAACTGGTATGCGAACAACAATATCTCTCCTGAGCTTTCTGAGATGAAACTTAGACCCTCATCAATGCACACCTTGTGGACGTTCACTGCACTCCTTGCAGGAATTATCAGGAAGAGAAACAATTGAAACTCATTCTTCTCCTCTCTCAGACTTCATACATTCACCATGAAATCATACACACAATGCAACATTGAAAGAAATGCATAAAAAAGAAACAAATCAACTGTAAACATACCATTCAACAAATGTAAATAGTAAGCATCATAACACCATGAAAGTTGAGTCAAAGCTTCATATATTAACTCAAGTTCTCCTATACATGGGTTCTTCTCTACAACTCTCTGCTACAACTCTACAGCTTATGAAATCTAAATGATCATCCAAAATTACAATGATACAAGGGTGAGGGTGTCTATATCTGTTTTCCCTCCTACGTTTCTAAACTATCTAATCTAACATTCATATCTACCTACTTTACATTAACAGACTTAAATGCCTATTACATCTGACATATGAGTATAATTTCTCCAAATCGGTTCATATCTCCAAGACATAAATGTAAGTACGCTTCTCCTAGCTATTACATTAATGCTTCAGATTTCAAAATTCAAACCATTTTCATAAAAACGTGTCCTTTTTGCATCTGTGCGTTCAGTTGTTCCTTTGACTAGGCATGTGCTTTGGGTTTCTACGATGCTCCTGCATCAAATTTACTTTAAGTCAGAAGAGGAAAATGAGAAACATTTAAGAACGATGTTGTTGGACATGCAATTTTGGAAATAAGATGCATGAAAATACTAAGTATAGAAGATATGCGTAGAAGAATAAGGAAGACTCGGGAGTGTGCAGTTGAGGCACATTTAGGGGTATAGTGATGTTATAACCCTAAATTGCACCACACATGCTTACCTGACATCAGGCCAACTCATATCTCTTCCTTGCCAAAGCCATGCTGAATAAACTCTTGAAAATCCTCTTTAAATTAAGTGGCACGCGCCCTAACCCTCTACTGCACGCGTTGGAATGTTGGCAGGCCTACTACTGCATGCGTTGGAACATTGGCTGGCCTACTATAGCCCGTGTTTACCTAACAAAGCAAAAAAACAGGAAAGTTGTCAATGGGACAAAAAGCTATGGGTCAGTTAACTGAAACTCCCAGCCATGCATGGCCGAGAGTTCATCCAAAACCCTAGCTCCTTCTAGCCTATAAAAGAAGGGGT
>JZKD02S1146396.1:112534-128013 GCA_000966675.3 Picea glauca | reverse complement strand
GAGGACAAAGAAGAGGAGGAGCCCAGGATCAAGATCAAGGAACGGTGGCTGGTCTCAACATTGATTGTAAGTTGATTCATCTTGAAAATAATAAAGAATACTTTTCCCATCCCAATGCATGAGTTATATATGTTTTGTTCGATTTATGCTTAATCTCTAACCCTCAAGTAGAAAAATAGCATGCATGCGTAGTGTTTTGTCTTGATTACAGGATTGTCTTTGGAAGGAGCAGCGCAAGCAAACAGACAAAGCGCAATGGAGGATCTATGCCAAACATCAGTAAAAAGGTTAGTAGGTCCTTTCCATGTTTGTATGTGAAAAATGGGTTTGAGTTTTGGGGGTGATAGGTTAAAAATGTTTTCTTTAAGGTCATGATCTGTATGCAAGTCTAGCCCTAGCTTGCTAGTCCGTAGGGTATTATTTCTCCACAACAAGTGCGCAGTGAGAAGAATAAAAAAGGGAATAAATTAAGAGAAGAAAGAATGTGAAAAGGAAGGATGAAAAACCAATGTGATAAATATAGGAGGACATTAAAAATCAAGAAGAAAAATAGTCAAAGTGCAAAAGTAGCATGCAGAAGGAAAAGCAGGAAAAGCAAGCCCGAACAACAAGTTAACTTGAGTTATCTTGAATTGTAATAGGGTTTTGGGGATGAAAAAAGTAGGGTTTTAAGCCCTAGAATTTAGGTATAAATATGTAATGGGTTGGGAGAATAAGGGTTCTTCTTAGTTCCTCATTGTTAGTTGTTCCCTTTTTGTGGATTCTTCTAAAGAGTTCTGTTGGAGAGAAGAGTCTATGTCTAAGCGGTAAGGAGATGTTGCAGAGAGAGAAAGGATTTCATTGTAGAGTGGCTAGGCTAGATGAAGGGAAATATAATATGATGCATATTTGTAAGAACAATGCATAAGATTAAGATAATTACAGAAAGAATAATAAAGAATCCAGTCATTGTGGACGTAGCCCAAATTTGGGTGAACCGCATTAAATACTGTGTTGTTGTATTTTATGTGATGAATAGTCTCTTTATGGATGTTAAATTAGATTTGTTTGTTACATGATAGTTTCACAATGGTTATGAATATTACAATAAATGGTTTCTATTTTAATATGAAGGATAATGGTAATACATAGCTGAATTCACTAAGTAACCTAAGAAGAGCCAATACATAATAATGTTGAGCAGAACAAATAAGTAAGAATGACAAATATGATCACCTCCCATTCCCTCACTACAACAAAAACTTGGTTCCTACAGCCCCAATAGATACCTTGGGTGAGACTTCATTTGCATGAAGGTGATGCCAAAAGGGTCGGTGTCCGAAGAGTTTTGTTGGTCAATATAACTTGAATCTAGGGTCTTACAACCATGCATAGTGACAACAAATGGTTTTGTTTCTAGGACTTGAAATCTGTGATTGAGGGAATGTTTTGGAGGTTGACTAAGAAGGAAATATCATAATGGTTAGAAGGGAAGGAACGAGAGTTTTCTTGGAAAGAGAATCAGAGCCCTTGGATGAGTAATTAATAATGGATGCAAAGGTATGTATATGCAGAGTTGCTTGAATTTTTCTTTGGCGAATTTTCGATCACTATGACGAAGTGATTAGAAATATTAGTGGAAAATACTAGAAGGTACTGAAATGCAATGCCGATGAATTAGACTCATGAGTTCGTAATACAATCGAATTATGTAAGTAATAACACTTCTCACGCAATTTATTTTTTGCTAGATAACATATTAGGTGGATATATTATAGAGTTTGTAGTAGATTGTACCCAATCATATATTGTTGTAGAAAGGGAGTTCTTCGAAGGTCCACGTGGAAGGTTCATGAAATCATTGGGTATGTGGATAAATATTCTATTGTGTGACAAGTGTGTGATGATAATGGAATTCGATTGCTAAGGGGCTTCACGCCCATAGGGGGAACTAGGGGATGACAAGAGGATAGTATGAGGACAAGAGAGAATGAAGTAAGCGATGAAGAAGGAAGGGAGGGACTAAGGATGTATAGAGCCAAAGAGGGTACACTAGAGGAAGAAGACAAGTTTGGAGAAATGCACAGAGGAAGGAGGTACAAGAGACAAAATACCGAGGATGAGAAATATGAGTCGCACAGTGAGATAGAGGGGAGAAGACCTTGCACAATAATACAAATCATGGAGATACCACACATGGAGGAGAGGAATAGGAGTTCTAGTTGAGTCCTATAATAAAATATCCGTTAATTCCTACTCAGAATGGATTCTGTTTCGAATACAAAACCCCATGCACGTCACCACAATCAGAAATAACAGTTGAAGAATTATCAAAATAAATTATAGTTAGCAAGGGAGGACATAGTAGTAAAAATTAGAGTAGTGGAAGCAGTGCACAAAATTAGAGTCAACTAACATCACCAAGAGGAGGGAATACACAAAGAAACATGACAGGGGTATACAACACCCTCATACTTCCTGAGTTCTAGGGAGTGGGGTCAAAGGACCTAAAACAACATCTATTTGTCTACAAGACAATTTGGGCTACTAAGAACGCCCATGATGAGGACGTAAAGATTTTACAGTTGGAAACAACATTCATAGGTCACACACTAGTCTGGTACATGAAGATGTAGAGTACAACGACTATCAGACAGGCCAGGACATTGGAAAAGATAAGAAAATAATTGTTGAAAGAGTTTAAGAAGTCGAAGTATGAGTCACAACACATTACAAAACTAAAGGTGATTAAACAAGTGCATATTGAATCGGTCTAGGATTTTTATCAAAGATTCAAAGATCTGATGGGTAGACTGATTTTCTAGATCCCTGATCAACAACATCAAGAGTGGTTTATTGCAAGACTTTTATCACATATTCACAGGTCCTTGATTGAACAGAAGGTTTCGTCATATCCCAAGGCTCTGGAAATTGCAATGAAATTGGAATCATCCCTTGTAGGATATAGTGGAGGGATGGAACAGGTTCAGACACAGTTGGTTGCATTGAAAATTCAACTAGCATAACTTACAAAAGGGAAGGAGAAACAAGAATAAGTTTGTTGTACCAAGTGTAAGACTGAAGGCCATTATAAGGACAAATTCCCAACATTCACGTAGTATTTGGCGAGTGGAGCATCAAATCCATTACCAGGAGGGGGGTATTGTGATATCTATAAGAAATGGGGACATCATCCAACTGAGTGTCTGTTACTACAAAAGTATCAGAGTACACCAATGAACTTGTTTTGAAATTTTTTCAAGTCAGTTGGACATGAAGAGAAGGATTTTTGTGCATTCGATTTGATGAGGGAGCATACTTTAGATATGTACAGGATTCAAGAGGAGAATGTTGTGATAGAAGTAGGTGGTAAAAAATATAATAATCAAAGAGGCTTTACTCCAGGGAACAGAGGAAATTTTGGCAAAGGTCAAGGCAGAGGAAATTTTGGTAGAGGAGGAAGAGGAATAATAATGTGTTATAATTGTAATCAAATGAGACATTTATCTCATGGTTTCCCGAATTTGTGTACAATGTGCACATACTGTATAGAAATGGACCATTCGACAGAATATTTTCCTCAAATATTTGAGAAATGGTAGGAAAGAGGGAATTAGAACCAAAATCTAAATTAGAATTTACATAAAATATTAGTGGAGAAATGAAATGAAGGACCAAGAATAACAATTGTTACGTGTAGAGTAGCTAGAACATGAGCCGATGTGATGAATGGAGGGTAGTATACTGAACAATGGGTAACGAAGTTTGCAGGGCCTATACCAACATTCGATCCTCAGCAGGAAAAGGAGACATATCAGAGGGAAAGAAAAGCGGTTCTTGAACAGGATTGGGAAGCATCAACATCATCTACACCTGGGTCAGAGATCCCACTATGCCAGAAAATCCAACTGGGAAGGTAAGCACTCTAAGAGAATTCTTGAGAAGTTGTGTACAACTAATGAAATATGAAACTATGTTGAATGCACTATATGAGATGATTGATCACTACATGCAAGAAATGGAAACTCCCATTGCCTAGAGGGTGGTGAATTAGGTACTGTGTAGAAAGAGGAGCAATGGAGAATTCAGATTGAGTGCACATATTGGAGAATATGATGTGGATAATGTTATCTTGGACTTGGGTTTTTATGTAAATGTATTACCAAAGAAAACTTGGGAGATGATGGGAAAACCAAAGCTACTATGATACTCTATTCAATTAAGGCTCACGAATCAACACACGATAGTACTGATTGGTCGATTGATAGGAGTACCTGTGAACATAGATGGGGTGCACAATGTAGAAGACCTTGAAGTTATTGAGATCGTGGATGATAGTCAACCATATCCAACATTGATGGGACTAGAATGGGCATTTGATAATCAAGAAATAATTAATCTGAAGAGGAGGGAAATGATATTTGAAGTCAGAGAGTTGAATTTTTTTGCACCATTGGACTTGACAGAAGGAAAAAAGGTACATAGAGCCAACCAGAGGAAACGACATTGAAAACTTGTATAACATGACTACATGGATGGATAATTATGTTAACCCTACTGCATATGGTGCACTGATTTGGAGATGTATCAGTTCATGTGCATCCGAATTATAGGAAGGTCTAGAGCATTGGCAACAGAGGATGCATGAAGTCTCAAATAGACAATGTGGACACATGACCCAATCTTTGCACTGTATTGGAACAAAGCTATGTGATCCACCCAAGTATGATGGATTGATTGATATAAGCTTGTTTATGAAGGAATTTTGAGTTGCAAGTACCTGACCAGAAAAGGTTGTTGGCACTATATGTTGTCCTAAAAGTGACTCCAACCAGATGGTGGCCTACACATAGAGAGGGGATGAAATATTGGTCACAGTGTAGAAGGCTAATGCAGGTGATATTTGGTACTGAGATAGGAAATATTACACAAAAGTATATAGGGGAGAGTGATCCAAAAGGTCACATTGAGAAGTACAGAACCTTATGGAGTTCAATACCGCAAACAAAATGGACGTACAAATTTATGCATACACCAAACACAATTCCGAAGAACTGGTATTTGGAATTGGAAATGCACAAAGAGACAACAAGATGGTACAAGTTGGTCCAAAGATTCAAGGTAACATTCACATTTGAACATGAATCCCCATTAATGGATGCAATGCTATAGGTTATTTGAAACAAAATATTTTCAGTAGAAGGGCTGATGGAGGTGGTACCAGTATACAATGTGCATAGAGATTCAATGACTTTCCATGAGTTATTGGAGTGCTACAATGTTGCTAAGGAAGAACGGGATGAAGAATATCCTAGTAATGTATAAGTACTTGAAATTGAAGGAGAACAAGCATTAGAAGGGACATATCTTGAGTCTGTCGCATACACACAACCCATACAGACGTGAAAGGTAATCATTGGGATGAAAGAGAATCCCAAGTTTGCGCAGATAGGGGATTACTGGAGTGATGAGATAGTAGAAAATATTGTAGACTTACTACGTGAATATCAAGACCTATTCCCAAACATATTTTCAGAGATGAAGGGGATAGTTGGGGACTTAGGTGAGATGAATATTCCATTGAAACTGGGTGCTAGGCCAATGTGACGAAGACATTATAGGTTAAATATGAAGTACAAGGAGAAAATGAAAGATGAAATAGATAGAATGTTGGACATAGGGATCATTGAAACCATGGAGAAGTCAGAGTGGATTATTCCAATGGTTGTGCAATACAAGAAGACATGAGGAATCCATATTTTCATGGATATGAGGAAGATGAATGATGCATGTTTACATGACCCATTTCCAACACCATTCAAAGATGAGGTACTGGAGAACGTAGGAGGCCAAGAGACTTACTAGTTCACAGATGGATCCTTGGGGTACCATCAGATAAAAATTGTGCAAGAAGACCTGTACAAGACTACTTTCATGACAAAGTGGGGAAATTATCAATATACAGTAATGCCCTTTGGACTGAAGAATTCCCCTGCAATGTTTTCCATATTTATGGTTGCAACATTCAAGGAATTTATTCATAAGTTCCTTGAATTTTACTTGGATGATTCGACTGTGTTTAGTCTATTGAAGGATCATATAGAAGTACTCTGGCTAATGTTGTATAAATGTAAATAGTGTCATATTTTTCTGAACTTGAAGAAGTGTATTTTTTGCGCACCGTTTGGAATTTTGTTGGGCCATGTAGTCTAGAAGTAGGGATTACTAGTGGATCCATCCAATATTGAAATAATTCTAGATTTAGAACCACCTACATCATTCAGACAACTGAGGGAAACTATGGGTCACAAAGGGTATTACATGAAGTATATCAAAGTATATGTGCAAATCACAACACCAATGGAAAAGATGATGAATAAGGAAGTGAAGTTCCATGGAATGAGGACTGTCATAAGAGTTTGGATACCTTAAACCAAAAACTAGTGACAACATCGATTTTGATCTTTTCATATTGGGAGAAGGAGTTCCATGTTCATGTAGATGCATAGTCCATGGTTTTGGGCGTAGTATTATCTCAACCAGGGGAGGGAGACATATATCACCCAATTGCATTTGCAATTAGGAATCTATCCATAGTAGAGAAGAATTACACCACTACAGAACGAGAAGGATTGACAATGGTATATGTGCTACAGAATTTTAGACATTATTTATTGGGATCTCACTTTAAGATGTATATAATCATTTTTCTCTAAAATACTTAGTGAACAAGCCAGTATTTGGGGGGAGAATATGAAGATGACTACTGTTGTTTTAGGAACACGACTTTGAGGTTGTGTGAAACAAGGGAAGTTGAATTCAGGACTAGATCATCTATCATGCATACTATAGGGAAAAGATGCAAACAATTTAGATGAAAAATTACCAAATGCACAACTATTTGTTGTCAAAATGGTGTATGATTACTTCTCAGACATTGTGTAGTTTCTAAGTACAGGAATGGTTCCATCAGATATGACAGTGGAACAAAAGAAACAACTGGTAGTTAAAGTACTGAATTATCAGTTGATTGCAGGGAATTTATACAAGTTGGGTGCAGATGGAATATTGAGACTATGTGTGCTCGGACATGAAAAACCGATGATACTCACAGAAGCACATGACATGATTGCAGGAGCACACTATGCATGGAAAGCAACTATACAAAATATTTTGTGGGAATGGATCTAGTGGCCCACACTTCACAAAGATGCTAAGGAATATTTCTAGTCATGCGATGTCTGTCAAAGAGTGGGAAATCCATCCAGGAGGGATGAAATGACTTTAAATCCATAGGTTACGGTGCAAGCATTTGATAAATGGGTCATAGAATTTGTGGTTCCAATCAACCCACAAGAAAGAAGATCAGGGGCAAGGTACATAATCACTACGACAAAGTATTTGAATAGATGGGAAGAAGAAACACCAATCACAGACTACACCGCAGAGACTGTTGCGATATTTTTGTTTGAGAATGTAGTCATGCGATTTGGATGTTCGCACATATTACTCAGTGATCAAGGAACACACTTTCTGAATAAAACAATTGCAACATTGACCGAGGAATTTCAAATTCATCATCAAAAGAGTACACCGTATCATCCTCGAGCCAATGGGATAGTGGAAGCTTTCAATAAAATCCTGGACAATGCTTTGACAAAGATTTGCAACATAGGGAGAGATGATTGGGACTTAGTTCCTGCATTTTTATGGGGTTACAAGACTACAAGTAAAAAATTGATAGGATGGACACCTTTTAGGTTGGTTTATGGGAAGCAATTTGTGATGCCAATGGATTTTATTCTACCTAGCATGCACATTGCAATGATCATTGATCTTTCAAATTGGCACGCAGTAAAAGAGAGATTGTCACAATTGGTACAACTTGAGGAAGATCTATTTGTCGCAAGGTTCCATCAGCAAGTGCAAAAGGAAAGAGAGAAGGATTGTCATGATAGACACATTAAACAGAAGAAGTTCCAAGTGGGAGAATTCATATTAGTCTATGAAAGTAAGTTTATGTAGCATCCAGGGAAGTTTTGAATGCATTGGTTAGGACCTTATGTGATTCAACATGTGGTAAAAGTGACACAAAAGTAGTCAAAACAATCATCAATTGCACCAGAGGTTGAGGAAACACATGGAGATTTGGATTCACAAGAAACTTTCCATAGGGATTATATCCCATCGAGGAAAGACAATGTGCCTCAAGTCAAAGTACTGGTAGATGGGAAATACCCACTGGAAAAATCACCAGTACCACCTGGTGTAAGTGTGGAAGGAGACATGCTAGGCAAGGTTGTCTCCCTCAAATTTGTAGATCAGGATATCACATACGAGTAGAAGTTTCTTGAGATGGCAAGGGAAAAGTACTTGTGTGCTAAGAGCATACCAGGAACAAGAGTGATATTGCTGGAAACACGGATGTGGGAAAAAGGCCTCGAGAAGTTGGGAATCTAAACCAATTGGAGGTTCCACACTTGGGATGCATCCTGGAAATCAATGTATGTGTTAAGTTACTACTCAGTTGCGTCCATAGGGGTACATTGTGGCTTGAACCACTAGTGTCAATTGATACTACATTGATTACGTGAATCATAGGGCTACCAAAAGCAAGAGAGGGTTGAACCACCTTGTTCAACGAAGTAGGAGAGAGAGACCTATCAAAATACATGAAGGAGAAGTTTCACACTTTCAAGGGGGAAATGGGATTGGATGTCATGAACGTCAATGATTATGGTGTTCGGTTTGTGACGTAGGTATTGGCCTACAAATCATTGCACAAGTTCTGTAAGGGTGAAGTACCGACCACAGTGATCGCAGCCGTAGAAAAATGATTAGAAGGGGTCCAAATGAATTGGGCCACCTTCTTGGTCAATCAATTTTTGATAGACTATATCGAGGCCCAGGACAAGGGTACATAATTTTATTATGTCTGGCTTCTTATTTTGATTGCACTGGTAGGATAGAAGGAACCAAGATATTACCAATGTATGAGAACACTTGGTAGAGGTAATATGTCTGCGTGGTATGCCAACTTATAGCATACACCAAAAAAAAGGAGGAAACATGACAATAATGTTACATTTTCTGTATACTTTTATATGATCAAGTATATAATTGAACATACACCACACATCACAAATGAGACAGTAGAAACCTACAAGGATATTGCGTAGTTCAAATTAGGGATGCACCATATGTATGTGCAAGAAAAGAAGGACCCTACGCACCTATGGCTGCCAACCAACTACAGGTTGACAATAAATGAAGTATGCCTAATCATGAATGATTGGGAATATGGGTGGAAAACCCCAACAGAACAAACAAGCCACCTAAAAGATGAAGAATAACAGGACAAGGGTGATGAAGAACTAGATGAGGGGCATGGGAATGACCAAAATAATGGTGCAAGAAACACACTTGTCCCATCAACAGAATAGGAATAGTAGACAGTCCCCACAGTAGGATTAAAACGAAAGGATAAGGGGAATGAGATAGTAGGAGGTGCATGCAAGAAGACTAAAGTGCACAAGATACCCCATGTCTATAATTTGACCAATGATGACATGGATTGAATCAGATACCAAGTATGGGATGCTACAGAGGAAGTCATTGAGGAAGCAACAAGGAACAAAGTAGGTCAACACCAGAAGGTGTAGGATTAGTTGATGACACTACAACAACTCTTGGAAGCAACTAGAATAACATCAGAGCAAAAAATGTGTGGAAAATCGAGCATAAGTTCGGGAGAGGAAGCACGTACTATTTATCCAGTCTTGACTAAGCTAGTAGAGGGGCACATGACGTTACAAATTGGGATAGATGCAATTGAGTTACTAACGCTCTAACTATAGGAACATATTAAGAGAGTGAGCCACTTGAACATATTGGTATCATGAATTCCCAAACACATATTACAAAGATTGCAAATAGGCATTTTGCATGAGATTAGGCTCCGAGGAGATGAAGCACACTGGGAACTGACCAAAGTAATGGATGACAGGGCTCAGTTGAAACAAAAATATGACATTGTTCTCCAACAAAAGAGAGAAGTTGAAGGAAAAGTGGAAGCAACAATGAAAGACAAGAACAAGGCCGAGGAAAGGGTAAGGAAATCTCTAAAGGAAAAGGATGATGCCAAGAGTATGGCATAGAAGACGCAAGAGGCCATCCAGATGTTTCACAAAGAAATGCCATAAGTCCCGATAGTAGTAGAGGCTACTATGGAAGAGCAGGTATTGAATATTGGCGAATTCATCAAAGGATTCTGATCGAATATTGAGGACCTAAAATTGCAAAATACATCAAGAACACCACCAGAGGGAAGAGGAGAAAGAGAAAGAAAAACAATGATGGTCGTAGCCAACATTAGGAAAGTGGAGGAAGAATGCATGAAATTATACGAGGAAAGAGTGTAAATATGGATAGACCTGGTAGAAGATCCAGAGTTGAAGGATGTGGAGGCCAAATTAAGGGAAGAACAGGAAAAGTCCCATAAAGTGTTAGAGAATATAAAAAACCTTCCACTGATGGAGCAAATGATGACCATTTTGGCATAGATGCAGTCATACATGGAATTTAAAAAGATGAGGGATCAACAGAATATCCTTCGACAACACTTAGGACTGATGCAAGAAGAAGCATTGAAGGTGATAGTAGAACTAGCAATTGGGAAAGGAAAGGTGAAACAAGCAACACATGAAACAAAGGACACGATTATGTTCATGACTGCGTATGGTGTAGCAGATATTGTGGAAAGCGAGGTAGAAATACTAAAGGATGTTGAGGTAGCTAAGGAAGCCTCCCAAAATTTCATCGAAGAATGGAGGAGCAGGAAACGATCCTAAAGTGTCTCAGGACAAGCCACAAGTGAGTGTTGGGGGCCTATTGGATAGGCATTTTGGAAATAAGATGCATGGAAATCATAAGTATAGAATATATATGTAGAAGAAGAAGGAAGAATCAAGAGTTCGCAATTGAGGTGCATTCAGTGGTACAATGCACAGTGAGAAGAATAAAGCAAAAGAATAAAGAAGGGAATAAAGCAAGAGAAGAAAGCAGGCGAAAATGAAGGATGACAACTCGATGTGCTAAATATAGGAGGACACACAAAAACAGGAAGAACAACAGTCGAAGCATAAAAGAAACATGCAGAAGGAAATGTAGGAAAAGAAATCTCGAACAAAAAAATAACTTGAGTTATCCTGAATTGTAATAGGGTTTTGGGATTGAAAAAAGTAGGGTTTTAAGCCCTAGAATTTAGGTCTAAATATGTAATGGGTTGGGAGAATAGGGTTTCTGATTATTTCCTCACTATTATTTGTTCCCTTTTTGTGGGTTCTTATGAATATTTCTAGTGGAGAGAAGAGTCTATGTATGAGAGGTAAGGAGATATTGCAGAGAGAGAGAGGCTTGCACTGCATTGCGGCTAGGCTAGATGAAGGGAAATATAATCTGATGTATCTCTGTAAGCCCAATTCACAAGCCTAAGAGAATTAAATAAATCATAATAAAGAATCCATTCATTGTGGACATAGCCCAAAGTTGGGTGAGCCATGTTAAATACTATGTTGTTGTCTTTTATGTGATGAATAGTCTCTTTATGCATGTTAGATTAGATATGATCCTTACATGATAGTTGTGTAATGGTTATGAATATTACATTAAATGGTTTCTATTGTAAATGAAGGATAATGGTAATAAATAATTGAATTCACTAAGTAACCTAAGAAGAGCCAATGAAGAATAATGTTGCGCAGAACAGATAAGTAAGAATGACAAAGATGATCACCTCCCATTCCATCACTATCGCAAAAACTTGGTTTCTACAACCCCAATAGATACCTCGGGTGAGACTTCATCTGCATGAAGTGGATGCCAAAAGGGCCGGTGCCTGAAGGGTTTTGTTGGTTAATATAACTTGAACCTAGGGTCTTACAACCACACATATTGCTAACAAATATGTGTATTGGTTTCAGAGAACTAAATAAGGTCACCATAAAGAAAAAATATCCTTTGCCAAGGATTGATGATCTATTTGATCAGTTGAAAGGTGAAATAATATTTTCCAAGATTGACTTGAGATCAGGTTATCATGAAGTGAGAATAAAGGAAGAATATACCAGAAAGACAAAATTCAGAACATGATACGGAAATTATGAATTCATGGTAGTGCCATTTGGGTTATCAAATGCACTAGCAGTTTGTCATGTGCCTAATGAATGGAGTGTTCTTGGAATACCTGAATAAGTTTGTGATTGTATTTCTAGATGATATACTCATCTACTCTAAGTGAGAAGAGGAACATGAGAAACATTTAAGAACGATGCTGCAAGTTTTAAGAGAATATAAATTAAATTCCAAGCTCAGTAAGTGCATCTTTTACCAAAAGAAGATTCACTACTTGGGGCATATTATTTCAGCAGATGGGATAGTAGTGGATCTTCAAAATATAGAGGCCATTATAGGATGGAAAACACCAAGAAATTTGATAGATCATATCATTAACGGGTCTTGCAGGTTATTACCAAAGATTCTTAAAAGGTTTTTCAAATATTACAAGCCTTGTTACTTATTTGCAAAAGAAGAGAGTGAAATTTGAATGGAATCCCAAATGTGAAGAAAGCTTTTAGCAATTGAACGACATTTTGACAAGTGCGTCAATCTTGAATATTGTATATCCAGATGAAGATTTTGTTGCATGCAATAATTCATGCAAGGAAGGGCTTGGTGAAGTCCTCTCACAAAAGGATTATGTGGTATGCTATGAGTCGAGAAAATTAAAAGAGCATGAGAGGAATTATGCTACACATGATCTGGAATTAGCAGCCATTATTCATGCACTAAAAATGTGAAGACATTACCATATGGGGAGAAAATTTGAGCTAAGGACATACCATTGTGGTCTGAAACATTTGATTGGACAACCCACATTAAATTCCAAATACACTTGATGGTTGGAATTCCTTAGTGAGTATGAATTTGAAATTAAGCATATCCAAAGAAAAGAAAATCAAGTGGCTAATGCACTCAATAGGAGAGCACATGAGATGCATATTTCATCCATCAACATGTACATGGCTAATCTGAAAGATAAAATTATTGAAGCAACAAACTCATATCAACAATATTTACAAAGAAAAGAAACATTACAACAAGGAAACTTACAACATAATTTAAATACTTTGAGCTAAAAGAAGATGGAATTATCATGTACAAAGGAAAAGTATATGTGTTGAATTCCAATGAGCTAAAATAATGTAGTGATGAGGGAAATGCACAATGTGCCATATGATAGGCACCTAGGATATTAGAAAACAAATACAATTGTAAGAAACTAATATTTTTGGCCTGGAATGAAGAAAGAATTTGTTGATTACATAACCATATGTCTAGAGTGTTAGAAGGTGAAATTTGAAGGCCAAACATAGACACATAGCTGGGTTGTTACAACCATTTCCCATTCTAGAATGAAAGTGGGAATTATTTACAGTTGATTTTATTACAAAGTCACCCAAAACAATGAAGCGACATGATTCCACCATGGTGGTGGTGGATAAATAAACTAAGGAAACACATTTTGTTCCAATAAAAACTACACACAAGGCAACAAATATTGTAGAAATCTACATGAAACAAGATGCCAGGATACATGGAGTTCCCAAGGAAATATTTTTAGACAGAGACCCAAAGTTTACATCCAATTTTTGGAAAGGTTTTTTCAAAGGCGTTGGGACAAATCTAAATCTCACTACAAAATATCACCTAGAGTCAAATGTGAAAACAAAGAGGAGTAAAAAAATAATTGAGGACATCCTTAGAATGTATGTGATGGACCAACCATCAACATGGTAGGATTATATTCATTTAGTTGCATTTTCTTACAATAATGGGTATCATGTCTCATTAAAAATTAGTCCATTTGAAGCATTGTATGTTAGGAAGTGTAAGACACTAGTGAGTTGGGATAACCCAAAAGATAGAGTTGTTATTGGGCCAAATTTATTAAAGGAAACAAAAGAGAAAACGAAAAATATTAGGCATAATTTAAAGGATGCCCAAGACAGACAAAAAATTTATGCTGACAGGAACATTTTTTTCAAATATTTTAAAGTGGGCAAACATGTATTTTTAAAAGTGAAAGCGAAGAGAAGTTCGGGAAGATTAGGAAGTTTCCCACAGTTGGAAACAAGATTGTGGACCTTTTGATATCTTAGAAAAGATAGGGCCATTTGCATACATGCTAGCATTTCCTACATCCATGAGAGTGCATAATGTATTTCATGTGTCATTATTAAAGAAATGTGTGCCTTCCCTTAACCACATAATTGATTGGACTGTGATCCAGGTGGAACACGAAGGGGATTTACATGTGGAACTAGTACACATATTGGACCATAAATTCAAAGTGCTCAGGAACAAAGCCATAGGGATGATAAAAGTTCAATGGACTTGTTACAATCCTGAAGATGCAACATGGGAGCATGAAGAAACTATTTGGGAGGAATAATCACAATGTTTTTTCAATCTTGAAGAAAAAAAAAAAAAAGAATACAAGACTGCATTTTGGGTAGATAGAGTTCAAGAACCACATCTCAGAGTCCTATCCAACCTACACTAGGGGCTCTGATAAAGAGTGGTACAACCTGATGGATTGAGAGTAGTGAAGTGGGTACATTCCATGGGTGAACAGGTTGAAAGGAGCAAGAGATTTTGGTTGGAGATGCCACTAGAGTTGTAAATTTGAAGAATTTTTATTTCTTAGTATTATGATGAAAATTTGTGCATTTATATCAACATATTGTCCATTGAGAATGATGAAAAATTATAGGGGAGGGGGAATGTAACATATTTTAATGTACCACAAAGAACAAGCCATAAAAATTGATTTTATCTATGCTCATATCTAAAATGTACTGTTGGATTACTGAGAGGGGGTGTGAATCAATAATAGCGTAATTATAATCATTTTTCTCCAAATAATCCAAGTGTTATGCCAATGTAGAATTATTATCCAATAATGAGCAATAAGAAATGAACAATCACACACATACACACTACACCAATGTTTTACGTGGAAACCCAAATCGGGAGAAAACCACATAATGCTTTTTCTTATATGTCTTGAAGAATTACATTCATTGGAAGCACCAACTTCCTTTGCTTTCCAGTTAAAACTGGAAGGAGGCTCCAACCCCCTAGTTTATTAGGCTACACCCTGAGGGAATCTCTAACTCCTCGATTCTCTGGCTACAACCCCCTATGTTCTCCGGCTACAACCACTTGTCATTGCCCCGTCCAACCGCCCTGAAGTAGAAGTAGAATTATGGAACCACTGTCACACTATCACTGTGAGATATACGACTGTAAACATGTACCAATGAACCTGAACCATGCATCAACCTGTACCTCAACCTGTAATCAACCTGTACCATAAACAAGTGCATCAACCATGCACCAACATGTACCAAACAATCTGTAATCAACCTGTACCATAA
>JZKD02S1146396.1:68587-97488 GCA_000966675.3 Picea glauca | reverse complement strand
AGCCATTATGTAGGTTCTCATTCTAACTTTCCAGAAGGCAAAGTTTGTTCCATTGAACAGAGGGGCCTTATTGGTTGATTTTCCTTCATGGCTTGACATGTTTAAGCTCTAGGATATACCCTTAGATAAAAGGGGCCGTCTCTGATACCAATTGTTTGACAATTGAGAGGGGGGGTGAATCAGTTTTTACCATGCTTAAACAATTATGGTTCTTTTAAACTTTTTGTAGAGACACTGAATGATCATCACAATAATGCAGGGAAATAAACAATGACACTTTCAGCATCATTCACATATATGAGAAACACAGAGACAAATATTTTCCAAGGAAACCCATGCAGGGTAAACACCTCTTTTTCTTTATATGATAAGTAATAGTTACATACTTTACAGTATCATACATATGATCACCAACTCATAATGAGGATACAACCTCAGTTTTGCAAGCTACAACTTGATGAGAGCACCAACTCTCTATTTTCTCTAGCACCCACTAGAAGGAAGCACCAACTCTTTGGTTTCTCTAGCACCAACTAGAAGGGAGCACCAACTTCCTGGTTTCTCTAGCACCAAGTAGAAGGAAGCACCAACTCTCTATGTTCAAGCACCCACTTGAACCTTTGAGGACATCAGTCCTCCCTAGCTCCACCCAACCACCCTGAAATATAAATCTTTGCTACTGAAACTTATTACAGTGATATGATGTTCAAAAATGGCTTACCAGACTCATCACTGCTCTGCTGCATTTCGTTGCTCTGTCTACCTCATTTCCTTTCTGCACACATCACTTGCGCTATCTGTTCTTCCACTTTTTATGCTCTGTGCACCATGTCCATTCATTGCACAATTCCTCTTCTGTGTTATTCAGCTGCTGCACTCTCCTCCTTCTTCACACATGAATCACCTTCACCAACAACAACCACAACAAACTACAATAGCAACAACAACCCTTCTCTTCTCTGTATCATGTATATATAGATTCTGTGCATCTTGTGCATGCAATATTCACCATTCCTTTGCATGCTCATATTGTGCCAATATCCTCCACCTCTCAAGTGCTCTGCATGATCATCATCGTAACTCTTCACCTTCTCTGGCCGTTTTCCCACACGTTCAACATCACTGGATGTTATGTTGAGATTCCTTAGCCTCTCTGGCAGTTGAGACTCTTCGTCTTCTCTGTGACAGTCGAGCTCACCTTCTCTGTTTTAGTTACAGGCTTCCACGCTCATCCATCTGTCAATCCCTTCTAAGAATAGTCTTCCTTCACTTGGACGAAGCTTGGAGACTCTTCTTCTCCTCTGGAGATCACACATGGGTCTCTTCGAATTCTCTAGCAGATGCCATCAATGGTTTCTGGTAGTTTCATTGTGTCATGCATCAGTAGCCCTCCGATCAAAACTTGATCTGACGGTTCAAATTACATCGCGATTTCACATATCGCGATATCAGGATTCCTGATGTCAATAATCTTTGACATGTCCAACTCTCGATCCCTGAAACTCCGACAAGGACTGGAATCAATGATCCAGATTCAACCTTAATCTGACGGCTCAGATTACATCGCGATTTCACATATCGCGATATCAGGATTCTTGATGTCAATAATCTTTGACATGTCCAACTCTCGATCCCCGAAACTCCAACAAGGACTGGAATCAACGGTCCAGATTCAACCTTAATCCGATGGCTTAGATTACATCGCGATTTCACATATCGCGATATCGGGATTCCTGATGTCAATAATCTTTGACATGTCCAACTCTCGATCCCTGAAATTCTGACAAGCACTGGAATCGATGGTCCATATTTGATCTTGATTCAATGACTGTGATTTAA
Source organism: Picea glauca (assembly GCA_000966675.3). NCBI lineage: Eukaryota > Viridiplantae > Streptophyta > Pinopsida > Pinales > Pinaceae > Picea > Picea glauca. Next base: position 95,649 of record JZKD02S1146396.1, on the reverse strand, counting down.
GTCGCGATTTTGCATATCACAAAATCAGGATTCCTGTTGCATTATTTCTTTGACAATTCCAACACACGATCCTCGAAACTCTGACATGGTGTAAGTCTGCTGACATCACATGTGTTAAATAACTACCACGTGTCACCCTGATTCATGACTTACATGTGTTTGGCATGTTGAATCAGTCTGACACTTTTCATTACCTGGTTGTGCCACGTGTTCCTAGCTGACGTGGTTTGCTGACGTGAGTCAGATCGACGGTCTAGATCACATCTTGATATGACGGCTCAGATTCAGTTGGGATTTTCCATATCGCGAAATCGAGATTTTTGTGGATGATATTACTTGTCATCTCCAACTCTCGATCCCCGAAACTCCGACAGGGAGTCGAATCAATGGTCCACATAACCCCCTGAGATGGACGGTCCTCTTGCTTTCGGGATTTGTGAGCCCTCTACTCCTTGCACTTTTAAAGATCGTGCAGGTTTTCCTCGATCCAACGATGGTCGGACCCTGCGCTCAGATCTGACGCCTGAGATCTATCCTCCTCTTCAGCGCACTCTTCTTGTCTTTATTCAGATCTGACAGCCATCATCCTGTCGGGATTTGTGAGCCCTCTACTCCTTGCACTTTAAAGAACGTGCAGGTTCTCCTCGATCCAACGGTGGTCGGACCCTACACTCAGATCTAACGCCCGATATCTATCCTCCATATCTGCACGCTCCTCTTGTCTACATTGAGATCTGACGGTCATCGGGAATTCGGGATGGGATCCAACGATCACCGACGCTTCTCCTCCAAGCTTACACATCCTTCTTACTTGGAAGAATTTCTAGGTGTCAAAGGCCTCGACCTTTGATCCGCCTGTGATCCTAAGTATGCTATTTCCCTTGAGCTTTAGTCATGATCCTGTTTTTCCATCGATGCACACTCTGATCCTGCCATCCTCATTGTTGTACTTTCCATCAATGACAAGCATACGCTACCTGTTAAACATTTGCCAACATTTTTTACCACGGATACTTGTGTATGTTTCCTCAATGGAATAGTAATTTCACGGTTTGAATCCTTCTAAAAAAAAAAATATTTCGAAAATGGTGAGATGACCTGAAAAAAACATACCTTAGAAAGCATCATCAAAAGAATTTATCCTTCCTTGAATTCCAGCCTTCTTTTCTTTAATTTCCTCAGAAATTTGGCTTAGATATCCTTTGGTTACCTCAGACACCTATAGGTATTCAATGTTCTCAAGTGTGGTTAAAATGAGAGAGTCTTGCCTCTTATTTATACTCTCCAAGTAGCTTCCTTAAAAACATCTTCTAGGTCACTTTACCCACTTTCCTTATTTTAGGGTTAACCCACTTCTAGTTTCTCCATTAAATTTATTATTTAAATAATTTATTTTGTATTCACTTTAAATTATAGTACACTCGTCACTTCACTTTATTATTTACCTTCTAAAATCTCTTAAACCACTTTGACTATTTTGACCTTTTGGTTCTTCTAGATGACATAAGAGGGTCCTCCAACTTCGTAAGGCCATAACTCTCAAACCGTGAGGAGTTATGTGACATTCCACATACCACCAGAAATGGGATGGTATGTACCATCCATATATAATAGTATTACCTTCAAATATATCAAAACCCATACCATTATCCATCAAACAAACTTGGGTCCATTACCCAAACTTGGGTTCTCCAACTTGTCATGGCCATAACTCTCTAACCGTGAGGAGTTATGTGACATTCCACATACCATCTGTAACATACCCACTACCAAAAATCAAATTTTTTGTAGCCGTTGTTGTAGGAGAATTCTACGAATGGCAGGTAGTTTTCCCATTTCCTGGGTTGATGCATCACATGCATCCTTAACATATCTTCTAATATCTGATTCACTCTTTCTGTCTGTCCATCGGTTTGACGGTGATAGGCGGTGCTAAACAACAACTTGGTCTCCAAACCCGCCATCAGTGATTTCCAGAAATTGGAAGTGAACTTTGTGTCTCTGTCAGATATTATCTTTCTCGGCATGCCGTGTAGTCGAAACACCTCTTTCATGAATATCTGGGCGATATCTATCGCCTTGTAGGTCGATTTGACGGGAATGAAATGAGCAGACTTGCTCAGTTTATCCACCACTACCATAATGGCGTCATTCTGTTTGGTTGAAGTTGGTAATACAGTGATAAAATCCATGGAGATGATTTCCCATTTCCATTACGGGATGGGTAAAGGGTGTAATAGTCCTAATGGATGTCGATGTTCTGCTTTAACCTGTTGGCATTCTATGCATTGGGCCAAATATTTGGCTATGTCCTTCTTCAATCCTGGCCAATAAAATTGCTTCCGGGTGGCAGTAATCATTTTCTGGTATCTTGGGTGACCAGTGTAGGGTCTTTTGTGTATTTCATCCATGATGAACCTCTTCAAGTCATCACAATTGGGAATGTACAGTCTATCTTTGTAGGTGAGAAGACCTCATTCAGTCCTCTGATAGCCTTTGTATTTTTCTCCAGTGGGTTCTTTTTGTAGGTACAGGGTCACATTTCGGACAAAGGGATCGGTTTCTTGTGCCTTTTTTACTCTGTTCTTGATATCTGTCTCACAGGTACTCACCGCTGCCAAGTGAATCGTTCTCATGCTTCTGCTAAGGGCATCGACCACCCTATTCTCTCTCCCTTTAATGTGTTTGATTTCGAAATCAAATTCGCTCAAGAGGGCCATCCATCTGGCTTGTCTAGCATTAAGATTGGGTTGATCAAACAAATACCGCAATCCACAGTGATCTTTCATCAGTACAAACTTCCTTCCCAGGAGGTAATGCCTCCACATTTTCAAGGCATGCACTATGGTAGCCAGTTCTAGATCATGAGTCACATAGTTGACTTCGTGCTCATTCAATTTTTGGGATTCATAGCAAATCACCTTTCCTTCCTGCATAAGGACTCCTCTGATCCCTTCCTTACAGGCATCTGTGCACACAAGGAAGTCAGCTTATGGGTTAGTGATTTTTAACACAAGTGCGTGGGTTAGTAGATGTTTCAGGGTTTGGAATCTTTCTTCACATTGTTGCGTCCACAGGAACTTTGTTCCCTTCTTCTGGAGGGCAGTGATCGGACAACTAATCTTGGAGAAATCTTTTATAAATCTTCTATAGTATCCTGCCAATCCCATAAAGGATATAACGTATGAGACATCCTTTGGGGTAGGCCAGTCCATGATAGACCTGATCTTGTCAGGATCTACTGCTACCCCTTCCTCGGACAGAACATGTCCCAAGTAATGTATTTTCTTCTGAAAGAAGTCACATTTACTGAATTTGGCATAGATTTGATGCTCTTGTAGCACTTGCAGCACAAGTCTAAGATGTTCTTCATGTTCTTCTCTATTCTTAGAGTAGATTAATATGTCATCAATGAAAACTAGTACAAATTTATCTAAAAATTTACTGAGTACATTGTTCATTAAGCACATGAAAGTGGCAGGGGCATTGGTTAACCCAAATGGCACTACCAAAAACTCATAATGACCATACCATGTCTGGAAAGCGGTCTTATGGATGTCTTCACCCTTAATTCGGACTTGATGGTATCCTGACCTCAAGTCAATCTTTGAGAAAACAGACGCACCTCCCACTAATCGAATAGATCATCAATCCTGGGCAAGGGGTATTTGTTCTTTATAGTTACTTTATTAAGTTGTCTATAATCTATGCACAGTCTAAGGGTGCCATCCTTCTTTTTCACAAACAGTACTGGTGCTCCCCATGGGGACACGTTGGGTCGAATATAACCCTTGTCCATCATTTCCTTCAATTGCAATTTGAGTTCAACTAATTCAGGTGTGCTCATCCGGTAGGGTGTTCTAGACACCGGCACCGCTCCTGGTGTGAGTTCTATCGAGAAGTCAATGTCTCTTCTCGGAGGTAGACCTAGTACCTCTTCTGAAAATACATCTCTATACTCTCTCAGGATAGGGTGATCATCGGGGCTTGGTTTAGCGCCTTCGATTATTTTCAGTACCTGTATTATATATAGGGGACATCCCTTTCGGCAATACTTCCTCATTTGCAGGGCTGATATTTGCCTCACCGAGACCAGTTTTCGGATCCCTTGGAGGGTTATCCTTTGTCCTTCTTTCCTCACACATTCTAAGGTTTTATGGTAACAGTCCAATTTGACTTTATGGGCGGCTAGCCAGTCCATACCAATCAACAGGTCGTATGACCCCAGGGGTAATACATTAAGGGTTGCTTGGGTGGGGAATTTACCCAACACTAACTGGCAGGCTGGTATGGCCTCTACCACCTTTCTTTTGGTACCAGTGGCTAACTGTACAAACCATGGTTTAGTTTGCTTCTGTGGCTTTAGTTTATACTTATCAACAGCTCTAGGGGATATATAACTCAAATTTTAACTAGGGTCAATCAAAACAGACACCAGATGGTTGAAAATCATACCTTCTATTTCCACCACTGAAGCTTGGTGGTCAGCTTGGTTATTATCCAAGGCTGCATAGATCTGTGGCACGCTCCTTGCCACGTCATTGACCGTGGTAGCTTCCTGCATGTTATAAATTTTCTGACTGTTCTATTGTCGATGTGGACAGTCTCTTCGGAGATGCTCTCCTCCGCAATCCCATAATTCCAAAGGTTTCCTCTTTGGGTTATCAGTCTTTACTGGTATAGGTCCAGAAGTTTTATTTCCGTCCATCGAGGGAAAATTCTGCTGGAGTACACTCCGAGTTGGGAAGTTCATTCTGGGATTCTTCTTGTAGTTTTTAAATCCTGAGGATTTGTTCCCCTTTTTCTGAAATCTCGAACCACTCTTCTGTTTCCAGTCTCCATGAGACTCTGCCCGATGTCCATATTGTTCATGACAATATGTTTCCTTTCTTAGAGTGTCTTCTAAGGTCCATGGTACGTCAAATTCAATTCGGTTCCGGTATTCCTTGGGTAGCCCACTGATGAAGCGTTGTGCCTTCGCCTTCTCTGCTTTGATGTAGGGTACATATCTCAGTAAGTCAAGGAATTTGTTGACATATTCCTCCATGGTAAGTTGTCCCAGTTTGAGTTCATAAAACTCTTTATCCTTCTTGTCGAAATACCTTTCCGACAAATACTTCTTCCGGAAGTACTTCTCAAACTGTTTCCAAGACAGGTCCTCCTTGCGGACCCCTTTCATATTCTTAAGGTCTTCCCACCAGATGGAAGCCTTTCCATTCAGGTTGAAAGTGGCCACTCGGGCCTTCAAGTTCTCTGAGAAATCATGGACTCTGAAATATTTCTTTAGTCCAAGTAGCTAGGCCTCAACCTCCTCTCCCTTCTTTATCTCACCGTCGAAGGAGGGAGGTTTGGCCTTTTTAAATTTCTCAAATTTATGACTCTTGGAAGTCTTTTGCTTCTTCCATTTCTTTGGAGAATAGGAACTGGTCCTGTGGATGGAAGAGTCTTCTGAATCACCAGCTTTCTTCTCAGTGGAATCGTCTGGAATTGGTCTTTTACCTCTGGGGTGGACCTTTTTGGATGTGCTTCTCTCAGTGTGGCCACTGACACGACCACGATTCTGCATCTCAGGTTCATGCTGCATTTGTCACTATAGGTCGGATAAGCTCTGTAGTATAACTACATTAATTTCGGTTTGTTTTTCTTGTTCTTTCATCATCCTTTCATTATCGGCCTTGCAGCTTTGTAACTCAACCATGAGACTCCTCACAGTCTCAGCTAGGCCTGGAGGGGTTCCTATTGCTCTTCTTTCGTCAGACTCTTCATCCCTGTTGTGGGAGCCTTCTCCCACCTCTTGGTGAGTCACCATTCTCTGTGTCTGTAGATTCCCGCGGTTGATCGTCCGCTTGAGTGGAAAGACAAACGTTGAATATTAGTCAAGAGTTAAATACATTTTATAATTTGCGCATAAATTCATAACTTCTTTCACTTGCATACACAGTCGGGTTCTCATTTTCTAAGTTTTTAATCCTGGACAAGGTAGTTAAGTCAGCGGGTTACCCCTCATAGGAGTGCTTCAAACGGAGTTTATGCGCGAATCGTGCATGAGCCCAATCAGGCCGAGTGTTGTAACCATGCTCTGATACCACTTTGTAACATACCCACTACCAAAAATCAAAGTTTTTCGTTGATTTCTGAATAATGAGAATCCCCGGAGCTTGTAGCAGCAAAAATGCCAATCCCCGATCCAACAGGTCTTCCATTCACCTACCCGGCTCTCTGTACATGATTGTGGTCTTACGTCCCTTTCCATCAGGGTTTCTGTCTTCAAAAATTCCGACGTGCTTAAATACCCGTTCAGCCTTCTAGGCTAAACTCTTGGTTCGCATGACCTCCTCTATATGACCACGGTCATAACTCCCATCGGGGCTATGGGGTTTCAATTGTCAAAATTCACTCACTCCCAAGATTCGCAATCCTTCGAATCCCAACGCGCTCCCTACGCGTCAGCCCTCCTGACTATAGGCTTCGAACGATATGATCGTTAACCTGTGACCACGGTCTTATCTCTTATCGGGTTTCGGGGTTTCGCATGTCGATATGCACCAAACCTCTTGTCAACAGAATCCCCGATTTCCCGATGCACAGATTCCCGATTTGACGTCACCAGGAAGCCCTTCCTCCTTAACCAAAATCAACGGTGGTGAGCAGTCGCTGAGATCAATGGCTCCAGATCTCCCTCTAAATGACTGCAACCATACCTCCTCATCGGGGTTTCGGGGTTCTTGCTGTCAATGTGCACATGCCCTCGGAACCCACGATATGCCGATTCCCGACGTGCCTCTGCTTCATCTAGCCCTCCTAGCTCAGCCCTAGTTCACGTGACTATTACCCCGCATCCACAACCTTACCCTATCGGGGTTTCGCGTTTCACGGTTTCAAAAGGGGTAAACACCCCGTCCATGGGATTCCCGATATCCCGATGAACCAAACGCCGAGGGATGGCTTCCCTTGTCGAGACTTTCCCAGTAGCTCTGATCTCCTCCATGCATCCCTCCAAATGGACGATCCAGATCCTTGTCGGGGTTTTTGGGCTTTCGATGTCCCGGTTCCTTCGACCTTAGGAATGCCGATTTCCCAACTTTCCGACTCTCGTCAGATCTTCGACACCTGTCCCTCTAAACGGATGGCTCAGATTATGTCAGGGTTTTCACCTGGGACTTCCCCGTCCTCTTGTCCCTGGAAATGCCAATTTCCCGATGCGCCAAATGCCAATGGCGCTTGATCTTCGCCATGTGTCCTCTACCAATGGACGGTCCTGATCTTGTCGGGATATTGTGGATCGCGATTCCAAGTGGCAAGATTTCTTCACTTCCGGAATTCCCGATAGCTTCAATATCCCGATGACTTTTTAGGGACTCTCCTTTGTTCACTAGGGCTTAACCCCAGTGTAACTCCTGCCAAATCTAACGGTTAACGGGAGTTTAGCTGCTGATCCAACGGTTTACCAGCCTTTCGAGCTTGGACTCTGATGCAGTCGTAACCTCCTCTCACGTCAGTGAGATCCAACGGTTCTGATGCCACTTTGTGCACTCTTCCAAAACTTTATGGACGGGGAAATCAGCGGTCCGGATGTTCTCATGGAACATGGGGATCTACGGCCCTAGACTCTTCACTATCCATGAAGACACATGAAAATCAGGTGGTAAGGCCTTTAACACCCTATCTCCTGCTAATCTAACGGTCGTGGGGAAACTATGGATTTCCCGATGAATTCTCATCCGTCGATTCGATATTCCTCCCTTAAGCTGCCATCTTGGGTTTTTGAGAGGATTGTTCCTCCTCGTACAAGGTTATTAAGACTTGCACCTTCAAGTTCCTATTCTAGGTTCTGGGTAAACCTTTCCAAGGAGGAAATCTCTACAAGAGATCTATTCCGGGGCCTTCCGGGGGATGGGTGAAGGGAAACAACTTCCCGAGAATGGGCTGGAAGCCTAACTTAATTCAACCTATAATTAGATTCATTTATCAGCTTAAATCATGCATGGCTTCCTCTTTTATAAGCATATGTCTATAAATTATTATCAAAACACTGCACAGACATTCTTACACTGAAATCGTTCACAATTTCACAGGTCTATGAGCATATACATATATGTATCATTCTATGAATTTCAAGAGGCAATATGTAAACAAAACACTTATCAGAAGTGACTTCAGAAATGGGTGCAACTGCTGAGAGGGGTGCTCATTTCCACCCAACCATAGGCGTAGTGACTCCCAGTGGATTTACCACTAGCCACCCCTGAGCTGAGACCACGATGCTCTGAGACTGTGTCTCTCTGTCTTCCAGTGACCAGGAGCAAAGGTTGCAATCCTTACTCTCTGCTATCACTCACTTTGCGTGGTGCCAGAGTTCCCCTCGTGTTTGCCCTGAAATCGCTTCCGCCATATGCCTTATCCTCTTGCGAGGTTGCGTGTGGAACGATTACCCTCGCACCGATCAAGCCTGATGGCTCTACGGACGAGCGGTTCACCATCCCATCCCTCATCAAGTCGTTCACCTACCAGTCTGCGAGACATTAATTTTGGGGCCAGCGAGCTGCTTTTGGTTCTTTGGGCCAGTGGAGTCCAAATACAGTATAAATACTCGGTGGAAGTTAACGCCATCTTTTCAGGTGCCTTCCACCGCCATCGTGGTCTCTTTTCTGCACATCCCCTCTCAACAGTCCTACAATAATTCAAAATGTTATTCACATTCATTGACCTCTTCCAGTAGGTCCATTTACATCACATATTCATACTTATGAGTTTGCCATAGTCCTTGGCCAGTCCAGTTATATTTACAAACTGGGGGAAACAAGGTGTTACACCATCGAAAATGGCATGACAAGGACTATAAATATAGGATAGTTTCACTGAAAAATTCAATTACCTTCATCTTAGTATTCCACAAATAAGCATGGGTTCTCTAACCATACTTCTAGGATAACTCAATCCGCAAAGTGTCTTCCGGTGAGGGCTTTCACCATAAGTGGACCACTTTGGATTTCACCCATTTCTACTTATTATCAACCATGACAAGACAATAATGAGTCATCTTTACATCAAAAAAACTTGGGTCCATTACCCAAACCTTTGTGCTATCGATATTTCTTCAAGGGTTGACATCAATGACAACCAACCTTAATCAACACGTACCTACTATCTGAGTACCTCTAAATTCACCCTCTTGGGATGATTTGAATTTTTTATACCAATTAATTATTAAGAAGCATGAAACAAACACATGCAGTCATCAAGATTCATGTTACACTATGAAAGAATGAACACTATTCCATGCACAATAATAACCAATAGGAAGACACATTATTAATACATATCTCAGAGATAATAATCAATATACAACATAAAAAATTATGTATAAGAAGAGAAATACTACAACATAGAGAACTTATCTTTAACAAAACTAGTCACCAACTAGCTTTAGACCAAGGACGTTTCACCCAACCTTAGAAACGGTTGTTCCAAATCTTAACAATAGGTCACCCTCGAGCCAGGGCTTTGAATCCACAAGGACGAGTTCCAAAGTGATACTCAGTTTCTCATACCAGACAACACTCAATCTCTCAAAGGTTTCTCAAAACACAACCACCCAAAGTTCACCATCTCTTTTCTCCCAACTTGCACTACCCAAGATAATGAAACCCCTTCACTGCCACAAAGCCCCTCAAGCTTCCCACCTCCTTCTAGGGATTAAGTGCATGTGGTCGATAATCTCAATGTTGGAATTCTCAGGATTCACATATATGACAAGGTTTATCAAAATGCCAATGCATCCAAGCACTAAGGCATTGATTCATGGAATGAATACACTAGTAAATCCCACAACCAACCAACCATGGTTGTTGTTCCTCAACATTTTGTTTCCTCTTTTCCTAACAAATACTAGAATGAATGAATGAATGAACCAACTATTGAATGATTGAACTGACCAACCCCCAGAAAATCAAGAACATAACCTTGGTATCCAAGAACCCCAAGGCCAACGTGGTCTCCCCAAGAGATGCATGCATCGCCTCATATCATTCCCAACACAAAAATGGATGATAATTAATTAAACAAAGCGTAAAATTTTATTTCATTGGTCCCCCCCTCTCTCGTGGAATCATATCCCCCTATAAATCTTGTCCTTTTTTGTCCTACAACTAGAGATGTACTTTTTATTATTAAAGTGTTCAAATCACTACATTTCTTAGGCACTCCAACCCCTTTCAATTGTTCGGGAACTATGAACTCTCATCAAATAAAAAAAATACAATATTAATTTGGGGACTTAAAACTGGGGAATTACATCCCCCCCTTATTTTGGAACTGTCCTTAGTGCATATACAAAACATAAAACAAAATTTCAAAATTCTTCAAAAAGTCGTGGGTACTCTGCCCACGTGGCATCTTGATTCTCCCAAGTAGCATCTTCAGGACCATAGTAGGTCCACTAAACTTTGAACGTTTCTATGACTTGATTCTAAACCAGTTTGACCTTTCTTTCCAATATACACACTGGATAGACCTAAAAGTACCCTTCTAGATCCACTTGAATAAAATTCAAATCAATAACATGGTTAGAATCATGCACATACTTTTTTAGAAAAGAGACATGAAATACATTATGCACTTTCATGGAACTAGTCAATACAAGAATGTATGTAACTGTCTGTAATATATCCAATATCTCAAATGGACCACAAAATATGACTGCTAGCTTTGTACAACTGTCTAATTTTAATGATCTCTTCTTGGGCTTCACTTTGAAAAGAACATGCTCTCCCACTTTAATTTCTCTAGTTGTCCTGTTCTTATCTGCATAAGTCTTTTGTCTATCTTGTGCTTCCTTCAAATTCTGATTAATTTTAACCATCTGGTCTTCCATATCCTTGAGAAATTATGTCCCAAGTACTACTTTGTCTGCTAGGTTGTACCAACTCATTGGAGTATTCATTTTCTACCATACAAGGCTTTAAATGGGATCATCTTCAATTAAGCTTGATACCATTTATTGTAGGAAAAATCAACCAAATGCAAGTAATATTCCCACTTACATGGCTTATCCATCACATACATTCTTAATATGTCTTCAATTACTTGGTTGACTCTCTCTTTCTGCCCATGTGATTGTGTATGGTATGATGTACTAAAGCTCATATTTGTACCAAATCCTTTAAATAATCCCCTCCAAAATTTTGAAGTAAACTTTGTATCTCTGTATGAGACAATTAACTCAGGAATTCCATGCAACCTAGAAATCTCCCTCATGTAAATTTTTACAATATTAGCTATTGTATGAGTCATTTTCACAGGAAAAAAATGAGAAATGTTTGTCAATTTATCAATAACTACCATTATTGAATTATTTTTCCTTGTTGTCCCGGGAATAGGAAATGGTTGTAGCAAACTCGTTGGGTGTCTATGCTAAGCTTTCACTCTCTAACATTCCATGTATCTGGAAATGTAATCAACAACACATTTCTTCATTCCAATCCAAAATAATTGGGTTCTTACTGTTGCAATTATTTTCTAGTAAACGGGATGTATGACATATGGAATATTATGCATTTCCTTTAGTACCAAATTCCTAATTTCTCTGGAACAATAAACATAAAAACATTTCTTATGCATAAGTAATCCATCCTCTTTAATATCGTACCCTTTGAATTTATGTTTCACATTCTTTTTCTGTAAATTCTCTTTTACTTGTAGGTAATGCTAGTTTGTAACAACAACGTCAAAAATTCTGCTCTTTAAATTTTTCTGATGCATACTAATGATTGTAGCATGCATGAGATGTACTCTTCTGTTGAGTGCATCAACATTTTTATTTTCTTTTCCTTTGATATGCTTTATGCCAAATTCATATTCACTTAAAAATTCCAACTATCTTGTCTGTCTGGCATTCAAAGTTAGTTGCTCAAAAAGGTATTTCAGACCACTATGGTTTGTTGTTAGTTCAAATTTCTTCCCCATTAAATAATTCCTCTACATATTCAAGGCATGAACTATGGAAACAAGCTCCATATCATGCGTGGCATAGTTCCTATCATGTTCTTTAATATATCCAGACTCATAACTAATGACATGTCCATTTTGGGTGAGGACTCCACCAATTTCTTCTTTGCATGCATCTGTACAAACTACAAAATTCTCCTTTGGGTTAACAATCTTCAAAATAAGTGCACTAGTAAGTAATTCTTTCAACAAGTTAAAATTCTCTTCACACTTTACTGTCCATACAAACTTAGTTCCCTTCTTTTGAAAATAAGTGATGGGATGGGCAATCTTAAATAACCCTTTTATAAACCTCCTATAATATCGTACCCTTTGAATTTATGTTGTACATTTTTTTTTTGTAAATTCTCTTTTACCTATAGGTAATGCTAGTTTGTAACAACAACGTCCAAAATTCCGCTCTTTAAATTTGTCTGATGCATACTAATGATTGTAGCATGCATGAGATGTACTCTTTTGTTGAGTGCATCGTCATCTTTATTTTCTTTTCCTTTGATATGATTTATGTCAAATTCATATTCACTTAAAGATTCCAACTATCTTGTATGTCTGGCATTCGAAGTTAGTTGCTCAAAAAAGTATTTCGAACCACTATGGTTTGTTGTTAGTTCAAATTTCTTCCCAATTAAATAATTCCTCTACATATTCAAGGCATGAACTATGGCAGCAAGCTCCAGATCATGCGTGGCATAGTTCCTCGCATGTTCTTTAATCTTTCCAGACTCATAACTAATTACATGTCCATTTTGGGCGAGGACTCCACCAATTTCTTCTTTGCATGCATCTGTACAAACTACAAAATTCTCATTTAGGTTAACAATCTTCAAAATAAGTGCACTAGTAAGTAATCCTTTCAACAAGTTAAAATTCTCTTCACACTTTACTGTCCATACAAACTTAGTTCCCTTCTTTTGAAAATAAGTGATGGGATGAACAATCTTAAATAACCCTTTTATAAACCTCCTATACTATCCGGATAATCCCATAAAATATATAACTTCTGAAACATTATTTGGTGTTGGCCACCCTCTAATGGCTTCAATTTTCTCTAGATCTATTATTATACCTTCTTCTGAAATAATGTTCCCCAAATAATGGATCTATTCTTGGTAAAAAGAACACTTGATTAGCTTGGAATAAAAATGATGTTCCCTCAATACTTGCAACACCAACCTCAAGTGATGTTCTTGCTCTTCCTCGGACTTAGAATAGGTAAGTATGTCATGCAAGAATACAATGATGAACTTATCCAGATAATTTTTGAATATGTCATTCATGAAGAAAATAAATATAATCGGTGCATTAGCCAGTCCAAATGGCACCACTACAAATTCATAATGTCCACACTTGGTTCTAAAAGTTGTCTTTATGATGTATTCGTCCTTGATTCTTACCTAGTGGTATCCTGATCTCGAGTCTATTTTTGAAAATATATTTTCTCCTCTTAGCTGATCAAAGAGGTAATAAATTAGAGGTATATGGTATTTTTTCTTCACAATGGATTGATTTAGTTGTCTAAAGTCAATGCATAGATTCAACGTTCCATCCTTCTTTTTAAAAAAGAGTACTAGTGCTCCCCAAGGTGAAACACTTGGGCACATGTACTCTTTCTTCAATAATTCCTCTACCTTCATTTGCAATTATTTTAATTTTGGACTCATTCTATAATGAGTTTTTGATATTGGGGAATCTCCTAGTACTAAGTAAATAGAGAAATCTATCTCCCTCTTTGATGGAAATCCGAGTATTTCTTGGAATACATATTCAAACTATTACAATACTAAAAAAATTCAAGGATTGGTCCTTTTGTCTTTTTTGGTTCTTCTACACGAGATGCATACAATTGACAACCTTTCCTGAAACATCTCTTTAGTTGTAAGGCCGAAATATCCCTTATAGAAATGGGTCTCAGAATTCCTTCCACAATGCTATTATTTCCTTCTTCATTAAGGCATGTAAATGTCTTTTCATGACAATTTAGGACATCTTGATTCTTTTCCAAACAACAAAACCCAATTAGGATAACATAAGATCCTAATGGTATGATATTCATATCATAAACTGCATTTACTCCATTCATATTTATTGGACAACCTCTTACTATTTCATTGATCCTTCTTTTGGTTCCAATGGCTAGCTGATCCAAACCTGATTTTTCGAGCTTACTTTTCTCCAAATGTAATTTGTCTTCTAATTTAGGGTCAAAGTAACAATGAACTAATCATGAGTCAATTAAAATAGAAATACGATGATTAATGATCTTAACTTCCACTTCGTTCATATGGGATTCACATTTTTCTTGTCGATATTCTAAGGATGCATATATTCTTGGAATAATTCTTGATGCAGGAGAATCACTTCAACTCGACCGTGTGTCAACATCCAACACAAAAACGCACTAGGAGGGAGCGGATTCCAAGGATAGAGAAGCACCACCTTTCTCATTTATGATTTTAAATATCAAATTTGATGTAAATTTAATATTGTAAGGCTCGAGGAAGGCCGAGTCATTGTGTTTGTACATGATGCATGTAAAGTCTCCTTTAATGGATGATAGGTAGATAGATCTAGATCTGATTCAAAGTAGATGTGAATTAATTGTAATTTAATGAAAGTAGGTGAGGAAGGCTCAATAAGACCCCTTTTTTCAAGAGATCAATTGTATTGATAATTCAGGAGAGAATATTAGAGAATGTAGGAGATAGGAGAAGCTCATGAGAAGAGCAAGAGAAGACAGGAGAGGAGAGAAAGACCTAAGACTCTGTTGCAATCCAGTATTGTACACATTGTAAATACCATTCAGTATTAATACAAAGAGCATATTTCCCTACATATGAGTTTCTGTGTGTGTTCCATGTGTTTTCTAAAAATTCTTTTGTTACTGAATATTTTTTGTGCATATGAATGAATGTTATGGATGTGTAAATGTTTCCTTTGAAGGAATAGATAGAATTATCTATCTGTGTAGTTTTATGAATGTTTATAGACTCTCATGGAAATGCAAGGAGTTCACCTTAGAGTTGTTAGAAAACTATAAAAGGCTTGCGCAAGGAGTGTGCAAGAAATCGTTCAGGGTTTCTGTGAGGAGTGTGCCAAGTGGGCACACCAGAATCATTCTCAATCTTAGAAGAGGTAGTGAAATGAGTGCACATTAGTGTTACTGAATAATCTGAGAGCCAATGGAAGGAGTGTGCAGATGAGTCTTTAAAGATCAAGACTCAAGGAGAGTTGAGTGCAAGGAGTGCACGAAGCCAACACACTGTTGAAGTGTTGGTAAATCTCTGGAGGAAGAACATGACAACCAGGAGGGAAAAAGAAACCATTTGGGGGAACACAGGGCCGAGACCCTTTGAAGTCCAAGAAATTACAATCTCAGAGGAGGAATAGTGCAAGTGTGCACAAAATCCCTGCAAGGCGTGCAGAGGCCGAGAATATTTTAAGGATTCAAACTGTAGAGGTAGGGAAAGGAGTGCGCCAGTGGTTGAGTATTTTAAGTGCCTAAGTTTAGGAGGAAGATCATCGTGCTGATAGGAGGGCATAAAGATTTGTTGGGAGGACGCAGGGCCAAGTCCCTTGGAATCCCCAAGATATTCGAAACTTGGGAGGGAGAGCATTACAACGAACGCAGAAAAAGGTCGTAGCCTTTGAAACCTTTTTTAAATATCCCAAGTTTGAAGGGAAGCGGAGCAATGAAGGAGGAAGCTACAAAAACTGTCGGATTGGTGGTGGAAACAAACTTGGACCATTAGATCTAATTCCAAACAGGAGGAGGAGTGCACAGAGAAGGGAGAAAAGATCAAAGCCATCATATTTGAGCATGAGGATCAACAACCATTGGATCCAGGTAAGAAGAACGAGTTTTAACCCTTGAATTCCTTTAGACTTCGCGAGTTCGGTGATTTTCATGTGTTGGGTGTAGAGGAGATAAAACTCTCAAAGTCCCAGAGCTCAAAGTAAATCTAGGTTGTTGGTAGTATAAGGACACATGTCCACAGATCAACCATTATCCGGAAGTCTGGATATCCGGAAAAGTTGAGGTGTAATCACAAGAGCGTTCCTCACTAAAGGCCGGGCGAATCCTTACTATAGGAGTTAAGACCACGTGTCAGTATATTTCCAGTAGTTCAGAAGACCGACAGTCCTGGAGAATGGAGGCGCAAAGTGTTCTAGAGCATAAACTATCGAAGGCCTAAAACCCAGAGCAGATCGTGGTCGTCGTTGTTAGGTGCATGTCATGACAGATCACGTGATTCATAGACTTGGCACTCCGGAGGAATTTGGATGTGAATGGCTTTGGGTAAAAAATCTAGAAGGCCAGAGTAGATCTTGACCGTCCATTGGTGTTGACGCGTGGACCGTCGATTGAGACCCCTTCATGAGTTTGCCATTTCGACACTCCAGAGGATTTGAGGAGTTATGTTGTGAAAATATATGAAATCTGGAGCGTGGAGTAAACATTGACCATTGATCTGGGGCGAATGCCAACCATCCGATCTGCTAATTCGGAGTTTGCACATTTAGAGGAATTGCATGTTGGAGCAGGTAAAACTTCTGAAGCCCAGAGTCATGAAATATCTGTGAGTCGTGGATATCGGTACATATTATGAACCGTTGATCCTCGTTGTTGTTCAACTGTTTGTAAATTCAGCATTCAAGAGGATCGTAGGGTGTTTTTGTTGGAACCCCCAAAGCCCGGATCTATGAAGTGCTATATTTCCCACCATTTAAAGTTTTAGCCTATGGTTTTGGCCCAAGGTCACGTGGAATTCTCTGTTGAAGTGAAAAGACCCTCGCGAACTTGAATTTACGCATAGGGAGAAGAGTAAAGGCCCTTGGTAGAGAGTTTCAAGGGATCAACAAGAGCCTAAGAGCTAATTCAACTCCTTGGTGTGAACGATCCTTAGACCGGGAGGTGCATGAGCGTCGGGAGGTGTTGGGGGTTTGCATCAAGTGATATCAAAGAGATATTTTGTTTGCAAATAGTGGATAGAGAGAAAAAGTGGAAAAAGTGAAAATGGCTACTGAAGGCCATAGACAAGGTCCGAGAGGAGACAACAGGTAGATGAGAAAAGAGGATATGGATAAAGAGATCAATGACCCTGGAGAGGAGCTCAATAGATTAATGTTGCAATGGCAGAGAATGCAGCAAGGAATCTGGAGTTATGAGTGGCCCATGAAGGGGAAGGAAAAATGGATTATTTAGCAGTTGATTTCTAGGAAGCAGAAGAATATGTTGAAGAGGTGGCTAAGGCAAGTGGAAAACCTCAGTGACACAGAGGAGGATATGGTTTACATCTGTGAACCAGAAATTGGAGAGAGCCTCGATGAGGAGGAAGAGATATCAGTTGAAAATCTCATATATTTCCAGGAGGGAAATGAGAAGAGATCAATCGAAGATATCATAGACTTCTAGGAGGGAAGAAATGAAAATTCAGGTTTCTAGGTGGGAAAAGAGGAGGTGATACTATTTGAGAGTCTCGAGAACTCAGATGAGAGTTCAGATCAGCAAGGAGTGTTGACAGGAGAGGAGGAAGAGGCAGGAGAGAAGCCTCATTAGCATGAAGATTCATGTGGGGTTTCAGACCATGCGAATGAAGATGATTAGAATTTAAATACTTCAACTCTTGACGAGGAAGATCATAGGTGCATTCTGATCATTGGGGGAATCGGTATATTCCTACCAAGCAACCCAACATAGGCCAGTGCATGTGTTGCACATGAGGAAGTGATGCAGGAGGTATTTAGGGAAGAGGCCATGGGACCAAATGTTTTTAAAACTAACAGTGCATGTGTTGCATATGTAGGAGAAGGAAGACATCCAACAGAGACTTTCATGGAGGAGGAAGAAGGAGAAACATCTTCCCAAAGTTTGGACAGAAGAGAGGACCTTAACCAGGTTTTGATGGTAGGGGATATTATAGTATATCTTGGAGAGGGATTAGAAGAAAAGTCCAATGAAGATGCTTCTTTTAATTAAGATGATAGAAAACCCATAGATTTTGTCATTTCAGAAGATAGAAGGAGGAGGAAAGAAGAGCATTCAGTGGAATTGCCCATAAATTGCAGTAAGGGAGATGAGCGGAGGACAACTACAATATTGGAATCTACAGCAGGAGAGAGAGTAAACACCATGGATTTTGGTGATCTATGTGAAGAATTGGAATCCCTGGGAGAAAGAATAATAACCCAAAGTAGGCTCATCCAATAGGTCAAGTTGGATATTGATGAAGAGGAGGAGATGCAACAGAGAAGACTACAAGAGAGAAGCCATCCCATGGAAAAGATGGAAAGGGAGATAGACGAGATAAGAAGGCTGATGCCGAAGTCAACACAACAAATAGTCAGCAATAGGTGGATACTGGAAAGAGGAGAGCCTGCAACAACAATAGGACAACATGAACAACAAAAAAAAAATAGAGGAGCAAGTGGACAACTCTAGAATGAAGGTTGGGACCCAGGAGGATCTCAACAACAACAACAGAAGAGCCATGAGAAGGAGCTCATGATTTTTGTCAGCAGTGGAGTATGATGCAGGAGCATCACTCCAACTTGGCAGTGCGTCATCATCTAGCGCAACAATGCACATAGAGCGGATTCCAAGGAGAGTGAAGCACCAACTTTCTCATTTTTTAGTTTAAATCTCAAATTTAATGTAAATTTAATATTGTAAGGCTCGAGGAAGGACGAATCATTTTGTTTGTACAGGTTGCATGTAAAGTCCCCTTTAATGGCTGACAGTTAGATATATCTAGATCCGATTTGGACTAGATGGAAATTAATTGTAATTTAATGAAAGTAGGTGAGGAAGGCTCGAGAAGCCCCCCTTTTGTAAAGAGATTGATTGTATTGAGAATTCATGAGAGAAAATTAGAGAATATAGGAGATAGGAGAAGCTCATGAGAAGAGAAAGAGAAGAGAGGAAAGGAGATAAAGAACTGAGACTCTGTTGTAGTCCAATCTTGTACACATTGTAAAGACCATTCAATATTAATACAAAGAGCAGATTTCCCTATATATGAGTTTTCGAGTGTGTTCCATGTGTTTTCTAAAAATTCTCTTGTTTTTTAATATTTTATGTGCATATGAATGAATTCTATGGATGTGTAAATGTTTCCTTTGTAGGAATAGATAGAATTCTCTATCTGTGTAGTTTTTTTAGTGTTTCTGGACTCTCACGGCAATGCAAGGAGTGCACCTTAGAGTTGTTAGAAAACTCTAAAAGTCCTACGCAAGGAGTGTGCAAGAACTCATTCAAGAGTTCTGTGAGGAGAGTGTTAGGTGGGCACACCAGAATCTTTCACAAGCTCAGAATAGGTAATGAAAGGAGTGCACATCAGGGTTATCGAATACTCTGAGAGCTAGCACAAGGAGTGTACAGGTGAGTCTTTAAATATCAAGACTCAATGAGAGTTGAGTGAAAGGAGTGCATGAAGCCAACACACTACTAAAATGTTGGTAAAGCTCTAGAGGAAGAGCATGATTTCCAGGAGGGCACAAGAAACCATTTGGGGGAAGAAAGGGCTGAGACCCTTTGAAGTCCAAGCAATTACAAGCTTGGAGGAGGAATAGTGCAAGTGTGCACAGAGTCCTTGCAAGGGGTGAAAAGGATGAGAATCTTTTAAGGATTTAGACTGTAGAGGTAGTGCAAGGAGTGCGCTAGAGGCTGAGTATTTTAAGTTCCTAAGTTCAGGAGGAAGAGAATCGTGCTTCTAGGAGGGAATAAAGTTTTGTTTGGAGGACGCAGGGCCAAGTCCCTTGGAATCCCCAAGAGAGTTGAAAATCAGGAGGGAGAGCATTACAACGATCACAGACAAAGGTCGTACCCTTTGAAACCTTTTTTAAATATCCCAAGTTTGAAGGGAAGTGGAGTGATGAAGGAGGAAGCTACAAAAACCATCATATTGATGGTAGAAATAGACCTGGTATGTTGTATATAAGTCTAGACAAGAGGAGGAGTGCGTAGAGAAGGGAGAATATATCCAAGTCCTCAAATATGAGTGCAAGGATCAATAATTGTTGGATCCAGGTAAGAAGTACAAGTTTTAACCCTTGAAGTCCTTCAGACTTCACAATTTCAATGATTTTCGTGTGTTAGGAGTAGAGGATACCAAACTCCTAAAGTCCCAGAGCTCAAAGTAAATCTAGATCATTGCTAGTATAGGGACATGTGTTTGTAGATCAACTATTATCCGAAAGTCCAACTATTCATCAAAGTTGAGGTGTAATCACAAGAGTGTGCAAGTGTGAAAGATCACATGATTCAGAGACTCGACACTCTAGAGGAATTTCGATGTGAATGGATTTGGGTTAGAAACTCTCGAAGGCCCAAAGGCCTGATTATATATCGACCGTCCATTGGTGTGGACGTGTCGACCATCGATTGAGACCCCTTCACGAGTTCTCCAGTTTGACACTCCAAAGGATTTGAGGAGTTGTGTTGTGAAAAGCTCTAAAGTCCAAAGCATAGAGTAAATAGTGACTGTTGATCTGAGATGGAGACAATCGTCCTATCTACTTATTTGGAGTTCGTGCATTCAGAGGAATTGCATGTTGGAGCAGGTAAAACTCCCGAAGCTCGGAGTCCCAAAATATTTATGAGTTGTGGATCTCAATGTGTATTGTGAACCGTTGATCCCTGTCGTTGTTCAATTGTTCATAAATTCAACATTCGGGATGATCGTAGGGTGTTTTTGTTGGAAATCCCAAATCCCAGAGCTTTGAAGTGCTGGAGTTCCCGCCATTTAAAGGTTTAGCCTATGGTTTTGGACCGAGGTCACATGGACTTCTCCGTTGAAGTGACAATACCCTCGCAAACTTGAATTTGCGCGCAGGGAGAAGAGTAAATGCTTGTGTTAGATAGTTTCAAGGGATCAACAAGAGCCTGAGAGATAATTCATCTCCTTGGTGTGAATGATCCTTAGACCGGGAGGTCACATGAGCCCCAGGAGGTGGTGGGGGTTTGCATCACTTCTACCTAGATGTATTCTATTGTAGTAGATTCTTGGATGTTGTGCATGGTATTCATTTTATCTCCTCTAAGAGGGAAATACTTGTACATGTGGTGTTCTTTGGATCCCCAACATTGTATTGGTGGTCTTCCCCTTTTTCCCAAGTAGTCTTCATTCTTGGATTCCTACTTAGCAGACTGATATTGCTAATTTTTATCATGATTGTTTCAGTTGAAAGGAGGTTTGAATCCTTTCCTTCTATGATAAGAATTATCGTTCTTCTTATCCTTCCAAGAATTTTGCAAATATTCTTTTCCCTTTCCTTGATCGTAAATGTACTTATCCATTCTAATGGTTTTTGTCAAATTTCTAGGCTCATCATACTGAATCTTCTCTTTATAAAATGATGGTAGTCCACTAAAAAATATTTGCAACTTTACCTTCTCATCCTTGATAAATCCCACATGCTTCAACAATCCTAAGAACATCCTTTCAAATTCTCCCATGGTCATGCTCCCCAACCTAAGTGCAAAGAACTCTTACATATTTTTTTCATAGAAGTGTTCTGAAACATACTCCTTCTGAAAATACCTCTTGAATTTCTTCCAAGTGATCCTAATCTCATTGATGTGTTCAACTTGCTTCAAATGATCCCACCACATGGCATTTTTTCCATGAAAATGATATGTGGAAATTTTTTCTTCTATATTAGAGGAGTAGTTGTGCAACTAAAAATACTTCTTGATTCCAAGAAACCAAGATTCAACATCATATTCCCTTTCTCTTTCACCATCAAAGGATGGTGGCTTAAGATTCCTCAAATCTCCTTGCAAATCATCCCACTCATGTCTTCTTCTTTGATGTCTAACATGAGACACTTATGGATTTCTCCTTGAATCCCCAGATGCATAAGAATTCCTAGTTGAGAAAGGAGGTGAGTGATGTATATGAGTTCCACTTTCCCTTCTTGAATGACTGGCTCTTTTGTACTTATCTTTTCTTTCATTCTCTCTTCCTTCTTACTCCTGTCATGATCTTGATCCATTCTTTGCTTGCCTCTATAACTAATTTAGGTTGTTCATCATTTGAGCATTTACTAGATTATGTTCTTCCAACATATTCTCATTATTTTCTTTGTAACTCTGCACTTCTATTCTCAAGCTTCTCATAGTCTCTATTAATTTTTTTGGTTCCACTCTGCTCCTGTGACCATTATATTTTGTCTCTACATTTCCAACACTGATATTCTTAACTTTGGGCTCTATCTCATGTTTGAAGGCTCCCTCTCCTTCATCCATTTCCAAAATATGAATTCTTAGCTTGAACTGATGTGTTTATACCCTTAATTCTGCAATAAAGTGTGCATGTAACATAATTTTTGTTTGATAAAAAAAAAAGAACATATAAACACATTTATGGAAAAAGGATTGTAAATACATATATGTGTGTGTGTGTGTGTGTGTGTGTGTGTTTTCTTAATTTCATCATTCATCTTATTCCAAGTTAACTATAATATCTATTTCTCAGAACAATTTTATGGGTGCATAACTATATTTCTTTCTTCGAGAGATTTCCAATGACTATTTGTTTGCTTAATTATGAGCTCGGAGAAAAATATTATGCCTTTTTGAAGTTTCTGGGAATTTAACCTTCTGTAGAAATCTTTCAAGCTAATTTGACCTCCATGTGGACCAATTCCAAGTGTGTTGGATGACATGGTTGTTGACATGACCATCGACCCACTGGGCTCACTTTTTGTACTTCATGTTCTCAACTTCAGTCTGGTTTGACCATCAGGACACCGGACCACTTGGGTACCGGGATTTCAATAAGGAAAATAGGCTTGGAAATTTTAGGAGGTCCGTTTGGGCCCACTGGCCCATTGAGCACTCCTCGCAAGCTTTCATACCATTCTTCCTAACATGGGGTTCTGGTCCCAGGGTACCGACCACCCCGCAACTCTATCCAATAAA
Organism: Picea glauca; assembly: GCA_000966675.3. Taxonomy (NCBI): domain Eukaryota; kingdom Viridiplantae; phylum Streptophyta; class Pinopsida; order Pinales; family Pinaceae; genus Picea; species Picea glauca. The sequence continues at coordinate 72,722 of JZKD02S1146396.1, read as the reverse complement.
GGTGATCCAAGGTCGGTCTGGTACACTGGGGCACTAGCCCACCAGATCAAATTCCACTTAACTCCTGTCCAAAAGGGTGATCCGATGCCAGTCTGATCCACCGGGCCACCAACCGCTGATTCACTAGACAAAAGTTTACATTTAGTGCAGGCTCTAGAGGGTTCCATGCCTCTCTTTTCACACACAAATAAGTAAGGGTTTATTTATCTTATAAACCATCCAGTCTAGTGTTTCCCCATGCATGTGGGGTAAATATTTAATGCCAACCATAGATCAAGGATGGAGAACCCTCATGGGGGATTGATTGACGATGGCTAAGCACTAGTTTTCCTTGAGGCAGATATGTCTATTCAGTTTCCCGATTCATGAATTGAATATATCATTGGGATGTCAGGGTTATGGAGGATCACTGGAACATAGTTTCCATGGCTAGAATGATAGTGTCAAACCACTGAAATCTCCCTCCTACATTGTCCAATAGCCATTAGTTAACTTCACTTCAATAATTTTTTTCTTGTCATGTAGCAAGCCCAATGCTATAAACCAATAGCTCTGATACTAGTTTGTAATGTACCCTGGACAACAAACCCAAAAAATAACGATTTGATCTATGCTCTGATCTGAAACATACCCACTTGAGATGATTCAAATTTTTAATACCAAATAATTATTAAGAAGCATGAAATAGACACTTTTCATCAAGATTCATGTTGCACTATGAAAGAATGAAAAATATTCCATGCATAACAATAACCAATAGGAAGGCACTTTATTAATGCAATATATCTCAGAGACAATAATCAATACACAGTGGAACTTGTCTTTGACAAAACCAGTCACCAACTACCTGCAAACCAAGGATGTTCCACCCAACATTAGACATTGTTGTTCCAAGTCTCAAGAGTAGGTCACCCTCGAGCTAGGGTTATGAATCCATAAGGAAGGGTTTCATAGAGACACTCAATTTCCTAGACTGATTAACAGTCAAGCTCTCAAATGTTTCTCAACACACAGTAATCCAAAGTTCACCAACTCTCTTCTCCTAGCCTACACCACCCAAGAGAATGAACCCCCTTGATTTCCATTTAGTCTCTCTGGTCGCCCACCTCCTTCCAAGGCTCCAGTGCATCTGGTCCAAAATCTCAATGATGAAACTCTCAAGATTCACAGTTGTGAAAAGGTTTATCAAAATTCCAATGCATCCATGAACTCAAGCATTAATTCATGGTCAGAATACACCAGTAAATGCCACATCCAACAAAACATGTTTTTTGTTCCTCAACAATTTGTTTCCTCTTTTTCTAGTAAAGACTAGAATGAATGAATGAACACATCTATTACTGAATGATTGAACCGACCAAACCCCGAGACATCAAGAACAAGGATTTTCTATCCAAGTGCCCCAAGGACAGTGTGGTCAACAAAAAAATGGGTGATGATTAATTACATAAAGAATAAATATTTAGTCCCTCGGTCCCCCCCACTCTCATGGAATCATAGCCTCCTATAATTCTTGTCCTTGTTCATTTTGCATCTAGCGATGTATTTTTTATGATTAAAACGTTCAAAGCATTACATTTCCTAGGCACTCTAGCCCCTTTCAATTGTTCGGGAACTTAGACCTATCATCAAATAAACAAAATACATTATCAATTCGGGGACTCAAAACTGGGGTATTACACATCCCCACTATAATCCCTAGTTTAATTAATGTTTAATGTAGATATAATGTATGGTTGTGGCCAAGAGATGTATATGCAAATTGTATTTCTGAATTTTAATAATAAAATGTGATGCCAGCTATTGGGGACATGGAAAAAGATGGGGGATAATTAATCTAAAAGAGAGGGGAATGCCTAGGAGTTTCTAAGAGAGGTCCAAGGGGGAATTACCCATGTCTATTAATTCAACGCACTTCCTAAAATTATTATTAGTATATGAACCTTGTATTTTGTTGTTGAGTGTTCCCAAATCCAATAATTGAATGCATGTAAGAGGGTGGGTGTGAGAAGTCACATCCCATAGTTATTGGGATAATGGGGGATGGGTACAATCAGATTGGGGAAGTGTGTAATTCAAGCAAGCAAACAAATAGAGGAAACTTTGTATGACAAGTTACAACAGTTTTTAGTCAGTCTTATTTTTTGCATGAACAACAAGCAAAGAATAGTGTAGAAGATATTTGGAGTTGGAGAAACAATGGAGGGAAAATGTTGTAGCGTACTTGGAGAAGAATACTGAGGAGCCAGGTTGTCAAGATTGGGAGTGAACTCCTGTGTGAGTTGCACTGTAACATCAAGTGATTGTTGTTATTTTCCTGGTAATTTTCCTAGTAGTGAGCTCTCTTGCATTTCCCTGTAGTTTCATTCCCAATTACCTAAGCCAAAGAGACCCTGATAAACAAATGGGATGCCCAATGTAATGTTAGCAGTGAAGGGGTACATTCCTTGGGTTGGGCAGGTAGAGAGGAAGAGAGCTGGTAGAAAATCAATATAATTGTAGGAGAATGTCAATGGGTTGTGGGATTCTCTTAGTTGTGAGTGGATAGTGAGAGACCACCCTCTTTTGTGGATTTCTAGACCCAACTCAGGGGTGAATTACTGTTGAGATTTGAAACAACAATTCTATCATTGGGTGGAACATCCATCCCAAGAAACTAGTTGCACAACTAATTTAAAGACAAGTGTTTCTTTTTTGTGTTGCATTATTGTGTATTAACTCTATGTTTGAGAACGATTTATGTGTTGTTTTATTTGAGTTTATTAGTTGTATTTTATGTTTATTTTATAATGTTGTAGATGCATCTAGTTCATGGTATCAATAAATGGTTAAAATTGTATGTTTTTCTATATCATGTAAGCTACATGATTAGTTAGCAATTTTTTTATTTTATTTTATGAGTATTTCTACACATAATGGAACCCAACTAGGTTAGGAAACATTACATGCATCATGGGAATTATTCTCCTCTCACTCTCTCATATATAATCAGGGTGAAGGAGGTCCTTCGAGCAGGAAATGGAGTGTGATGTAAATCTTGTTGTGAATGAAGCGTAGCCAACATCTCTCTCTCTCTCTCTCTCTCTCTCTCTAGAGATAAGCTACCACCATTCTATCCAGTTTGTGTCTACAATATTTCTAGATCAAGGCATAAAACTATTATTTATTGTTCTCTAAATATTCTTGCAAATGGATTTCATTTCTCTCATGATTTTGGGTGTAACATTTGAAAACACTTCACCAACTCAAGGCCATGTGTCAAGATTTTCACTCTAATAAAGGAAATTCATATACCATGAAAATAGGATAGGGAGATTGATGGTTTATACCATTAGCTAAAGGAGGATGCCCACTCCTTATAACACCTTCAATAATATTGTGGGTAAGAGTGCAATAAGTGTGCATATGTTGAAAGGGAAACTATCACATAAATGTTTAGTGAAAAGGAAAGATGATTTTATAGCCATAGGAATTATTCATAATGTACTCAAAATGTACTCAAAGGATATATTATTGCAAGAGACCAAAATCCAATAATATTGTTTAATATGGATGTCTACATTGAAGGAATATATGTTCAATGTAGAGAGTTCAAGTTAAAAGACGATGTATTGTACTACTTCTAACAAAAATATTGATAAAATAAGATAAGATAATTTTATCAGTGTCCACAACTAATGGGGCTAGAAAATACAATCAATAAACATGAGAAAGTGGGAAAGTCACGATCACTCCTAAATGCTAATAGAGATCTAATTTTCTAAATGTTCCAAAGGAAAAAATTTAAGAACCACCCCAAAATTTACATGTGTAATAAATAAACAGTTCTCCATGATATAAGAAAACATGTATAATATGTTTAAACAATCAAAATGGTCATTAATAGAGCATAATAATTCAAATTTGAAAAATAGTAACGTAAGTAAATATAAAGTTGACCATACATTCAATACTTTTAATGTGATCACTAATTTTATTCATGATGAAATAGAGATAATGAAGACCATTTATATTTGTACATTTGAGAAGGTTGAATAGATAAATTTGTGAACATGTGGCTTAGAAAATCATATTTCCTTTAGGAGAAATGCAATCTCCACCACAAAATCCTTTAAAACATCAAATCATATATATA
>JZKD02S1146396.1:56111-68445 GCA_000966675.3 Picea glauca | reverse complement strand
ATTGAAAATGAAAGAATGCCATGACATACCTGTAAGGGTGTATCACTTGCTTGCAATTACATGCCCTACATACATGGTGTCACTCCTCCTAACACATACATCATGCTATTGTTATTTGGTGAGCATTGAAACTTAAAAAAATCATTCCTTTTGGGTCAAAACTAGTACCATCAATGGTACCCATTATAGATATGATATAGGAGTAAAATATTCATAATCAAAGCCACCATATTAAGACTACAAAAATGTTGCCTTATTTGATAGTAGTGTTTGATGTTATAATATAGGAGTAAACTATTCGTATTCAAAGCCACCAAAATATTTCCTTATTAGTCCCTTTCGTAGGCATAGAGGGACTATAGAGATCGTTAAATTGTTGACCTCATATTAGATTGTGAATTGACCACAAATATTTTCATATTATCTATTGTTGGAACCAGGGAAGTGAAAACATCGATTTTTATATAATAGAAAGTACCATGTTTGTCAAGATCTGATTGGACAACGGATTGGAGGTCTTATTTTCGACTTCACTATTCCCAATGTTATGTATGTTTCCATATCCAAAGTATTTGATCGTATATGGTATTTTTCAATCATATATTTTCTTATGCATTGGTCGAAGGTGGATTAATGCTAACATTAGTTTGAATGTTTCCTTTAGCATTTTCTGCTAGCTAGAATACATTCTATAGCATATTAATTTGTGTGATTTTTGATTTATTGTTGCGTGCTTCGAGAGAACAAGCCTGCCACGCTGCATTTTTTCTTAAATTTTTGCATAGGGATACGCCCTTCGACGGTCCTGACAGTATTTAGTGTTTACCTAATAGGTCTGGCAATCTTAAATGTCTATTGTACAGATGTGTTGCAATACAGTTTCATTTCCATTTTTTTGATGGTCGACATCACTTCTTCAGTGGTCGATGCTTGTTCGCTTCTTTGTTCCATGGTTCTTGTTCTTGTTCTTGTTTTATTCAACTTTGCAAAGTTGAGGTCCTGCAGTTGCAGTTGGACCTCTTCGTGGTTGTTCACTAGTTTGTTGTTCCTAAACTTTGAAAGTTATTGGACCTGTTGTTGCGGTTTCTAGTTTTCTTGGGGCTGAGCTCTTTCCATCCCTCATTGATGGGTAGGTTTCCCTATTGTTGCTATTTTTCAATGGTGGGAGTCCCTACCTCCAAATTATGTTCCATACCATCTTTGTCTGTTATCTTAATTTCTGTTCCTGGAAACCATGTGTCTTCATATGCCGGTTGTCGCGTCCATAGCTATTTCAAAAATTCCAATGCAGAGGGGTTTACCATCCGTCGAGGTGTAGACATAGAGAATTATTTTATTCTGTGGGTTGGAAAATTGCGTCCACCTGTTGTCTTTCTATTGAGTAAATTCATGGTGTTATTTATTTGCGTTGTTTCTTTTGTTTGGTTCACTTTCTAGTGTGGGTTTGTTTTCTTGGCATATGCTATGGGGACTAGGGGGGATTGAAGTTGAGAAGAATAAGGTTGAAATATACATATGGGGATTGGTACCCAGTTCTATGCTTGTAGTTTTCCTATTTTTCTTTCCTTTTTTTTTTGCTACTTTATTTTTTTTCCCCCTTTTCTTTGTTTTCATGCAAACTGAAAGTATCTAACAAACAGCTTCAAAATCATAGTTCAAAATATGAAAGAAGTAATATATGTTGAGTCATATGAAATGGATACACAGTCCATTATACATGACAACATTGATGTGGTTTTGCATAGCAATGGCCTTCTGAGATTGGATGCATTCTCGTATACTGTAGGGGATTGCCTTTTCAATACATTTCAGTTTCTACTACATTTCCAGTATTCGTCGACCAAGCTGCGCAATGGATTGCTAGATTATTTCTTGGGTTGTTTAAAAAATGGTGACACTGAGGCATTGGAGTCCTATGAATACGAACTGGAATCTGGTTTTTTTCTGCAATTGCATGGAATACATGATGTCGCTACGTATTTTTCAAATATGCGGTTGTATGCATCTCCAGTTTTTCCTGCACATGAGAAGGGGCTTTGGGGAGAGACATTTTGTATACATTGGTTGTCTAACTGGCTCAATACATCAGTTGGAATATGGTCATTGACAAGAAAAACAAGATATCTACTATTCAACAAAACTGCATCTGAGAATCCATATCGCATCTTGTTCCATGATGCCAATGTTGTCAATGGTCATTATGAACCACTACTGTACAGAAAAATGTTCATATGCAATGTTGAAGGACCTCATATTTACTTGTCCCTTGTTTTCAAAGACCTTGAATCGCATTGGAAAAAGATTATGCATCGTATAGATTGCAATGTTTTACACTTGGCAACAAATGTTGTGTCTAGTTGTGGAGATAGTCTGTTCAATGCAATTTGTTGTTTGGTAGTAGCGATCGATGTGCAGTCACTACAGATTTACACCATACAATCCTTTTGAAATGAAATTATAGGTGACATCCAACAGGCTTTTAGGTGATTACATCGGCACCTTTGGCCATATCTCCCAGAAAATATGTCGGTAGTTGGAAGTTGGCAGGAATACCTTGTAAACATGGCGCTTCCATATGAAAAAGGGAATGTTGAGGGTTGTGGATTCTATTTGCAATGGTTTTCTATGATATTCAGAGTGAATATCTAGGTCTGGTCGGCCTTGCCAGATGGCACTGTCCATTCCTGGTCTACTGATTCAAATTACGATCGAACAATTGACATCCTCTTGTTGAAAATAGATACAACACATATCCATTATGAACCTTTTCTCGGACATATCGGTGGTTCAGGGTTGAATGTCCATGCCACCCAAACCACATCGAATCTGCATACGCATGGCATGCATATCCATGAAACTCCTCCCGGTTGCGATATGGCCATACAGGGCTTGAACAAAAGAACCATGCGTGAAATTCATCACAGTTGTGATGAGGCCATATAGGGCTTAAACAAAAAATGTAGAGTAAGTTATCACACCTTGAAAAAAGTTATGCATCAAATTCGTCCCAGTTGTGATGAGGCCATATAGGCCTTAAACAAAAAACGTGGACTAGGTTATCAGAACCTAAGTCAGAGTGAAATGCATCCCAATTGCCATCAACTCATCGTGCCCTTGGGCAAGAAACGTAGAGTAAGTTACCACAACTTGAAAAAGGTCATGCATGAGAGAAAAAAATACATTGCTATGGTTCATTTTAGAGAGAAACTCACATATCACAATCTAAAGAAATTTGTTTATGCAAAACAGAACAGAAACATGTATAGTCGCATATCCCATGAGAACCAGGCAACAGTTTCTACCCATACTTCCCTGCGAAAGAAAAATGCAAGACAGACCTACACGAAACAAATTAAAGACACTCCTTCCATTGCATGTGCAATTTGTGAACAATTGAATTTCTAAAAAAATAGTAAGTCTTTCACACCTGATTTTGCAAGAAGAATACCTCTGCTTGAAAGTGCACGATAAATCATTTTCCAGTGGCAAAATTTGTCTTCCATGCAAACGATCACTTGAAAATGGAAAACTGCCACAGTTTGCAACCCCTGACCAAATAGGATGTAATACACCACTTCCAGATGTAAGTGCACTTATGGAACTTGAGGAGATATTTGTGTCTCTATGGATTGTATTTTCTCAAATCAGGCCTTGGGGCTATAAACGACCCCAGATGGGCTTAACAGGATCAATTATTAATGTCCTTGTTCAACTGGATGTTGTGCAAAAAGCCTTGCCACAATTCATTAGCAATACGATGGCAATTGCTTTGGCTCTGAAAATACGCTTGCGATACAAAAATGCCTATCAGACAAGCAAAGTGAGTCTACATGATGTTATGAAATCATTAAAGGAATTATGTTCCAGGGCCCTATATAATGCACAAAACATTTATATAAATGACAACTGGAACAATGTTCTTGCAGAAGAGGATGGAAACTCTACAGACACTCTCGAAAATCCTAGTGAATTTGATACAAGTGATGAATCGGAGAATGAAACACCTGCTGAGACATTGGTTCATGGATTCAATGATTCATGGTGCATTCGTGACTTGCAAGACAAGATTTTTGAAATTGCACCCACTGAGGGGCAACGTCCACTTGGAATATTCAAGGAAAAATTCACTGAGGAAATGAACTTTCAAACACTCTTCTATGGAGATCCGCATGCCACTAATATTATAGAATGATTCAATTATCATAAAGTATTCTGATGGGAGCTGCTACATTCAAGCGGTTACTTCTCCTGCCACATAAAAAAAAAAAATTCAAAACAATGTGCATAATAATAGGGCAAGTTCTCTCCTGCATGTGAGTCCGAATAAGAAAAGGCCAGTTACAAGGAAGAAAGTTGTTGGCCAAGGATGTGAAGTACAAATTAAACCTAGAAAAAAATTTGAAATTTGATATTGGATACATAGATTTCAAAAACATTTGCACCTCTCCTGACTATTTGCAACAAAAAAAAAAAACTATTTTTGAAATGATCTGGTAATTGGGCCCTCCAACATTTTTCATCACATTTACAAGTGCAAAGCATTGCTGGGATCCATTGGTAGCTTCTGTATCTGACCTGCATAGGAACAAGAAACGTAAAAAATAAACCGATACATTGGAAAATAATGACATTGACTACCTCATAAGAAAAGACCTGGTGAAATGTACTCGCTACTATAGACATAGAATAAGTGCTTTGAGACAATTGATATGCCATGATGAAATGTTTTTTTGGAAAAATATCGGACTACTTTTTTGTGACTGAATTCCAGAATAGGGGAAATGAACATGACCATGCACTATTGTGGATAGAGGGTGCACCAGTCTATGGAGCTAATAACAATTCATAGATCGAACAATTTGTGGATAAATACATAACATGCAACACAGATCATTTGGATCCAGAACTTGCCAAATTCCATAGACATTACCATACAAGAAGTTGTAGAAAATGAAAAAACTCGCATTGCAAATACAAATTTCCCATGCCGCCAATGAGAGCTACAAGAATCATAGAACCACTTAGTTTAGAGGACAATTTTGTTGTTGATAAATCTAAATCCTTGTTCGCATTTCCAGAACAAGGAGAATTTGACAAGTTGATGAGCTTCTATGCCTTCTTGACAGAGCTAAATCTATCAAAAGATGAGTACATCCAAGCCATACAATGTATGCTTAGGCAACCAACGATTTTCCTTAAACGAAAACTTTCCCATATTTGGAACAATAGTTTCTCTAAGGATATGCCAATTATGTGGAAAGCAAATACAAATGTGCAGTATGTGTCAATGCATATGTTGCAGCATCGTATTGTACCTCGTATAAGACAAAGGTTGACAAATATATGACAAGTGGATTCAGAAGAATACACAAAGAACATGAAAGAAGTCATATTGATGCCATACAAATGATACGCACAATTGGCAATACATTGCTTAATCTTTAACAAATGTTTGCTCAACAAGAAATTCACATTGCACTTTCCCTGCCCCTCACTTATAGTTCAAGAAAATGTGTCTTCATAAACACATCTCCACTTGAAAAATGCACATTTGTGCTTAAACCACCGATTTTTATAGAACAAGAGCCTGACAATTCAGAAGACGTACTATGTTTCTCTATTGTTGATTATTACCTCCAATGTCCATCTCCTATTAGGCATATCTGCTTAGTAGAATTTGTATTGCATTACCAAAAGAATGGTGCACCCATATCAAAAAGAAAAAAACCCTCTGTGATACAGTTTGTCAAATATAATAAACATTGTGACTATGAAAACTATTGTAGAGAAAAATTATTGTTGTACATTCCGTTCGATGAAAACAAAGAGACATTAAAACATAACTTCTCTACATGGGAGGTTGTGTATGTTGCGTCTGAGACTATAGTGCACATAAATGAAGCTATATTTACCTACAATGTTAATCCAACATGGGGTGATCTAGAAGTTGCAGTTAATGACCTAGAAAACCCTGACCTTCATGATGATACATTCACAAACCGAAAAACAACCAGAATTCCTTCTGAGTCCTATGACTTGCAAGTGGATTTGCCTCATCCTCCAGCAGGTGGAAGTGAAAAACGTATGAATCTTGGTTTTCAAGTCACAAAACATCCTTTCCTAATTGAAAATAATGAATACCACAGAATAAGACGTCTGTTGAATCACGAACAACAAACAATTCTAAAGGACATTTTTCTTAAAAAGCACTTGAACATGGACAGTCCTGTGCACTTGTTCCTTACAGGTGGATCAGGAACAAGCAAGACATTCAAAGCAAAAGCATTGTTCCAAATGCTTATACGAATCTATGATTCAAACAATTCCTCTAATCCATGAAACCAAAGGGCCTAATAGTTTCATACATGGGAAAAGCTCCATATAATGCAAGTGGAACAACAATCCACTCTGCATTTTTAATGCCTTTTAACAAGTCACAGTTTCTTCCACTTAGAAAGGAAATGTTGGATACATTGTCTAAGCTTTATGAGGAAATCCAACTTGTCTTTATAGATTAAGCATATTTGATTGGGATTCAGTTCTTGTATTCCATTGTCAACTGACTAAGGAGCATAAAACATGTGCAACACGAAATACTTTGGAAACAATGACATGATATTCTGTGGGGATATTTACTAGGCACAACCCATCCAATATTCTTTGATATTTGAACAACCTACCGTTAACATGGAAACAATGACCTGTGACTTTTGGAGAGACAATACTAAATGATTTGAGTTGCATACTACAATGTGGTAGATAGATGATACATTCATTTCAATTATGAGTAGAATGCGTACAAACAACCAAACATATGATGAATTAACATATATCAATACGAGGTGTTTGCGCCTTGCACTATCAGACCCAACGTTCCCTTAATTTTTCTATAGAAATAAGGATGTTGCAATGCATAACAGCCACATGTTATTGGTCATGTCTGGCGATGATATCATCATCAATTCAATTGACCTGGAAGAAGACAACCATGGAAATGTGCCACGTCATGAACATACAGTCACTTTACCTTTGTAGCTTATCCTCAAATTAGAAATGTTGGTTGAAATATATGTCTATAACTATGATTCACGGGATGGCTTGGTCAATAGTGTAGATGGAATACTAAAATGCTATACGAAAAAAAAAAAACTTGATGTCCTTTGGATTAAGTTCCATGAACCTCATATAGGCAAGCGACAAGAAAACAAGTTGTCTTATCTATATAATTCAAACACTAAAAGTGATTGGACACCTATTTTGTGAATATCAAAGCCAGTATTGACATCAGCAAAGACAGGTCAACTAAAGATTCAAAAATAGTTTCCGATTAAACTTGCATGTGCACGTACAATCCACAGATCACAAGGACTAACACTTGATAATGTTGCATTTCAGCCTGTTGGAATTCAGATACATGGACTTGTATACATAACACTGTCCCGTGTCAGAAACATAGACTCCTTGTATTTGCTAAGTTCTCTCACAAAAAATAACTTCAAAGTGAAACAAAAAGTTGATATTGAAATGAAACGATTCGGGACCACTGCAAAATGGCAACTGCACTATGATTACCAATTCATACAAACATATTCATCTGTATCAATTCTCTTTCTTAACACACACAACTTAAATGCACACATGAATGATATACTGAATGACTATGACACAATGCAATTCAATATTTTGTGCTTCTTGAAAACACACATGGCATTATGCATGCAGAACCAACAATTCCCAAATCACAATTGCATATCTAGTTACATTACACATGGGGTGATGATATTGGTGAAAAAACATGTACCAATTTTGGACCATGTACATATCGAAGAAAATAATGTTGAAGTGGTGCTTGAATTTTTTTTTTTCCATGAAACAGAAGTTACAATACTAAATCTGTATGTTGCTCCCCATGTAACATTCTCCAACATAGTAGATGTTATTTCCAATGCATTGTGCCATTTCCATCTAAACGGACCCATTGTACTTGTAGGAGACTTCAATATTGACATGCTACAAAATAATGGTAGAACTAAAGAATTGGAAAACTACATGTGCAAATACAGTCTCCACTTTCTTTTGAACAAGACAAGCCATCTGCAAAACACACTTATTGACCATGTCTGGTCGAATATGCCCATTCCTCAATACAATATGTTTATCTTAGACACATATTGGTCTGATCACGATACAATTGGCATTGCACTTGAATTATGAGATATACATCAAAAATATTGCAAAGTCATATTTCTATGTTTCAAAGTATATATGTATAGCTTGTTGGAAAAAAATATATTATCCAGCTTCTTAGTTTTCCCTGATTTTTACACATACTGCTCTGGTGACCATACAGTTGGTGTTGTATTGGAATTATAAAATATACATTATGAAAAAAAAATAAAAGGTACATCCTTCTAAAAACTATTTGTTACTCTATTCATCTTATTCTATTTTTTTTTAGTATATGTGCATAGGGCTTGCCTTTTTCTTTACATGTTAACTTATGTTCATATCCCTTTTGTTTTGTACTTTTGTTCATAGAAAGAAACAGGAAAACTAGACACCACAAAGAACTCCTAACCAGAGATGTGGAGGAATCCATGCAAAGGTACATTTTTTTCTTCCCGTCTTCCATACTAAACAATTTTTCGTTTACTCTTTGTATTTGTCGAACTTGTTTGCAAGTGTGTGTGTGTGTGTGTGTGTGTGTGTGTGTGTGTGTGTGTGTGTGTGTGTGTGTTTTCCTGCCTACAACCCACCAACCCGTAGGTCCGCCATCCAACAAAATTTCAATGTTGAGCCAGCCAGCCCGCAATTCCACTTGTCAAATTGTATATCGCCTAACTATGGGTGCTATTTGCAGGACACGAAACATTAGAGGCCCAATTTACAACTCGCAAGTCTGCGATCCAAATAAGTGGCTAAGTATGGAATAAGGGATCTATGCATATTTGGTATGTATTTCTCATTTCTGGGAGCCCGCCAGACCTGGAGTCTGTGTGTCGATTTGTATATCGCAGAAATCACTAGAAGTACAATGTTGACCCGGCCAACCAGGAATTCCGCATGTCAATTTGTATATCGCAGAGTTATGGATACTATTTGTAAGGCATGGAACAATAGAGGCTTGTTTATGACCTTGCCCACCCGACAACCTGTGATCCAAAAAGTGTACATGCTCTATAAAATCTCAAACACCCCACAAGTCCGCTTGTCAATGTGTATATCGCGGAACTTTCTGTGTTATTTGTAGGACACAAAACAATAGAGGCCTATTTTTTGAACGTGCCAGCCCGAGAAGCCGTGATCCAGAAAGTGGCCAATTATGGAATGCCATATACGTATATGATCTATAAAATCTCATGTCCATACTTTATAAAGGTCCATATTTAGTTTTGCCTAGTTTCTACACATACTGAATGAATTATGAAATATGCAGTACGAGTCTGACTGAGCCCTTTGGTTTCCTTAGCCAATTTTATGCATGTGGGTTCCCTTCTACACATTATCAAAATCTCGTTCCCTATGTTCTGAGTGTACATCTTGCATCCAACACTTGGTAATCCATGTCTATGCTTGCAGTTTCCCAAACGACGGACTAGCAGATTTCATGTCCATCTAATCTTGCGCCCAACACTTTGGGGATCTACAATTGGACCCAGACTGGAACCTTGCAACTCATTTGCTAATTTTGTTTAATTAAATTATACAATATCAATATTCATTATTAAAAATTTAGTACTTGAAAATAATGTTTTTAGATAATGTTAGCTATATAACATATATGTTATATGTTATACATGTAGACAATCACAATCTGGAACCCACCAGTCCTGGACTCCGTCTGTCAATTTGTATATCACAGAAATCCCAGTGTTGTGTGGAGCACATGGGAAAATAGAAGTGCAATGTTGAGCGAGCCAGCCCGAAGTCCGCCGATAAATTTGTATATCGCAGAAGTCTGGGTGCTATTTGTAGGACACAGAACAATAGAGGTCCAATTTTCATCCCGCCAGCCTAAGAACCCATGATCCAAAAAGTGTCTAAGTATGGAATCAGGGATCTGTATGATATCCATACTTTATAAAGGTACATATTTAGTATGGATTACTCGTTCCTCGGAGAATTTCTAGTCTCAGAACTGGCGGATACACGTATTCATATTTGCACTTACTTTTATATTGCCACCCCGACCGTCTGCTTGCCCGTTTCATATTGTACATATTACATGTAATATGTATTACATATTACATGTAATGTGTAATACATATTCAATTTTGAGCCCGATTCATGGATTCCGTCTGTCAATTTGTATATCGCGGAACTCTGTGTGTTGTTTGGAGGACACAGACCAATAGAAGTGCAATGTTGAGCCAACCAGACCGCAAATCTGTTTCTCAATTTGTATATCGCGCAACTATGTACATGCTCTATAAAATGTCATGTCCATAGTTTATAAAAGTACATATTTAGTATGTTTTTCTCCTTTCTCGGAGCTCCCCAGCGCTGGAGTCCATCTCTCAACTTATATATCGCGAAATCAATAGAAGTACAATGTTGAGCCAGCCAACCCGCAAATCTATTCGTAAATTTGTATATCGCGGAATTCTGGGTTCCATTTGTAACGCACAAAACAATAGAGGCCCATTTTTTAGCCCGCCGACCCGAGAACCCACGATCCAAAAAGTGTACATGCTCTATAAAATATCAGCCAGCCGGCAAGTCCGCCTGGCAATTTGTATATCGCGGAACTCTGGGTATTGTTTGTAGGACACGAAACAATAGAGGTCTATTTTTAGCCCGCCAACCCGAGAACCCACGATCCAAAAAGGGGCCAAGTATGGAATGCTATATCCCTACATGCTCTATAAAATCTCATGCCCATACATTATAAAGATAGATATTTAGTTTTCTTTACATTGTATACATACTGGTTTGGTCACGACACAGTTGGTGTTGCACATAATTATGAAATATGTACCAGAAGTCCGACCAAGCACTTTCGTTCCCTTAGCCAATTTTATGCCCGTGGGTTCCCTGCTAGGCATTATCGAACTCTTATTCCCTGTGTTTCGATTGTACATATTGCATCCAAAACTTGCGTAATCAATGTCTATGCTGGCGGGTTCCCAGACAGCATAGTGCCAGATTTCATGTCCATCTATATCTCTACATCATGAGTCCAACCGACCTCCATTCGTTTTCATAGTTTATGAATTTTATGGCCATGGATTCCTTTGTGGGCATCATTCTCTCATGCCCCATGTGCGCGATATACATTCTTCTGCCGAAAACTTAGTTATGTAGCATATATGTTCTATCCTATACATGTAGACAATCACAATCTTGAACCCGCTGGTCCTGGAGTCTGTATGTCAATTTCTATATCGTGGAACTATGGGTACTATTTGTAGGACATAGAAAAATAGAGGTCCAATTTTGAGCCCACCAGCCTGAGAACCCGCGATAAAAAAAAATGGCGATCCGTACATACTTGAAAAATATGCATATTTAGTTTTCCCTCATTTGTACACATACTACTCAACTAATTTTATGGCCATGGTTTTTAGATAATGTTAGATATATAACATATATGTTATATGTTATACATGTAGACAATTGAAATGTTGAAGGTGCCAGTCCTGCAGTCCGTCAACAAATTTGTATATCGCAAAACTTTGCCTACTATTTGTAGGACACGAAACAATAGAGGCCCAATTTTGAGCACGCCAGTCCGAGAACCCATGATTCAAAAACTGTTGTAAGTATGTAAGTTCTCCTGTCAATTTGTATATCACGGAACTTCGAGTGTTGTTTGGAGGACACGAAACAATAGAAGTGCAATGTTCAGCTCGCAAGTCTGCTTCTCAATTTCTATATCGCTCAAGTCTAGGTACTATTTGTAAGACACAAAGCAATAGAGGCCCACTTTTGAGCCCTCCATCCTAAGAACCCACAATCCAAATACTGTACATGCTTCCCTTCTCTATGCTCCCTGAAAGATTACACAAAATCACACTTTCCATACTTAGCCACTTTCTCGCAAATCCACAAATATACAAACCCTCCGCTAAACTACACCAACATGCCCTCTTACATTTTACACATTTTGCAATCAACAATTATGACTCATGCAGTTTCACTATTGGACACTCTCCTATCCTCACTATCGTCTGTAAACTTATTTTGAAGCCTGTCTGATGGCTTTTAAGACTTGGCCATTCCTTTCTTGCTTGCTCTTCCCCATCTCCATAACCTTCACATGTGTTCATAATAAGAAATCTCCATAACCTTCGCATGTGTTCATAATAAGAAATAATATATATATATATATATA
>JZKD02S1146396.1:34141-56050 GCA_000966675.3 Picea glauca | reverse complement strand
TATGTCTTGTTTCTAAATCTTTAATGCTAACAGGTCATCATGGAGGCACCATCTAGATTTTCATTGATGGGCGCAAGGCTCGAGAAGTTCTTTCATTAATGCACACTAGACCAATATTTGTGGAGGCTTTTGTTATCCCTTCCCAGTGTTAATTTCAAATACCATGGAATGTCATTGGCACGCCGTCAACTTGGTTCCTTCACAAAACCTCCAATCCTTAAATGTTCTTCGTCGTAACCGCCACCTTCGCACTTCTAAGTATGCAATAATTAAGATTTACTTCTAACGGCTCAACATACAACACACATAGAGATTGTCATTAATGAGCGAAGAGATCGAGGAGAATTTCCATTCACACGCATTGAACCAATGTTTCCAGAGGGTTATATAGTCCCCTCCATTTGTTCATTTTCAAGCGGCGCCTGGAGAAAACCGATGTTTTCATAAACTACTAGAAGTAGCTCCACAGCAGTTCTATAGAGATACAGTGAACATCTTCAGGCCTGAGGACCAGAAATTAATAGTTCATCCTAAAATTGATAGTTCTCACAAGCTTCCCGTGCAGAAGAAGGGAAAAATAAATTGTAGGGGAGGCGGAGCAACCCAAAATTTAGAGTGAAAACATGGATCTTGATACTGATCTGGATAGCATATTCAACAACCTTGATCATCCCGGAGACACAATTCACCATGGCTACCCAATGGACATAGTTGATACCAAATTTTTTGACGAAGATGAATCCTTCATATTCTAGAGTGTTTTTTTTGAAAGCAAATCAAAAAACATTATTATTGAAAAAAGAGATGTAAAAAATAAGAAAAGAAAACATCGTTCAGAACTTGACCTTGCCAATATGCAGTCATCCAAAAACTCTCAACTTCACATGGAAACTAGAGATGCTCTTCATGATTCCGTTGGAGTCATTGAGGCCGAGAATGCCATACTAAAGGACCAGATTAAGGAATTAGAGGAAGCTTTGTTTACTATGCCATTGCTTGGCAATCCTTTGGCAAAAACCATGCCTGTGACTCCCTGCACCCTTGCAACAAATATAAAGGCTCCTCCAGATTCCTTGGATCCTGTAGAGGATATGTGGAGAAAAATATCAACAAAAGAATGGAATTGATTACTAAGGCCTGGGAAACATCACAAAATATGGATTCCCTGGGAAGCAGGGCACATAACTTGCTCCAACATCTGCACATGGATTTAAAAGATGAATAAAGTTTCTATTTGCACACGGTTGTCCCTTTTTCCTTTCATGTCAACAACATGCCATACACAACAAGAAGACAACATGATCTCTCGTCCAAAAAACGGCTCACTCAATTAGAAGCATGCTGGAAAGAAAAGGCGAAGAACATGTATCTCATCATCCAATCATGTGAACAAACAATATCAAAGAAAGAAACATTATTCACAAAGCTCACCAAAATAGACTTAGCCGAAAGGACAAACAATTTCCATGACCCCAACTTAATCGTCAACTCGTTGGCGTTAAAAAAGCAAGATTTCAATAAACAAATTGCTAATTTTAAGGCCTTGTCTTTGGAAAAATTTTACAGGATTCTTGAATATCATGAAGAACAAGTGGACAACTGGCTAGTCTGCTATTCAGTACAGAATGGATACATTCATTAGTATATGTCTAATCTTTCTACTGATATAAGAGAATTAGAGAATGAACTTTTCAGCATTAAAATCTGGAATGAGATCAACGTCGCCCCCTTGAGAAGCTATATTGAAGAGAACTTGAAGTGGGTCACAAACGAAATCCAACACAAAAATGCATCAGCAAGCAAAAAGAAAAATTACTTATATGGAACATTGTTATAAATCCTTTGTTTATCAATCCAATTATTCAAACGGGTCGGTGACGAAAACCAATAGGAAAAGGCATCAACAAGCAAATACCAAAATTACTTATATGTACCATGCCTCTAAGTGTATACTTGTAGTCCTTTCTTTATCAATCCAGTTATTCCACCTTTTCTAAATAGAAATCTATAGCCAAAGAATGATATCTTCCCATTTCTACTCTTCAGGTACTACGCTCTACCGTGTCCCACTTATTCTTTCCAGTCATATTTCTTGTACATATTTCTCTTATGGTCCGCGGGAGCCCCAATCCCAGTCTATATGACAAACGCATTTAAATTTCCAAGATTATGTAACAAACTATTATTTTTTTCATATATTCCAAATAAAACTATTTTTTTGTCTCCTTATATATTTATGTGTTCCTAGATTTTTATCTTCAACTATGTTGAATGTGAACACATTCTATTTATTTTATTTCAATTCTTTTTTTTCTGATGCATATTTTTTCCTGCCTGGTCATTTTCAAAATTAAATATGACATAAATCACTCACTCAAATTTGAGATATCATATTTCACACACACACACACACACACACACACACACACACATATATTTCTTTAAATTTCCAGGAATATGTAACACGTTTTATTATTTTTTTATATAAATGTCACAAAATTGTGTTCACTACTTTTTTTCTACTTGCACATATAGAGAGTATGTCATTTCTTGCATATTTACCACCTATCCTTCATACTGCTTGCCACATATGCCCTTAAAATTCAAATAGTCTACAAGTCTTCTTGTCAATTTGTATATCGTGAAACTCTGGGTGCTCTTTGTAGGCCACGGAACAACAAAGGCCCAATTTTCAGCCCGCTAGCCTGAGAACTCGCGATCCAAAAACTAGCTAAGTATGGAATGAGGGCTTCATGCATCCTCTATAAAAATCTCATCCACATACTTTATAAAAGTACATAGTTCGTATATATAAAAGTAAATATCTACTTTATAAAATTACATATTTGGTATGTATAATTTATGTTGTCCAGGAACCTATAATTTGATAAATTTCAATTTCTTGTGTCCAGGAGCCCTTGTTTTAAAGAAAACTAATTTGAGAATGCTAACTTTTTCATGGGCTTTTCTCCACGATCGTATGTAAAACGTATGTAAATAAAACTAATTCAGGAATGCTAAATTTTTTCGACACGGGGCCTTTAAAATTCAAATAGTCCGCAAGTCCGATTGTCAATTTGTATATCACAGAACTTTGGGTGCTATTTGTAGGCCACGTAACAATAGAGGCCCAATTTATAGCTTGAGAACCTTGGATCCAAAAACTGGATAAGTATGGAATGAGGGCTCTGTGCATGCTCTATATATCTACTTTATAAAATTACATACTTGGTATGTATAATTTATGTTGTCCAAGAACCTATAATTTCATAAATTTCAATTTCTTATGTTGAGGAGCCCTTGTTTTAAATAAAACTAATTCGGGAATGCTAATTTTTCGGTGCTTTTTTCTACGAACCTATGTAACAAACGTTACTACTATTTTTTTTTGTTTTTGTCCACGAGCGTATGTAAAACGTATGTAAAGAAAACTAATTCGGGAATGCTAATTTTTTTGAACACGAGGCCCTTAAAATTCAAATAGTCCGCAAGTCTGATTGTCAATTTATATATCGCGGAACTCTGGGTGCTATTTGTATGGCATGGAACAACAAAAGCTCAATTTTCAGCCCGCTAGCCCGAGAAGCCACGATCAAAAAACTGGCTAAGTATGAAATCAGGGCTCCGTGCATGCTCTATAAAATCTCATCCCATACTTTATAAAAGTACATATTTCATATGTATAAAAGTAAATATCTACTTTATAAAATAACATATTTGGTATGTATAATTTATGTTGTCCAGGAACCTATAATTTGATCAATTTCAATTTCAATTGTGTTCACGGACCCTTGTTTTAAAGAAAACTAATTCAATAATACTAATTTTTTTGTGTTTTTGTCCACGAACCTATGTAACAGACATTACTATTATTTTTTTGTTCTTTTTTCCATGAATGTATGTAAAAAAAAATACTTCGGGAATGCTAAATGTTTTGTGTCCAAGAACCTTCTAAATGTTAATAATTTTTGATAAATTTCGGAAAAAACTAATTAGGGAATACTATATTCTTCATGGAAACCAAATGTACTTCAACTTCCTGCCCATGTGTTTATACTCGGTCACATTTATTCCCATTCCAACCTGACAGAGACTACGCTGCCATGCAACACTTGTTTGATAGTAGTGTTTGATGTTATGATATAGGAGTAAAATATTCGTACTCAAAGCCACCATATTAAGAGTACAAAAACGTTTCCTTATTTTATAGCAATGTTGCCTTGGTCCAAAATATCCAATGTAAAGATGATAGTATGTGTGTTTCCACTTTTTCAGTAGGTTTTTTTTTACCATTATTATTTTGAGTCAATATTTATGTTATTTATATTTTTGATGTTCATTCAATTTCTTTTTTATTTATTTGAAAATTGGAAAGTGGCTAGTGTGGACCTCCAAGTTACATTGAGAATGTGGTTGCCTAATAAGTCTAGCGTTATTTTTGATTCTGCAACCTTGCCACTTATTAAAAAAAACCTAGTTTAATTGAAAAACAACTTTAAAAATGTGTGGGTGACATGTTTACTTATTTTCATACACTCACTTTTGTACCGTTTAGTAAGATCACATGATTACTTGATTATGCCACATGAAAAGTCGACACATAACCATATTTAACCTTATAAACGGGTGATTTATTTATTTTATTTTTATTTTGTAAATATTGTTATTAATTTCCCAATGGTAATTCTCTTTGGAAAATTAAAATATAAAATTCAAGCATATTTTTTAGTTTTTTAAATTCATTTACATAAACCTTAGTGTTGATGATTTGTAGTTGCAGTCAAACATTGATAATTGCAATAATATCCTATTTATGTGAGGTTGTTTAAGCTTTGGTTGGAATCATATAATGAGTGGATCTTATGTGGGGTTGTTTAAGCTTTGGTTGGAATCATAAAATGAGTCGATCAAGTGATGAGAATGTCTTCATATGGTAGTTTAGTTTCATATGCATGGTATATGATATATAGAAGTATAACCAAACACTTCTTTTATCACAACTCTAACTCTTTTTTAACTCCATTTTAACATTGCATACAAACAAGAAGCATTTTTAAACCATCCATTATGCAATGTTATTTTTAATTACTAGAAAATTTTAATACCAAAGAGTAAGATAGAAAGAACTCAACTCTTTTTTAACTCCATTTTAACATTGTATCTCTTTTTTAACTCCATTTTAACATTGCATACAAGCAAGAAGCATTTTCAAACCATTCATTATGCAATATTATCTTTAATTACTAGAAAATTTTAATATCAAAGAGTAAGATAGAAAGAAATGGTATTAATGTCCAAAAACAACCAAATATTATAAAAGAGGTAGTTGCTAATGCATATGACGAGACAACTTGTTTATATAAGTTGAAAGGTGAAATAACTAACTTTTCTAAAGAATGAAATATAGATTTCCCATTAGAATCACCTTCAATATCTCTTCGAGAGAATGCAAGTATATTTAGCGAGGCACCAAAGAGGAGAAAGTCATCAATTATAAAAGAGAGAGATGAAGGTCAACTCTTACCAAATGAGAATGTGGCAAAGAACTTGTGGAATCTTACTTACCAAAACTTGTGGAATCTTACTTACCAAAACTACTTAGAGAAGCTTACCAAAACTACTTGACGGTGATTCCCCCTCCATATTTGGATTTAATGATAAATTTAATTACATAAACATGATAACATAAGATTTGGTGGATGTCGATCTATTCCGGTTGCTAGGATTGATAATCATGAAGTGGGAGAGTAAACATTAATTTCTCATAAGATTGAGAGTAGTGGAGGTCGATATAAACATTTAAAATAACTTTGTGGTTAAAAAGAATCACAAATAACAGAGTGTTTTACAAATTTTATAGTAAGAATCACGATTGACATAACCCCTAACACTTGTATCTTTTCCTTAAGGAGGGGAAAATTATGTTTTCTTTTCCAAACATGGAAAACGAGTATATTATAGTTCAATGAAAATATTTTCCTATAATTATGTATAGTTTTATACTTTATAAAAAAAATGTCAAAACTTTACCATAATTTAGTGAAAGGTTCACAAAACTTTACAATATTTTATATTTCAATAAAATATTTACCACAACTTTACTTTATATATAGAGAGAGAGAGAGAGATTAATATTATAAGGATTCATCTATTTACTTGGATTGGGTGTTAAGGAGGAGAGTACATGATGGGGAGCCATCCCACCCATCCCATCCACTTGCCAGCATCGTACACAAGTGGACCTGGACAAAGGACAACACATCACCCACCGATTAGCATGAACTCTAATCATTTATACCAGAAAGAATTCATTTTGAGGTTCATTCCTTCGCATCGTGTTATGATGTTGTATCCATCTAGTGCAACAATGGTGTCGTTCGACACCATTACTGGTACTCATTCTTGTTGCAAGTCCACACTTAACATTAACCATGGATGAGTTCATATTTGGGAGGTTTTATTATGCCTAGTTGCATTGGGTCTACCATATTGTCGTTCCCTCTGCTCTTTGTTTCCCTTTCTGGAACTCTCACATGCGCCTGCATCCCTTATCTTGGTAATATTAGTCATTGCCTACATTTAGACCACCTCTTCTCATATCTTACCTTGGTCTCAACCCCCCTACAGTCATGCCTCGTGGTGGTCACAGGAAACGAGGAAGAAGTCACAGAGGGGGAGTCGTAGAACACCATACACACTCCATTGTTGCATCTGTTGCTGAGGCCTACAAATCCCACACTCCACCTCACATTCGAGTTGAACTAGATCTTGCAAAAGACGACGCTAGGGTGCTTTGTCTCTTTGTCAACCATGCAACAGTAAAAGAGGAAATTGGTCAATGGATACCGGACCCTGGCTCATGTAGGGAACGCACCACCCTTTACACCAAGATAGTCGACCTGTACTGGCTCTTAAATACAATGATGGAGAAGGTCCTAGTAGAGCGGAATGAAGCCCACGAGGAAACATTCCTCCATTTGGGTGAAATGTGGATGGAAAATCTCAGCCTTAGCAGAAAGATGGACCACTTGCTCAACTCCAACTCCGATGAAGATCAACCGAGCCATGGCCACGTGAATGCATTTGTTGGAGCTCCCCCTGATTCACCCTCTTAAAAGTATTTAGTTTTTTATGTTCTGGTTTTGGTTTTGGTTTTGCCACCTCAAATGGTGCCTCAACACTTATGGTAGTAGCAATAATTCTAGGGGTCAATGGTGCAATAACATTGATAGTATACATCAAATCTTATTTTGTAAAGGGTCTACACTTATGATTTTTGAACTTTTAAATTGTTTTGGAACTCTCCAACTACTATATTGTTATTGGTCGAGTTTTCCAAATGACCAACCAACCATAATCTCTATATAACTATTTTATTTTTTATTTTTACAAGAAAGTGGAATTTATATTAATATAGCAGTGGTATGACCACTGTGAAAACATCTACATAGTTCATGCATGCATCCTGTGCATGAAAACCAAAATTACATATATAGGCGCCATAAGACAAAGCCCATAAATGCCCATTCTGTCTTAGATTCCAAAAAATGGCTCCTATGGAGTTAAAATGCTGCATACAATGTATCTTGAAAGTAACCAAAATTAGGCAAGGTCCAAGAGTGGGGAGGAGCATAGTTACACCTATTGTCTCAGATTTGAGGGTCCTTCGTTCAACGAAGCATTCACTCTTGCATCTTGGTGGAGTGTCATCCTGACGACTTGAAGCTCCAGCTTTTCCAGCCTGGATTCTAAATCCCCAATTCTTCCATTGACCTGTTGTGTCGTATGAGTGAGGGCCTCCACAACTTCCTCTCTGAGCTGAATTAGATCTTCCTCAAGCATCTCGAACCTTATGCCACCTTCCCCATCCATTCGGAGAAGAAACCCTCTGTGCGCACTGAGATTCCTCTTCAAATCGTGGATTTCCTATTCCAGTGAAGGAGGTGGATTGGGTGGAGCGACCGACTCAGAGCTGGAGGCCATTTGGTGGGATGGAAAAAAAAGGACAGAGTTTGAGAGGCTCGGGAGTGGGAAAAAGGAGTCGAGCAAGACAAACATTCATCCGAGGGAGATAATGTTGAATTGCAGGCTTCTTCCACCCTAAATTTAACTGCAACACGAGCGTGCGAAGCCATGAGTCAGAGGGACCTTGCTCGAGTGCCTTTCGGGAGAGATATGAGCTCGGTACTGGAGTGCTTGAGGGGCGTGAGGACAGCCTCATGCATAAGTGTGTAGAATGATGCGGCATGGAGGGAGAAGTACCATCTCATGAGGGATTCAGACGATGAGGTGATGTCACGGATCAGGACGCGAGGATGATTTTATGGCTACCCCTTGGCACTAGACCTCCAACGAGCCGCCCACCTCATACCATTAAGGGATTGGGGTGAAGGATAGGCTCCCATTGGTTGAGAGGATTCCCTTTCTCAAGGGGGTGGTGGATTTAGCTGCCTGGTCAGCTTCTCCATTTAATTGTTGGGGCACATGGTAAAAATCAATCTTCCGGAAGAATTTAGAGAGTCGTTGGATTTTCTTGAGAAGTTTCTGAAGATTCATTTGATTTGGTAACAAGTTAGTGACTAGGGCTTGGATTAGAATCCGAGAGTCTCCTATCATCGTGATTTCATTAATGCCTTGCTCCCGGGCTTGGGTAAGGCCTTGCCAGAAACTCAGAGATTCTTCCATCTTATTGGTGTCTTCCCCTAATCCCCAGAAATAACTCAGTTCTAAAATTTTATCAGGGCCATAAAGAACCCCTCCCCCTCTTGTCACCCTTTATATAACTATTTTATTTTACAGTGATGAAAATTGTGAAAAAAAAAAAAAAATCATCCATTTATTATACATACAAACTTAAATGTGTTTCTTAAAAATTTCTTGATATTTTGCAACCATACCTAAAGGGTTCAAAATTAAATTTAAAACTTAACTACGATATATTTAATTATTTCTTATTATATATTTAAATGATTTATTTATAAAATTTAAACTGAGTGCAATAATGATAGTCAAAAGTTTTTACATTGAACTTCACTCATTAATAGTTTATCTTTTGGTTAAATGGCATGGTATTTCCTCCATATTTATATTTAATTATTCTTATTATATATTTAAATGATTTATTTATAAAATTTAAACTAGAGTGTCAATATCAATAATGATAGTCAAACGTTTTTACATTGAACTTCACTCATTTAATTTAATACTATATGATAGTTTGTCTTTTGGTTAAATGGCATGGTATTTCCTCCATGTTTATATTTATATTTAATGTTAGTTTTTTTTTTCTCATCAATATTTATATTTAATCTTAGTTTTTCTCTCATCAACTTTTAGGTTAAGTTTACAAATTTTATTTTGATTTATTAAAATTATTTTTATGATAAATATTAAGTTTAAAAAATAAAATAAATATTGACAAAAGAAAATTAATATTCATGATTTTTATAGTAAAATTAGTTACTGGAATAACCTAAAAACATTTTGGATGAATGAATATGTAAAAGTTGTGATATAAAGGAGATTGAGCATGAATATCGGTTTCTCTAACTTGTGCTACCTTTAATGATGATGATGACAATGATACTCTCCATTGAAACCAACATTGGTGACTATCAAATATTAACTAACAAGAATTTTTTTTTTGTTTTATTATGTTACTTCTAAGATCAAATAGCTTGGAAATAAGATTACTTAGTTCACTTTGGTTTTCATGGTTTAACACAATTTTTTTTGTTGACCAGGGAAATCAACAACTATTTGGGAAAGTACTTGCTTGACACATGGTCGTGTTATCTGACTGCTACCACTATAACCCCAGGCATGCCAACACGACCCCTCATGTGACACACAAGGCTAGTCAAGGGTTTCGAACCGATGACTTCACATAATGGAGTGCCTTAACTGTACACTCCATCAATGATTGTTCTACACCCCGGGGGAATGGGTTAACACATTATAAATATCAAGGGTATTACAAATATTTTGAAAGTGAGAATTAATCTTCATTTAGTTATGCACTCTAAAGAAAATGTTTTTGATCTTGTACTTTGTTAGAGTTGCAAACTTTATAAAGTCTCTCTTCCTAGGATGTTTTAGGTCTTGTCCACCTTCTAGTTATACTATAAATCTTTCAAAAAATTATTCTTATATTTCCATAGTCTCAACCTAGCCTAGGATTCCTTTTCCCTGGGTGGAGTTTATTCCTAACTCGGGGGTGACCTGTTGCTGATAGCATGGAGCAGCGTGGTCTAAGGCTGGGAGGTTTGTGGAAGGTCTGCACGCAGTCAGTGGTCTTCTCATAGAAGATAAGTACCAAATATATGTTAATTTTACATGCTATGTTTAAATGTTGTGTATCTTGTACATGTGTTATAATGTTATCAAAATTACATGTATATATTGCATGTATGTGTTGTTGTCTCTTCCACATGAATATGGGTATGAGCGGAATATTTATGTAGGTTTAAATTGCATTAGATATACATACATATCAGAGGATGAAAGTTTCAAGTGGCATTGTTTGGCCTGGGTGGTTGGGTATGCTACAATCTGGTGGGTATGCTACAATCTGGTTTTCAGAACAATTTGGTTTTGATTTGGTGGTGTTTTCCCCGTCATGGGTGGTCATGGGATGCTACAATATGGTATGAGAGCCCATGGTTTCCACACTGGACTTGGATGGGCCACGAATGTGGAATTTAAAGTTAAATTTCCACAAAAAATTGATGTACAGAGTGCCAGGAGGGAGCTGGGGGAACACCTTGGCTGTGTTCAGAAGCTCAGGAGGTATAACGGTTTGATAAACCATGACAAATGTGGTATGGGGCCACAAAGTTAAATTGGGTCGTTGGATTTTTTTGGGAGGAGAAGGTGCATGAAGGTTAAGCATAGAAGTCCTTTGGACTTCGCCCCTCCAGCCGTTTAAAAATTATAAGAAGAGAAAACTACCAAAGTCTCGAAGTTCGGAACTAATCTAGATCGTCCATTTCCTAGGGACACATGTCCTCAGATTAAGCAAAGTTCGGTAATTTTGGGGTTGTGGGGTGTTCAGGAGCTAAATCCTCATAAGTCCCAAAGTGGTTCTTATTCATAGATCATTCGGAAGGAGGAGATCCATTAGATTTCTCTTATGGTTCGGTGCTCGGGGAAATCCATTAAAGGTTGTGTGGCGGAGAAATCACCAAAGTCCCAAAGCTATGGTCAGCAACCATCGATGGTCAAGAGTTCGGGAGTTTTGAAAAAGTGTCAATGTGAATAAATCGCCGAAGTCCCAGGTGTCGAAGTGATGTGACATGATGATGTCACCGAGAGTGATGTGGATCTGTTCGGCAGTCGGCAATTCGAAGTTTTTGAAAAAGTGTCAATGTGAAGAAATCTTCGAAGTCCCGGGTGTCAAAGTGATTTGGAAATATGACATCACTAGGGGTGACGTGGACAAGTTTGGTAGTTCGGAAATTCGACAGTTCAACAGCTTGGAGAAAATGTTGAAGGAAATAAATCCCTGAAATCTCAAAGCGTCGGGTATGACATGTAAAGATGACATCACCTAGGGTGACATGGACCTACCTAGGTCTTCCACGTGTCACTTGTTTTTGTAATTTTGACAGGCCCTTAGGATTGATTGGAACCTAACATGTGTCACTCAATAGTGGGGCCATGTGTCACCACTTTAATTGATGACAACTGTACTTCGTGGGCCCCAGAAGGTTAAGCAGTTCATGAGTTTGGTGTTCGAGAAAAATGTTGGAAGAAATTCCAGACCTTTGAAGTCCCGAAGTCTCGAAGTTCCAAAGTGACGTGGCAATGATGACCCCTAGGGTGATGTGGACACACATGATGCGTACCACATGTCAGTGTGTTATCTGATTTTTAAAGGCTGATTTTTCATGTAGATCTTGACACGTGTCAACCCTCGGATTGGGACATGTGTTCGCTTCTAATGTTTTTCCATGTGGTGCCAGATCCTACAGTCCGAAGAATTGGCACTCTCGAGGAACTTAGTCAAGAATTGTTAATTATGAAGAGTCCTGAATCTCCGAAAAGCGGAGTAAATCATCGTCGTCCATCGGGAGGGGACGCGTGGTGCTAGATTCTGTAGTATGGAGGAGTGGTACTCTGGGGGATTGCGTTGCATAATTTTTGCGGTTGAGGAATTCTGGAGGACCAAAGGCCGAAGTCCATCGTGACCATTGATCACATATGACACGTGGAGGTAGGAGAGGGGATTTCTGGTGGGTCGGAACTTTGGGAGATTGGTAGTGAAGTGTTTTGGAAACCGTTGAAGCCCGAAGTCCAAGAGCTCCGATCCACCGTAGATCTGAGTAGAGAATGTGGACCGTAGATCCACTATCCTTAATGGGTTAGCCAGTTTGGCAGTCCAAGAGATTTGTTTTGATGTACTTTGAAAATTGTTGAAGCCTAGAGTCTCGGAGCTCTGATCCATCGTAGATCTAAACAAGGAAGGAGGACCATTGATCTATACGTCCTTCGAGTATTTAGAGAATCAACATTTGGAGAAAATGTGTTGTAATGGAGGCAGACCCTACGAAGCCCCAAAGTTTCGGAGCCCTAGAGGCCTGAAGCAAAGGATAAGTGCATAGTTGTTAGAGTTGGGTCATAGCCCGAGGTCAAATGAGTTTGGGGTCCAAAGGAATGCAGCTAACACCTGAAATTTTGTATTAAGAATAGGAAAGGGACAGATTGTTCAAATATCCCTAACTTCCTGCTCAAAACTTAGAATTGAGCATGGAAATAACCATTAGAAAGGTCTTGAACAGTAGAAGATAATTGTTCACCCAGAAATTGGATCTGAACAGTCAATTTACCAGGAAATCAATAGAAAAGCATTCTGATATATTAATGAATCAGAATGGTTCATGTTCTCATGAAACTATTAAGGACAATTTTCCTAACAAAGTTATGTTGGTTGCAATTTTTTGTAGAATTAACAACTGTCAAATCAGAGTCAGCACAGAGTGTAGAGTGATGGAGGACACTTTGATAATATTCAGTCAAGAATATGAAATCAGAGGGTTGAATGTCTAGTTGGATATGGAAGGAACCAACTCCAATGGACATGGGGGAGAAAAGGAGGAAGACATAAATATGGCTAAGACCCTCAGAAAATTGCAAATAGATGTCCAGAGACACAAGGATGATAACGATAGGCTTACGAAGGCCAAGGAATAGAAAGAAGACTTCAACATGAAGTTAATTCAAAGCCTGAAAATAATTGAAAATAATTTGGATAAGGAGAGTGGCTCCAACAAATCAAGAAGTCACGAGACCCCTAAGAAGAAAGGAAGATCAAGGAGTGGTAGAAGACATCACCCTCACTCCAAAAAGAATTCCCATAGAATATCACACAGCAGCTCAAGTCCATCCTCTGTCAGGAAGCATAGGAGGTCTAAGGGGGATGAGTTGAAATGAGAAATGAATAAGATCAAACCTCCTAGTTTTGATGGAGAGCACAAGAAGGATGAAGATGTTGAGACATGGTTGCTAGGCATGAGGAAGTATTTCCAATTGCATAACTATTCTTCTCATGTAGAGGGAATAATTTCCATCTATCAGCTGAAAGGAAAGGCATCCATGTGGTGGGATCAACTTGTGCAAGTACAACACCTCAGGGAGAAAAATGTGACTTGGAAAGAATTCAAGAGGCATTTCGAGAATAAATACCTGACCAAGAGGTATTATCATAAAAAGATGAAAGAGTTATTTGAACTCAAACTGGACAACATGACTATTGATGAATATGAAAGGATATTCTTAGAGTTGTTGAAGTATGTCTCCTTCATCAAGGATGAGACAATGAAGATTCAGGTACTTGAGTGGGCTTCCATCTTTCATCAATGATAAAATCCAATATGATGATCCCAAGACTCTGGAAGAAACTATAAGGAGAGAAAAAATATTATATGATCAGAAAAAAGGAAAGCCTGCTTTCCGGAAGGATTGGGAGGACAAGAAGAATTTCAAGAAGGAACAGAGGCAGAAGGGAAATAAGCCTCCATTTTTTAGAAACAGTCCTTAAGGACAATCATCTTTTAGAGAGCATAGAATGGCTGAAGTAGGTGGGGAAAGGCCAAGACAGACACCCATTCAATGTTGGGGATGTAAAGGAGACCACAAGTATAGAGATTGTCCTCACAAAGGTGAAAAAGTGAGAGTTGTCCACAATGTACAGCAAGAAGAAACAGTGGAGGACATGGGCATAAGTGTACCAAATATCTATGCAGCCCTAGACAACAAGCAAGCTGAGTTTCAATCACACATGATTGAAGTTGAAGGTATGATCAATAACCATTCCTTTACTATTTTAATAGACTCAGAAGCTAGTCATAGTTACATATATCCTAAAGTTGTATAAAGATTGTTTTTGCCAAGAAGCAAGCATGGGAAATCTTGGCTGGTAAAACTAGCTACAAGAGCCAAGAGAAAAGTTGTTGAGTTGGTTAAATCATGTCCAGTGGACATGAATGGGCTAAGTACCAAGGTATATTTGAACATCTTTCCATTGGGTTGATATGACTGTATAATTGGTATGTATTGGTTGGACCAACACCATGTTGTATTAGACTATCATAACAATGCATTTACTTGCCTGGATGAGGAGGGGAACCTAAGAACAATCCAAGGAATTCATAGGGCAGTTATTGCCCAAGAGATCTCAACAATGTAGTTGAAGAAGTGTTATAGGAAGGGCTGCTAGATATTTGCAGCACATATGTAAGAAGCACCTAAGGATAAGGTGCCAAATCTGGAGGATCATTTAGTCCTAAAATATTTTGAAGATGTGTTCGAGGAGATACCAAGACTACCCCCAAAGAGAGATATTTATTTCTCTATTAAGTTTATTCCTGGAGTAGCTCCAGTATCAAAGACTCCCTACAGAATGAGTACAACAGAGCTGAAGGAGTTGCAAATGCAGCTTGAAGGGCTTCTGAAGAAGGGGTATATATGGCCAAGTGTGTCACCTTGGGGTTCCCCTATCTTGTTCGTGAAGAAGAAATATGGGAAAGATGGGACATTAAGATTGTGCATCGATTTCGGACAATTGAACAAAGTGACCATAAAGAAAAAGTATCCTTTACCTAGGATCGATGATCTCTTTGATAGTTAAAAGATGCAAAGATATTCTCAAAGATTGATCTCAGGTTAGGATATCATCAAGTAAGGATCATTGCAAGGTTTTCGAGAATTTTTCACCCAATCACTTCCTTGCAAAGGAAGGGGGTGAAGTTTCAATGGATAACAGAATGTGAAAAGAGCTTCCAGCAATTGAAGCAGTTGTTAACCAATGCTCCAATTCTAAGGATTGCAGATCCAAATGAAGATTTTTTGGTTTGCACTGATGCATGCAAAGAAGGACTTGGTGGAGTCCTCAGTCAAAATGGATTTGTGGTATGTTTTGAATCCAGAAAACTGAAAGAGCATGAAAGGCTCTATTCCACTCATTATTTGGAGTTGGCATCCATAGTGCATGCCTTGAAGAAGTGGAGGAACTACCCCATGGGGAAGAGGTTTGAGTTGAGGACAGACCATAATGGTCTGAAATATTTGTTTGATCAACCAAATTTGAATGCTAGGCAGAGCAGATGGTTGGAATTCCTCCATGAGTATGACTTTGATATTAAGCACATCAAAGGAAAGGATAACAAAGTGGCTGATGCACTCGGCAAGAGAGTGCATGAACTACATGCTACAACCATTAGCATGTATCAAACTGATCTTAAAGGAATAATTTTTGAGGCTGCAAAACTAGATTTGCAATACAAGGAATTGGTAACAAAATTGCAGCAAGGTAAAATGCAGCAGAAGGTTGAAGATTATAAACTGGGAATTGATGAATTATCTTGTACATGAATAGATTTTATGTGCCCAATTCTCCTGAATTGAGGAGTACAATTTTAAAAGAGATGCATAATGTACCTTATGTTGGGCACCCATGATATTAGAAAACAGTTTCATCAGTCAAGAACCAATATTATTGGCCATGAATGAAGAGGGAGATTCCTGAATACATAGCTAAATGCTTAGAGTGTCAAAGGGTCAGGGTTGAGCATAGACACCCAGCTGGGTTGCTATAGCCATTACCCATCCCTGAGTGGAAGTGGGAAGTGGTGACAATGGATTTCATCACCAAATTGCCCAGAACAAGCAAGCAACATGATGCTATCATGGTGGTGGTGGACAAGCTTACTGAAGGTGCCATTTCATTCCTATGGAGGTTACTCACAAGGAAACCAATGTTGCTGATATTTGTATGAGGGAAGTAGCACACTTGAATGGCATACCCAAGACAATTGTGTCTGACAAAGACCCAAAGTTTACCTCAAAGTTTTGGAAGGGGTTATTTAAAGGGTTCAGAACAAATCTGAACTTCAACACAACTTATCACCCAGAGTCTAATGGGAAAACAGAAAGGGTGAACCAAGTGATAAAGGATATGCTAAGGATGTATGTGATGGATAAACCATCTAAATGGGAAGATTATCTACACTTGGTAGAATTTGCCTACAACAATGGGTACCAAGCCTCATTGAATATGAGCCCATTTGAGGCACTTTATGGCAAAAAGTGAAACACACCAGTAAGCTAGGACAACCCAGCTGACAGAGTAGTCATTCTGCCAGAGTTTCTGAGAGAAATGGAAGAGAAAATGCTGAAGATTAAACAAAATTTAAAGGTTTCCCAAGACAGGAAGAAAAACTATGCTGACAAGAACATAACTCACAGGGAATTTAAAGTGGGTGATCATGTTTTCTTGAAGGTGAAGGCCAACATAAGTTTCCTGAAGTTGGGAAATTGTTCCAAGTTGCCAGCCAGATATTGTGGGTCGTTTGAAATCCTTGCGAGGATTGGACCAGTAGCTTACATGATTGCATTACCTCCATCTATGTCTATACATAATTTATTACATGTATCATTGCTTAAGAAATATATACATGATGCTAATCATGTTATTGATTGGAATGTGATTCAGGTGGAGCAAGAAAGCGCTTTTCAAGTGCATTTGGTATGCATTCTGGACCAGAAAATAAAACAACTCCAAAATCGAGCCATAGGGATTGTAAAGGTACAATGGACCTAGTACGGTCCTAAGGATGCAACATGGGAGCATGAAGATGCTATGTGGGCATAATACCCACATATTTTTGAAGATTTTGAAAATCTTGTTGATGTTATGTAAATGAGTTGCACTAAGGACAGTGAAAAAATAAGGGGAGGGGATTGTAATACCCCAAGGCCGAGCCCCTGTTGAATTTTAATGATGTTTAATGATGTTATAGGTTGGTGAGACAAGTATTTATAAGATGGTAGGATTATGTGTTTATTAGGCCGGAGAGACTATATGCTAAGGCCAGTGAGCCTATTTTTGTATATGCATTTATGTAGATCATTAATAAAATACATCGCTGCATGTAGAACAACCACGAAGAAAGAGTTATGGGGGACTAAGCTCCATTAGGAAGGAAAAGGGAAAGGGGGTTGGGAGGTTAGGAAAAAGGGGCTAAGCTTGAGGGCTTAAACCAAGGGAATATTATAATGTATTTCCTAAATTATTACAGTTTGGGAAATAAACCCAGTTATCCTAAGTTCCTTTGGGGAGAGGAATGGAACTCCAATTGGAGAGGAACGAGCTCCTAGAGAGCCAAGTGTCATCCAAGATGCATGCATATTTATATGGGAATTTCCACCATTGTGGGGGTTCTCACCATTCTGGCACTCACGAGTTCACTCACCATTTTCACTTTGAGCATTCTGTCCATTCTCAACATTCTGACCATTGCTTACCATATTTCCTCACAATTTCACTCATGATTCTTTCCATCCCTTGTCCAGTTCACACACACACTGAACAGGAATGTAGCTAGAGACATTTACGCGATTGTTGAACCTTTGTCATTGTGAACCTCTGTAATTTGTTGAGCCATCCCTTGCCGTACCCATTTTTTCTATTATGGTTTGAAGAGGCGGGCTGTTAGGCCCATAGTTGAAGAAGTAGGTTGTCAGGCCTGTGAGCAACTCTCTCCAGGTGAGAGAGATTTTTGGGGAAGTGATTTCTCCTAGAGGGAGTCCAACAAAAGCTACAGAGCTCTAAGAATTCCTAATCCGGCCTGATGCTGAAGCCCTGGAAGGGAAGTGGAGCAGCTGATGGACTGTGAAACAATGAAGGTGCATATTCCCAGGGTGGGATAGGCATGTGGGGAATGAGATTCTGTGAGCGGTGGGCATATGTAGGATCCTTGGAGAGAATAGTTCATGTGCATTGTGTAGATTTCCATAGTCTCAACCTAGCCTAGGATTCCTTTTCCCTAGGTGGATTTTAGTCCCAGCTTAGGGGTGACCCATTGTTGATAGCTTGGAGCAGCATGGTCTAAGGTTGGGAGGTTCGTGGAAGGTCTGCACACAATCGGTGGTCTTCTCATAAAAGATAAGTACCAAATCTATGTTAATTTTACATGCTATGTTTAAATGTTGTGTATCTTGTACATGTGTTATAATGTTATCAGAATTGTCTGTATATATTGCATGTATGTGTTATTGTCTCTTCCGCATGAATATGGGTATGAGAAGAATGTTTATGTCTGTTTAAATTTCATTAGATATACATATATATCAGAGCATGAAAGTTTCAAGTGGCATTGCTCGACTTGGGTGGTTGGGTATGCTACAATCTGGTTTTTAGAACAGTTTGGTTTTGAGTTGGTGACGTTTTCACGCTACACCACTACTCCTAATAACATATCCAAACATAACATATCTAGTCCACCCTCTCTAAGTTAGGCTTGAGTGACTTTTATCAATGCTTGAGGATGTGATAGGAAACCCATATTTCTTCATGTTAGCCAACTTATACTTGTACCATAATTACCTTATCATAGCCTTAGTCTTTATGGGTGGGATACCATCCTTTAGAAGAAGGATATGGTAGGATATATTGCCTTTAATTATGATATTGTTTATTATTAAACATTTCTAGATTTGTTCGATTTTTCTCCAAGTCTCCCTAAAAATACTACAACCCTAGACTTCATAACCATACATAATCACTAGGATAATAAGTGTATCAAATAGAAACTTCTTCTTTTTTCTTAGAATTAGAGCTCAACTTATTTACACTTATTTTCAAGACCAAAAAAATATTTCTAACCTCTGCTAATCATTTTTTAATACTATAATTCTAATTAAACTTATAATGGATATCAATTCCAAGATACTTATATGAAGGTGCTTCTTCCAAGTTTAATTATCGTAAACAAGCATAGGGTATGTGACATGCCTAAACTTGAAACTTATTATCTTTGTTTTATTAGTATTGACCCATCCCAAAGGTACTGAAAAAATCATTAAGAAATTTTAAACTACTTTTTGAGATCAAAATATTGGCTTACTAAAAGAACATTGTCTTTTTCATAAAGGAGGAGGATAATAACTAGCCCTATGAGGTCAATGCTCACATATCTCGTTTCCTCTAGGCAATTATCTAAATTGTCTATATAAATTCTAAAAAGTGTAGTGAAAAAAAAAAAAAAAAACATTATTTCTTGACCCCAATATTACAATTAATTTCTTGTCACCAACCCTTGTTGAGAAGAACTATAAGATATAAAATATAACTTTACATAGTTTTATAACTTAATTACTCTTAAAAACCTCCTCGCTTATACAAATTATAATAATCTTAGTACTTATATTTCCATCACGCTTAAATACAAAAATGACACTTTAAATAATATTTTCATTTATTTATTTAATAATCTTATTAATTTTAAAAAACAATAAACATCATCATCATAAACTAATATTAACATAATCATTTTTATAATGAATTTTGAACTCATTGCTTTCCTAACATCATGTCGATGTCGATTTGGAACCTACAAACTAAGTTCAACAAACATGTGTAATCATTCAACAAACATTTATAATAATTTTATTGTAAAAACTTGCTCTCTTCTTTTTTAGGTAATATATTTATGAAGTATTCCAAATTAAGACCAGTACAACTACCTATGCTCATAGTACACAATCCCACGTTTAAGACAAAATAAGGTATAATTAATTTATATATCTCAACTAATAACTGTTTTTCACTTTCGACGCATCTAAGCCATTTAGTTATCTCATTAAGCTCACCAGTGCGAGGTTATCAATCTTGACATTGCGTAAGTAATGAAAGTCATTAACAATTTTTTTTGTCAACCCAAGTTAACAATATTTAAGTATCTAAAAGAAACACCAAATTATTGTATATTTTATGATGGTCATATCCAATAACCAAGGATATTGAAATACATGTGCATTAGGTGGGCAACGCCAAAATTAGGAGGCCAACTACATGTCACATATTTAATTTATATATTAATATTGTGACTTATTTATTTTTTAAAATAATATCGTGACTTGAACTAGGAGGCCAATTACATGTCACATTTTTAATGTTTATATTAATTATTTTACTTTGAAAAATTAAGGGTATATCCATTAAATTAAGGGTATATTCATTAAATAGTACATTGATTTTTTTGGAATTGTTGTGATTTCTTATAGAGTAAACGTTCCAAGTTATGTTAAATTTTGAATGAAATTGATTTTATATTATTTGTTAAAACTTGGGAGCATGAAGAATTTAGAGTCTCTAATATAAAAGGATTTGTTTTGTGGTTAGTATGGAACACGAGATCCTCTCATAGAGGTATAGTGTAATACCTTGGTTTTGAGTCTCCAAATTAATAATGTAATTTGTTTATTTGATGAAAGGTTGGGGTGCCTATAAAACTGAAAGGAACCGGAGTGCCTATGAAAATGTAATGCTTTGAACATTTTAAAAACAAATAGAACATTGTTGGTTGCAGGACGAGCAAGGACAAGAGTTATAGGGGGCTATGATTTCACGAGAGAGGGGGAAACTAGGGGGGGTAAACCTTTATGCTTTGTTTAATTATTTATCACACATCTTTGTGTTGGGGGGCATATGAGGGGGCACATGAGTCTCTTGGGGAGACCACATCGGTCATGGGGCACCTGGATATTTAAACCCCATTCTTGATTGTCTTGGGGCGTTGACCATTTTATGGTGAATCAAATTTATTTTGGAGTGATTTCTCTCTAATTCTCCCTTCTTGCTCATTCTTGTTTTTCCTGGGAAAAAGATGAAACATTTGTTGAAGGAAATCAACTATGGTTCATTTTGTAACGAGCTAAGACCTAATGTAAATGTATAAATATGTATGGGTTTTGGGTAGGAAGAGGGGAAAGGTAGAAAAGTTTTTAGAGTTCGAGTTTGAGTTGAAGTTGGAGAGTATGGTACGGATGAGTGAGTTCTGAGCTAAGTGTGCATTGTATGTGCGAATGGCAAGGGCATATTGGGTAGAACTGGATTATCATGTATAAGCGTAGTGCGCACCTTTTGTAAGAAATGATGCTAAATAATTATATAAGAAGCCTTTTGTTGTGGACGTATCCCAGTTTGGGGTGAAACACGTTAAATATGGTGTCTTTGTGTATGTTGTGATGTGTTTGTTTATTGTTTTGATTATGTTGTGTACTTAATGAATGAATGGTTAATATGAATATGTTATTTGATGGTTCTATGCATATGTTATATGGTATAATGAATGAATGTTAAGTAGACTAGTAAGAATGAATGCATCACATCCCTTCACGACTGCGGAAACCTGGTTCTTGTAGTCCCCATAGGTACCTCGGGTGAGATTTCACTTGCTTGCAAGTAATGCCGAAAGGGCCAATTGCATACATGCTTTCATTGCCTGCTTCCATGAATGTGCATAATGTATTTCATGTCTCTTTGATAAACAAGTATGTGCATGATCCTCACCATGTTATTGATTGGAATTTGATTCAAGTGGATCTAGAAGGGGACTTTCAGGTCCAGTC
>JZKD02S1146396.1:0-34131 GCA_000966675.3 Picea glauca | reverse complement strand
CCCGTAGGGGTTTTACCACGTGAAAACATCGGTGTGTTGATCTTTGATCTGGTTATGTGAGTGGTTACTGAAGGTGTTCATCCTCTGTTGGAATACCTGTGTTGTCGAACAGAGTCCTTAAAATTTGACATGTAAATAGTTACAAATCTCTAATTAAAAGGAAAAAATATATAATATAAATACAAAGAAAGAGAAGATTTACACTTTTCCAAATTTTATCCTAAAAAAATTTGGAGGCGAATTCCAACTCATAAATGAAAAAAATAAATATGATTCGCCAAGGGATTGGAATTCATACCTTAAAAATATTTATGAATTCCCCAATATTATGATAACATTCAAACCCTTATTATAAAGGGATAGGTTTTTACTTTGGAAGAAAAATTGTTAGGGGGTTAAGCAACTTGCAAAAGGGAGAGCTAAGGACATTGAAGGGTATCAAGCTGAAATTATATAAATGGGAGGCCCTATCCTCATCCCTCTCATTCACAAGTTCTTCAATCTAGTTGTCAAGTAGGGTTTCCCTAAACCTTGGAATCAAAGCCTCATAATTGTTTCTATTTTTAAAAGCAGGGATAAAAACAACCTCTCTATTTCTAGGAACATTATGATAAGCCTTCATCTAGCCAAGTGATAAAGAAGGTTAACATATGGCTAGAATGTAAGGAAAAAATGGCTAAAGGCCAAGATCATTGTTTGAAGCTATCATTCCAATGTGGACCAACTAGTTATGCTCATGATCATCATAGAGGAATGCAGTAATAATAAAATCAATCTCCTATTTTGTTTCGTTGACTTTAGGAAAATGTTTGACATAGATTCTAGAATCAACCTTTGGAATAAATTAGAGGAGTTACATGTTCCATTTGAGTTGGGGGATACTAGGATATGGTTGTATGAGAATGTTAGTGCTAATATTGGGAACATAGAGTGTTGGTTGGAAGAAATTAATTGTAATAAAGGAGTTCAACAAGGATGTCCCATGTCCCCCACTCTTTTTGGCATTTACATTGACAAATTAGATGTATGACTGGAAGAAGTAGGTTGTGTTAAAACTACTGATGATATTTTTCTTATGGTGGGGTATCATTCTGATCTCAACAAACAATTAACAATTCTCAAGGATTTCTATTCTAGCATAAGTTTGATAGTAAAAACTGAAAAACCAAAAGTTATGATTATCAAATACAAAAATATCACTTACACTAATTTTGTGTATGACAATAACAAATTAGAGGAAGTTACTTCATATAAATATCTCAAAATTGACCTTCACCACAAGATTAACTAGAACTATAACATTGAGAAAATGATTAATGGAGGGTGGAAAACCTAATTTGGTCTTGAAAACAATTTTAAACCAACTCACTTTTGGTTGTGGGAAAAAAAGAAAGTTCTCTTAGAGACTCTTATCATTCCTATATCTTACATGGATGTGAAGTTTCATAATTTATATTCTTAAAATTAACAACAATATGCCTTATCCTATCCTCCTCATAGAACTAGGTTTTTTCCCTATTGAAAATATGGCTATGACTAGGTACCTAATGTACAAGCACAATAGAACTAACATGAAAGAAAAAATGTTTCCTAAGATTGCTTCAAACATTAGTCAAAGTCACTTGTGGCTCAAGAGAGGTTGACAAAGGATGTCAAGTCTTGGCTAAATAATTGGAGAATAGAGGAGAAGCTCACTTTGCAAAATATTGATACCATTAAAATATTATTACATCTAAATTTAAGGAAATGTTGTGGTGCAATAAATATTTAGAAGATTAAAATTATCTTTCCATTTTAACTAGCATAAAAGAGAAATCAACATTGCTAAAATAAAAACAAACTCTCAGGAGCTCCATGGTGAAATAGGGCATTTGACAATTCCTAAAATGTCTGAGTTGAAAGAATTTGTCATCTTTGTGATACTAAGAATGGAGGATGAAAACCACTTTGTTGTGAAACAAGGCATTGGATAATGGGGCTCAAAGCCATTACAACAATATGCTCATAGTGAGCTCAACATGTCACTTACGGGAATAGAACTTGGGTGTGGAGGATAACAATCCATCCCACAACCACTCAAGGTAGATCCAATTGACTTAAAATATCCTACATATACTCACATTAAATCCCAATTTTAAATTATTAATAACAATATTAACACTCCTAACTTTTCAACTTATTAAAACTATGGAAATTTAAGAAAGTTTCTAGTAATTTTTTTGAGTCTAGAAATAAAATTATAAAAAATCCAATAAATTTCTTTTTTATAATTCGATAAATAAAAATTAGTTTTTTTCTCAAAGTCATTTATACACAAGTATATAAAAATATCATTTAAATATGATGATGATGATGATTAACGTCCACTAAGACCGAATTGGTCTATCAGACCTTAAGAGGGTAAGTAATTACTTGCGATTCTTTAGAATTTTCTTTCTATGCTCGAAAAACATTAAAAAAAGCTTTCCAAAATCACCATACTTTTGTTGAGTTAAGAGATTAAAAAAATTGGTAACGTGACAAATATTTTGAACATAAAATCTAATATTAAA
The DNA here is from genome assembly GCA_000966675.3 of Picea glauca. Lineage (NCBI taxonomy): Eukaryota > Viridiplantae > Streptophyta > Pinopsida > Pinales > Pinaceae > Picea > Picea glauca. Next base: position 31,579 of record JZKD02S1146396.1, on the reverse strand, counting down.
AGATAATTTGAATATAATAAAATATGAAAAAACCAATAATAATATATTCATTTATATATAAATGTATAAAAATATCATTTAAATATATAAAAAGATAATTTGAATATAGTAATGTATGAGAAAGCCCATACTAATATATTGTGATAATTAAAGTGTTTAGGCACCAACAAAGAATATGAAAGATAATTTGAATATAGTAAAGTATGAGAAAGCCCATAATAATATATTGTGATAATTAAAGTGTTTAGGCACCAACAAAGAATATGACTTATCATGGCATACTAGAACACATAAAATTAAGTATGATTTGGTCTAAAGGAAATAATAAAGTCTAAACATGTGTTGTCTCCGGGACTTGAGAGATATACATTTCCTTGGTCAAAATCTATGAGTGTCGCCAAATTTGAATGGTATAAAAAATTCCCACGTGTTAATAAATAGCATAACATTAAGTATGATTTGGTCTTAAGGAAATAATAAAGTCCAAACAAAATGTACGAGTGTCGCTAAATTTGAGTGGTACAAAAACATTCACATGTCTCTTAAAAAACATTTAGGAAAAGTTCACCAAGTGAAACACTCTAAGGTTAAATGATAATTAAATTATTAATTTTAAAACTTCAAACTAAGTTGACAACTCAATAAAAAGTTTACATATATCAATCAATGGTGTTTTTGTTTAATAGCTATAAATTTCAACTCAAATTTAGAGTAAAAGAATGTTACTCCTTGAGCATCATAGTGAGATGATGATAGTTAATATCCATTGAGATGAAATTTGGTTTATATGACTTTAAGAAAGGTAAGGAAATTAGTTAGGGTTTTTCGGAATTCTATTTTTATGCTTGAAATGAGTTAAGAGAAATTTTCATAAATCACTATAGTTTTGATGAGTGAAAATGTTAAGAAGGTTCACATTATAACATATATTTTGAAATTGTGATCTAATGTGGGTGTACACAGGACAATCTAAGAGAATGTGATTTTCATCTTCAACTCTCTTGGTGTCACAAAGATGACAAAATCTTTTGACCCATGACATTTTAAACATTGTCCAATGCTTTGTTTCACTATGGAGCTCGTGAGACTTTATCCTTATTTTGGCAATATAGATTTTCTTCTTTACGCTAGTCAAAATAGAGAGATAACTTTGATTTTCTAGATTAGGGTTGATCACCTACTTATAATATCTTAATTTTCTCTTATCCTCTATTTCTTAATCACACCACAATTTCTCCTTAAATTTAGATGCAATAATATACTTAATATTATCATTATTCTGCAAAGTGACATCTTCCTTTATTCCATAATGATTGAGCCAAGACTTGACATCCTTATGCCAACCTCATTTGAGCTGCACATGATTTTGTCTGGAGTTTGAAGAAATCTTAGGAAGGATCTTGTCTTCAATGTTGTTTACCTTGGTCTTGTACATTAGATACCTAGTCATACTCGTGCTCTTGATGGGAGAAATACTCGCTTCTATGAGGAGGATAGGATAAGGTGTATTGTCATTGATTATGAGATTAAAATTTATAAAACACTTTTGGATTTTCTCTATCTTTCTCCATGATTCACTAGAGATGTTTCAAACCCAAACTTCACAACCATATAAGATAATAGGAGTGATGAGAGTTTCAAAGATGATTTTTTTCTTATCCCATAGCCAAAGGTCCATTGATTTACAATTGTTTTCAAGCCCATAATAAGCTTTCCACCCCCCATTTATCCTTTTATCAATGCTATAGTTCTAGTTGCGCTTGTGATGAAGATGAATTCTAAGAAATTTGTATGATGTCACTTCCTCCAAGCTATTGTTGTCATACACGAATTAGTGTAAGTGATATTTTTGGATTTAATTAAATCTTAACCTTCGTTTTGTCAGTGTTAACATCCATGCTTGCACTAGAGTATAAATCCTTGAGAATTTTTAGTTGCTTGTCGAGATCATAGGGACACCTCTCTATAAGAACAATATCATTAGCATAAATAAGTAGGATTATGACTATACCAACTAGAGTTGGGACAACACAACCTGCTTCTTCTAAACAACCCTCGAACTTGTCAATGTATATGCCAAAAAGGGTAGGGGATAGGGGACAACCTTCTTAGCTCCTCATTACAATTAATTTCTTTTGACCAACACTTAGTTTTCATAAAATTTGAAATAACATTCTCATACAACCTTATTGCATCAACTCTCAACTAGAAATGAACTTTTAGCTCCTGTAGTCTATTCCAAAGTTTAGTTTTGGACACTATGTCAAAATATTTTCTAATGTCAACGAAACAACACAAGAGATTGGTTTTATTATTGTGATACTCTTTTGCAATGATACTAAGTGTAACAAGGTGGTCCACAATTGAATGATAACTTCTAAATCAAGCCTATCCTTTAGCTCTTTTTTCCGTGGTTTTCTAACCATATGTTGATCTTCTTTTCCAAAATAATTCCATACAACTTGGCTAAAAAGGGGGCTAATCATGATAGTCCAATAATGAGAGAGATTTATTTTATCCCCACTTTTAAAAATAGGTACAATGAGACTTTGATTCCATGGATTAGGGAAGCCTTGCTTGGCTGCTAAACAGAGGAGCTTGTGGATGTGAGGGATGAGGATATGCCCTCCAATGTTTAAAATTTATGCTTGGTAGCTTTCAATATCCTTAGCTTTCCCTTTTACAAGTCACTTAACCCCAAAATTTATCTCTATAGGAAAACACTTCTTCCTCTATAAAAAGGGTTTGAATTATGTCCACAACATTAGGGGATTCATAAATATTTTTAGGATAGGAAATCTAGTCTCTCAAATGAATCATATTTATTTCTTTATTGTTATAAGTCAAAATTTTCCTCCAAAATTTCTTAGGATCTAGCTTAGATAGGTGCAAAAATTTATCTTGTTTCCTAGTTATATTGTACCTTTTATTCCTTTTAATTAGGCTTTTGTACCTACTTATCTTGTCATATTTCGAGGATTCATTAGAGGCATCCTTATTGGATTTTATAGTAATCTTACATTCTTTATCATACCAAGGGTTGGCCATTCTATTTTTCTTTTTACACATCACATCGCTAGATAACTTATTAATGGAAGTAGAGAGGATCATCGTGAAATTACGATAGAGGTCTTAAATATTGTCTTTATTTGATAGGAAATTTAATTCATTATTTAAATCATTTAAAAAAATATCATCTTTATCCTTGGAAAAGATTACGTGCTTTTGGTTATCATAATTCTTTTCAATGGGGCTTTTATTCATGACAAAGTTTAGAGTTAGGGTTAATGGTCTATGATTATAGTTAAGATCGTGGTTGTTTAGGATGTCAAGGTTTACTATTTGGTTGTATACATGGGTATCATATATCACATAATCTACGACATTTCTACCAAGATCATGAACACAAGTCATTTGGTTGGATTTTAGCTACTTAATAAGACCATTGAAAATTATTAGATCTTGAGAACTACATAGTTGGATGAGCTTAGTGCCAAACAAATTCTTAACCAAGCCTTTAGATTTTATTTTGTATCTGCTAACTAAAACAAGGTCTTCATCTATAGAGGATTAGGATTGGAATCATTGCTCAAAGTAGTAGCTTGATTAATTGTTGTTCTAGCATTAAATAATCCTCACAAGATGATACTACCTTCCTTTCTCAAGTGATAAATATCATGTTCTAAGCCACTGTAAGGAATTCTTTTTATCTAAATTGTTTTTCTTATAAAAGGTAGAATTAATAGGCATGAAATACCATATTACTATATAAATATTCTTAGCATTAATATCTAAAATATCCATCCCTATGTGCTGATTGAAAGGGTCTTTCCTCTTAATCCTAATGTAAGGAAAAAAGTTATTTTTTATGTAAGAAACTATGCCTCCAATCCGTTTGTGGTAGGATCTCTTGTTCCATATGGACAACATGAAAAATCCTTCTATCTCATGGACCTTAGATTCTTCATGCTCCCAAATTTCAATAATCAATATAATATTGATTTCACTTGGAATCCAACTTAAGATGGGCCATTTGCTCCATCGAAAGCCACGATAATTCCAAGAGAGGATATGAAGTGTCCCAAATTACTATTTATTATTATCTTTTTGGTATTTATTCCTAATAATAGATTTTATATTCTTAATTATTGCCCATTTTCTTTTCTTCCTGACTTGTGTTTCCTATTGAACTTCCTTAATTAATCTTTGTCTTCTAGAACAATGTATTCATTTATCTATATTTCTCACCCTTTTAAGCTTGAAGTTTTTCTGAGTATGCCATATTTATTGTCATTAGAGCTTACTTTAACATGCATTAACCTATCTCTATGCTCAATTATTTTTCCTAGCCTCTTTTCTTTTACGAGACACATTGTTTCAATTTGTAATTTGTTTTGTAGTACTTCCTTAACTAGTGCTAGCATGTCCTCATCTTTTTTCTCTTTTAAAAAAAATATTATGAGGTTCAAGGCTCTTTTGTTGTGTTCATGGTCTAACTCTATAAGCATATTCATTTCCTCTTTGATGGGTTTGATATCCAATTTACCTTCCAAATTATTTAGGGCCAAATTTTTATTTAAATTTTCTTCTATCTCTTTAATCTTGTTCCTAATATTAAGATTTTCTAGATTATTGACCTCTCCTTCTTGGGTTGATTTTTCTTTTCTTGGATTTGATTTTCTATTTCTTGTAATCTAATCTCCATTTTCTACAACTTAGTCTCCAACCCATGAGTACTTCCCCTCATTTCAAGGATGGTACCCAAGGTAAAACCTAGAATCTTCAAGGAACAATGTCGATCAACAACAAGGCTTAAAGCCATTACAATAATATAATTGTTAAGAGTTCAACATGTCACTTGCAGGAATTGAATTGGGCGGGGACGATAACAATTGTTCCTCCCAACCACTCGAGATAAACACAATTGACAACTATTCTTAAATCTTGTATTCGAAGGATCTAAATTTATTATCAAGCATTACCTCTAACTCTATTTGAAGCTTGATTTCTCTCTCTTCTCTATGTTTATCTAATGATTCTGTATATTCACAAACATTGTCTAGGGTTACTTTGTCAGGTCTCCCCTTGAGAGTCTTTGGTACATGCGGTGAATTGTTCATATTAGAAATAGAGTGAATATAAATTAAACAAGAGTGGAAAAAGGAACACGTACACTTGATTAGGTTTCTAGTTGGGAAAAAATAATTCCTCCCGTAATCTTATTCAATCCAAATCTCAATTTAATGTTGTGACTTGTTGCTTAAACCCACATAAAATTAAGGTTTTCATAACTCCAATGAAAGAGATTAGAAAAATCATGAATTGATAGCTCCCTTGAATATCAAACTATTCACCATAAAAATTCATTGCATAGATATTTACCCTATAAAATTGTACATTTATATCTGAAATTATAAGACAACTTGGAATTAGAATACATGTTTTGTTACCTTAACAAGCATTGCATGCATAATGATGGTATGTAACAACATGCATTAATTTAACAACAATGTAGAATATAAATATTACAACAACGTAAAGTTATGTTGTATGATTAAAAAATAACTTAATAAATTTTATGACTAAATGTTTAAGATTTTATGCCCTAGCATAACATTATCTTGTAGATTATAAATAAAAAAAAGACTATCTTATATAGTACGTAGCAGACATATCTATACTAAAATGACACAACCCTTCATTGTAAATAATTGAAGTGCATTGCACTTTAATTTAATATAATTTAGGACACAACCATTCATTATAAATAATTTAATAATTTAAGTACATTACACTTTAATTTAATATAATTTAGGACACAACCCTTCACTACAAATCATTTAAGTACATTACATCTTAATTTAATATAATTTAGGACACAACCCTGTACTATACATAATTTAAGTACGTTACCCCTAATTTAATATAATTTAAGTACATTACACTTTAATTTAATATAATTTAGGACACAACCCTTCACTACAAATCATTTAAGTACATTACATCTTAATTTAATATAATTTAGGACACAACCCTTTACTATACACAATTTAAGTACGTTACCCCTAATTTAATATAATTTAAGTACATTACAATTTTTTTTAAAAGTGCCCACTTCGAACTTTAATATTTATCTTTATTCTAAATTCCATGCTTATTTGTGTACAAAAGTTCCCTACATTCTTCTTCTATGTTTATGTTCGGTTTCCTACATCTTGTCTTTCTTCATCATTGTTATGACTTTGTTGTCAACAATTTGTATGTTGGAAAAATTTTAATTGTATTGAATCTCTCCTTGTGTTAATGTTGAGGTGTTATTTTTTATTTTATTTTTTTCGCATTTTACTATATTGATGCTTTCGTTCATTGCCTTTTCTTCAAAAATTGTCGATGAGTTCGACACTTATGTCACGTTTTGATACTCAAAATTATGGCATTATGTCCCTCCGTATTGTCCTAATCATCCTCTTTTTTACTATCTTCTTCATAATTTTGTTTGCCACTCATTCATTCCAGGTTGTTGACATTGATATGTATATCAATACTTATTCTCCATGCCACTTTTCTAGTCCCTAAACAACTTTTAGTTATTCCTTTAACAATTCAACAATTTTCCAATAGCATATTTTTAAAATTGGATTAAATTATGTTTGAAAATTTTAATACTTGATTTTATAGTACATATAAGTCTCTCCCTTATTGGAAAAATCATTCTCCTCTATGTCTAATGTTATTATATTTTTTAAAAAAATTCTCAATATTTTTTGAATATATTTCTTACTTGGTTTATGATATTTTTTTTAATCAAAATATGGAGATTTTATATTATATAAAAAATTGTAGCCTAAGATAAACATCAAAGTTACAACTATTGGTATTATAAGGTAGCCAACTTCTTATTTGCCAGATACATAAAAACTAGAGATTCAAAAAAACTTCATCCCTTGGACTCTTACATAACATATATTATTAAAAGATATGATGACTAGTTGCCTCCTCCTTCCCGTAGATGGTTGAATGGGTTTTCTTATTCCCAATGTCCATATCTTCCAACAATTGGTGCACTATCTTATAATACTTGAAGTTTGGATGGATAGAGGTGGTAGACATTAGATTTGAAGATTCTAATTGAAAGCTCTTACTTAAGTTTGAAATCAAATTTCTAAGGTAGTGGCATTCATATTTCAATGAATCACTGCATTGAATATCCTAAAAACCGATATCCATGGTCGTGGAATTCTTTTCATTGTGATGATGCTCATTGTGGTGTACCTTGGTTGTCATTAAGAAAATAGAGGTCCAATTACATTGTATAGTCTCTTCATGATTCCTTACTTCCCTATGAATGTTGTGGACCTATTTATAATCTATAATGCTTATGTTGATAGAGGAATGTTATGAATAGAGAAGGGAAGAAGCAAAGAGTTGGGTAGAAGAACCCATGTACAGAAGTTCTGAGATTAATACATGAAGCTTTGATTCAAACTCATGGTGTTCTAATACTTTCTGTGTATACATGTTGAATGTTATGCTTATGGTTATTTTACTCTTTCTGTTGTACATTTGCTTTTATATTGTGTATGTATGATTTCATGTTAAGTATTTGAAGTCTGAGAGAGAGTAAGGGAATGAGTTTCAATTGTTTCTCTCCTTGAGTAGAAGTTCCTACAAGGAGTGTAGAGAAGTGTCCACAAGGAGTGTGTTGACGGGTTCAGAGTTCATCTCTGAAAGCTTAGGAGGGATACTGTTGTTATCATTTTCCGTAGAAGTGCAAGTCGGGCATAGAAGCCGTGCAAGGCGTGCGCAGGCTAGTTGGAAGTTCAGAGCTTATCAACCAAGGAGAGGATTGAAAGACTGATGTCGCAAAGAGTTGCACAGAGTCAAAAGAACTCAAATACTTAGACGTATTTGAAGAAGTGCCACAAGGAGTGTGTGCAGGAATCTCATAGGAGATTTAAGTTGGCGAAGGAAAGCTCAGGGGAGTTAGCGTCTTCAAGGTGTTTGAGGAACAGAAGGGAAATTTAGCCATCGTGCAGAGGACAGGTTCCAGAAGAGAGTCACAAGGTCAATTTAGAACCAGAGATCTTTGAAGAAGAAATTGGGACAGTCGAAATTCCCCGAGAATAATTATTGAAATAGCGAGAGCCGTAGGATCTACAGGAGCTACAAGGTGGATAAGGGTCGTTGATCTTGACCTATTGGGACGTCAGATCATTTCGGCATTTTGGGGTTCGAAAGTTCGAAGTGTAAGCCAAATCCTTGGCTGATCAAATCCCCGAAACACAAAAAGGAGGTTTTCATGTGTGGGAGTAAGTTAAGTTTTCAGAACTTCGGAGCTCGGGGTTTTGGAAGTCTCGAGGGAGAGAGATCGGGACACAGCAGGGGAGAAAACCCAAAATCAGAAGTCGCGACAAAGGATTTTGGCGTTTCGGGACTTCTGGGACCAGAAGGTGGAGAGGACATAGGGTTCGAGCTTGATGTATCGAACTCCCGGTATGCGAAATTGCGTTGACCGTTGGATCGAGGAAAGGTCCATAGCCATTGATCTCCTTGGAAGTGGAACCTTAGCGTTTCAACATTTCGGGATTCGGTATACCGAAAGTCCTATCAATGAGAGAACCGATATAGTAAAGAGGAGAACCCGGTACGTGAAAGTCCGAAAGGATTTTAGATGACGTCATTTCGGCATTTCNGAACTTCGGAGCTCGGGGTTTCAAAAGTCTCGAGGGAGAGAGATCGGGACATAGCAGGGGAGAAAACCCGAAATTAGAAGTCGTGACAAAGGATTTCGGCGTTTCGGGACTTCGGGGATTGGAAAGTGGAGAGGACATAGGGTTTGAGCTTGATGTATCGAACTCCTGGTATGCGAAATTGCATTGATCGTTGGATCGAGGAAAGGTCCATAGTCGTTGATCTCCTTGGAAGTGGAACCTTAGCGTTTCGGTATTTCGGGATTTGGTATACCGGAAGTCCTGTCAACGAGGGAACCAATATAGTAAAGAGGAGAACTTGGTACACAAAAGTCCGAAAGGATTTTAGAAGACATCATTTTGGCATTTTGGGGTTCGGAGGTTCGAGAGCCCCGAGGTCATGGTAAAAGCGCATTTCGACGGTTGAAACCCGAAATTGCGAAGAGAAGGGGAAGGCCGAGACACTTTCATTTCAACAAATCGTTAATTTGGGTTTTAGAGGTCAAAGAGGTAAGACACTCAACCACGGGATTCGCGAAATCGCGAAATCCGGTATCCTGAAATAAAAAAGGAAAATTCCTCAAGGTTGTTGTGGGTTGATTTCCCGAAAGGGAAATAGAAGAGCCAATTGAGCTCTCAGGGGCTGAAAAGAAAAAATCCTGTGTGGATCCCAACCTGAAGGTTTGGGGAGGGGTCTACGTCACTAGGGTTCAAAGGATAGAATTGCTTGAATGATGGGCATGTTGAAGCAAGTTGAAGGTCTTTTCATATATGTGAACCATGTGTGTGATCCGAGGATCATGATTATGAGACATGTCAAGGTTAAATGCACTTTTTCTTCCCTTTGATAACCTTTCCATGAAACTAAGGAATACATTGAAATTTAATTGCCCCATTATCATAAGGATTCCTTATTTTAATCTCGAGGCCTCATTGGCTAATGTTTTGCCTTGATGGTTGTTCTCCCTAAGAACGTGGAAGAAAGCTATTTTTTGGAACCTCTCAACCTCGTGAAATATATAAGAAAGGATGGATGCTAAGAAATAATCCAATGGAAGATATTTTTCATCACGTGATTGATTATTACCCTCGAGTCTCCTACAACAATCAATTCTTTGCTTTGGGGATTGGCTAGTATTCTTAATCCTTGAAGTAGAGAATACACTTATGCCTGATTATTAGAATATTTCCCTAGACCCCATGCAAAGGTTGCTTTTTCTTTACCTCTGGGATCAAAGATGACTCCCCTTTCACTTGTCACCCCATACCTAGTCTACAATATTACCCAACTATAAATTTTTATTATCCTATTCTTGTAACTATTAGAAGTAGTGGGAGTAAATTTTGAAGCTTTTTCCTCATGCATGAAACAATGAATTTTTCGTTTGGATAATCACTTTTTCCTGCTGATGAGCCTTATATCACTACAAGGAAAACACTAATCAGTGGAGGTTTTTGCAAAACCACTTCTCCCTTTTGTTTTTTGTGGAGGCAGGAAACCAACATTTTTATTGTTCTTCAACCATATTGTCACATTGGTGTACTCTCTTAACACTCACATAGGGAAGTTGATTAATACATTTTATAAAATAATAAACAAATTTTCAAGGAATCCTAGTTAGAGTGCCCAATAGATTAAATGACAATTATGTGTAACCATACCACATGCATTGTTCTACATATATATTTTTTCAAAACAAATCTTGTCAGTGCACCAAATGGATGATTTAATTGTATCGATGTGTAAGCATGCCATGCACTTCTAGGTAGATTAAATTATTTTGTGATCAATTATTATTCTTACTATTATTATTTCTGGTGTGTTTGTATATTAACCCACACTAGTGCATAGAACTACCAAGTGTATATCTATAGATGCACCAATGCATCAAGATATAGGGTGTACAATGGTAGGGTAAAACGATAATTACCGAACCAAAATTTTATTTTAATTTTCATTTAGTGTTTCAAGCCACTGCAAGCATTATTGCTCACTATCCCCCTTTTGACCACTCCATTGTGTAGTGCTATTTGATTTCTTGATTCCTTCACGTCCGTAGTGGATTTTGCAATCATTTTGAAAATTTGCAAATGCTGCCAAATTTTCATGTGTTCTCTATACAACAACCATGCCTCCTCGGTGGAGAACAAAATGGATAAATTTATTGTCGTCCATTAATTTTCATTTTCATTGGTTTAACATTTGAAATTAGGCTTTAACTTGATTGCTCTTTTTATTTTAATTTTTAATTTTTCATTCAGTGCATCCTTGGTTTTTGGCTCATACCATTGCACAATTATTTATAGGGATCATTGGGAATAATGCTCTAATACATTACAAGTGCACTAGGGAGTTAAATTTAATGAGTTGAATTTACCCATGTTCTTCCATGCATGAATTAATGTATTGGTGCACCGTGTGTGGTACACAAGGTAAGATTGTGTGCACCAAACAATACTAACACTGTGTGCGAAAATTTCCCATGTTCTCGTGTGTAGATATATAGTAGGAGGAATCAATGGTGGTTCTCCCAAAAGATGTGATGCACTACTCACCCTAAGTAACAATTCCAAGGGATGGTGGTTCTATTTGTCATTTTTAACACAATTTAGTTATCAATGTGTTGAAAAATATTATGGTGTGCTGAGAATGGTGAGTTTACACAAACATAGTGCACTAATAATTAAATCACATTAATTTTCGACAATATTTATAAAACTTGTCTATCTAATTGGTGTCTAAAATTTTAAGTAAGAGCGTGCTATGAATGGTGTCTTATTATAAATGTAGTGCATTGAATGTCTTAGTGTGATTGCAAAATTATAGAAAACTATTAACGATGCCTTAACTTAAAAGTGTCACGTTAATGAGTTGTACACATTTTTTATGCAAACAAAAATTAAGTTCAATATTTAATGGATATTACAAATGGTAATTTAATATAAATTGTTTGTTTTATAGATATATGTGATTAATTAAATTTGTATGTGAGTGGGAGGCCGAGGAGAGGGAGAAGGATTTGTTCCCTCGTACTATTATATCTCATACTTGACTCCTTTTGAGGGATGTTGGCTTGCTCAAGTTTTGTGAGGAGTCTAACTCCCTCAAGAGAAACTTGGTATTATTGATGTAGTTTATCCATTTCTAGGACCATAGTTGCTATGGGGAAAATCCCCCTAATCTGGGTCTAGTGACTAGGCAGAGCCTTGACACCCTAAAAGACAAAAAATGTTCTATTCTATCCCAAACCACACACAACCTTATGATAATTAAGGGAACAAAAATAAGAAAGAAACATGTACCTTAATTTCTTACGACTGATGTCAATCCCTTCCAATTTTTGTTCATTCCAAGAATGTGTTAGCACCATGATTTTCATAGCTAAGGTTAGAGGTTTGTCAACAGTTTCCAATGTCATGACTGTTAGCACCAATATTTTTTATAGCGCCTGACATCATTCAACATATCCAAGGGTTGGTTTCAAAAGGAATATTTATCATTTCCATTTTCAACTATGCGCTGCAAACTTGATTGTGTGCTGCAAACTTGATTGTGTGCTGCAAACTTCACTGTGCATTGCAAACTTCATTGTGCGCTGCAAACTCAACTGTGTGCTGCAAACTCAACTGCATGATGAAAACTTCACTACACGCTGCAAATTCAAATGCGCGCTACAAACTCAACTGCACGCTGCAAACTTCATTACGCATTGCAAACTCACTTGTGCATTGCAAACTCAACTAGTACACAAACAAATAGTATTTTCATCATAAAGTTTAAATGTTGATCTGGGTTCTTCTAAAATGTTTTGTGGAGATGAATCATAATATCATTGACTTGTTGACCAAACATCAGCATGACCCAGTTCGTCGTTTGGGAGAAAAGTTGAAATAATCACCTATAGGATAGTTTGTAGTGAATCTTAAAATTGTGATGCAAACTCTAATAGTATGATAAATCCAAGTTGTAGGAGCGTTTCCACCTGTATAAGGAGGTTTGAATGGGTTCTCAGAGATCAGTTAGACACCAAGGGAAATGTGTACCTAATATTTAGCTCCAGTAAATCTCCATGCAATGAGTTGGTTGCAGTTGCATTTATTCTAAAAGACAATTTCCAGGAATCAAGGAATTAGTTGGATTTTTTGTTTGCCACATATCTCTAAGGCATAAAATCCAATGCATGCAGTAGGTTGTGACCTCCTAGATATATTATTGATATAATTTTATATTTAACGAGTGAGAGGACTCTGAATAGAAAGGGGGGACTATTTTTGGGAAAACAGGACTATGGTACTGCTGATCAAGACTTGTTTATTCCTTTGAAGTTAATGTAGAAGTTTCCTCTTTCTGAAATTTGAGATTCATCACTGTGTTTATGTTCAATATGTGTTTCTTGTATATAATTTCCATGATTATGTTTTTATTCTAGCATTGTCTGAGAGTAAGTGGTAGGAATTCATCCATGTTTGACACTCCTTTCACACTGATGATGTTTGTTATATGTTAATGATTACTTTTACATAATTCATCTTCATTTGATGTTATGTTTAGTAATTAATCTTGGTTTCCTTTCTTCTAAAGCTGCAGTGGAGATTCATCCACTAATTGATGCCTATAGTGTAGTGGGATTTCTTCTCCTTTTCATCTCTCATTTCATATCATTTATTTGCTGAGCATAACACCTATTTTTCCTCAAATATACAAGAAGAAACCAACCAGATGTTGACTATAAAAACATTGAAATTCATGCCTTGACTCCATTTCCAAATGGTACCTTTTCCTTGTTTGTCCTACCAACCCTTTAAAAACAAAACAAAAACTATCTTATATCTGAATCAGACCTCTATGTGCTTATTGATGAATCTTGTGAGTTATTACCAGTCATTAAACATCTAAGAGAGCCCTCTCTGGTTGTATAGGTCAGAATACAACCTAAATTTGGTTGAAACAGTTACCTTGGGGTTTCTTTGATACAACCCAAAGAAATTTTCGAGTGTTAACATTTTGGCGCCGTTGTCAGGGAGAGAAAGTTGCAATTTCCCTAAGAGAAATGACAAGGTTTAGATCTTATTTCTGATGGTGGATAGAGGTCAGACACAAGAAGGTTGTACATTTCCACCTGGAGATTCAAATCAATCTTCAAATGTGATTCATAGAGTCCACTAGAGGACGAGTTCCATTGGAAGAGGTATGAAAGGACATCATGGGAAAAAAAAGTACCTAAAGATGAGTTTTCTCCAAGACATAATATTTTTTGTTATTAATTACCTTTTGTCCTTTCCTGAACATGATAAAAAAAAATTTCTTTATCTGTTGCATTCAAATGATGATCATGAGAATCCTGCACTTGTATATCCTTTTCTTGAAGTTATACATATATCCCCTCATTGTATCACTGATTTTGATCAAAATATTCCATCTGAGCCGTGTGATGTCCATAGCCAAGTTGATGAGCCTCATGAAATCAAGGTTAATATCTCACCTCATGTACTTGATCCAACACCCACCAATATTTAACAGAGATACATACCTTTAAAATTACCTCACATCCTTCATAATTTTCCTCCAAATCACTATAAGTACCTACTTATGTTCGATAGAGAAAGTGATACCCTCACAACTGAGAAACATGTCCAAGATTTTGAGAATTTCATTGATCGTTTTGAGGTTGAGCATGATAATGTGTGTATGAAAACATTTTATCAATATTTGCAAGGAGATTCCAAGGAGTGGTTTAGACACTTTCAGCCTGAATCCATCATTTCATGAGAAGAATTGAAGGATACTTTTTTGAAATTCTGGGGTGAGAGGAAATCATGGAATCAATATATTTCTGAGCTTCATGCCATGGAAAGACATACGGATGAAACTATCTCCATGTCTAATAGAGGATTTTCCATCTTGTATTACAATATGCCTAAAGAAGTCCAACCTCTTGAAGTTGTTTCCATGCTCCATTATGTAACAACCTTTCAATCAGATTTATCTTTTCTTCTGATGGAGAGGAAGTCTACGTCTTTATAACAGATGTTCAATAATGCTCAGGAAGTTGCAGACAATATTCAAGCATGTAAGAAGTTGCAAAATCATTTCTTGGATGAGGAGTTGAAAGTTGAGGAACCAAAGACTGTGCATAATATGCATGAGGTTGATCATGTCATAAGTTTTCTTGAAGGATGTCATGAGAATGTGTTTGCAAAGAATGATGAGCAGCTTGAAGAGAAAGTTGTTTTCCTGAATTGTTTTTATACTAATTTAAATTTGGATCCATGTTACCATGATCAAGAGACTGATTGTTTTATGTTTGCATTTGAAGACAGCCATGAAGGTGAATTTGTAGATCATCCTATAGAAGAACAATTCGTTGCCTCAATTTTCCTATTTGATGACATTATAGAGATTTTTGGCGAACTATGATGAGTACAATGATGACTATGAGGTTGAATTTTCAGAACAATCAGTTGCACTTTCCAAATCTGAAAAATGATTTTTTCAGCAATCCAAAGAAATCGACAAATGTGCATATGAAAACAATGAAGAAAATGAAGAAAGTTTTGAATGAGGTGAAAGAAATTTGCCATTGTGTTTTGCTTCTTTCAAATTACTGAAGGAAAATGTTTATAATGTTTCAAATCATAAATCCTCTAGGCATGATGTTGAATATGAATAAAGCAGTGGACTTGCCAATGAAAATTATCTTCCATTATGTTTTTGTTCCTTTGAATTGTTGAAAGTAAATCATGAGATAAGAGAGGAAGCAGGGAAGGCTGACTGCATTCACAGTGACATTGATTTACATGATAAAATTGTTATCACTGGAGAGGACCAACAACCTTCTCATACATTTAATGACCATGTTGTTGATTACATGGAAGGTTATTTCAGTTAAAATTTGCAGCCTGTGATCAACTACTAGCTTGGAAGTAAAGATGATGGTCAATCAACGTTAGTGTTAGATATGGATTTCTTGCCACCAGGGGTTTCATTTCATACAACACCATCTTTTGATTCTGAAGATTGTTATTTCCAGAATTCTCAACAGATTTTTCAGCCTCTTTGTGGAAATCAACAGGTCGAATTACATGAAAACAAGGTTGCAGTGGAAGGGGTGAAACATGATTGTTTTTTTATGCATGTTTTTGAGGATCAATTTGCAGTTTTGTTGGAGGCGGTAAACAGTCCCAATTTTTTTAATTTTTTGAGATTTGAATTTGTAGATCATTTTTTTAATGAATTATCAGTAAACAGGCTTTAGAGCAAGCATGTGCAAAGAAAGAAAACAATGGATAAAGAACTTGCATGGTTGCATTGGCATTTTGAGTTCACATGATTGGCAGTTTTTTCAGTAGTTAGGGTAGGTAGGTGTGAATAAGCTCAGCATGTCGAGCATTTCTTTCGGCATTTTTCAGTTTGTATTTTCAGTTTGGGTTTAGTTTAGTTGCAGAATAAGTTGGTGGAGAAACAGATTATAGGTTGCAGATCACAGTAGATGGATTGTGGATAGCCTAATCGATAAGGCACCTAGTCTGCTATTCTTTGCTACTTCACAAGGAGGATAACATCCCCATTGGAGCCAGCTGTTAGCACCATTATTTTTGTAGCTAAGGTTAGAGGTTTGTCAACAGTTTGCAAAGTCATTCCTGTTAGCACCAATATTGTTTTTAGTGCCTGACATCATTCAACATCTCCAAGGGTCAGCTTCAAAAGGAAGCTTTATCATTTCCTATTTTCATTTCCATTTGCAACTGTGCACTGCAAACTTGACTATGTGCTGCAAACTTCACTGCGCGTTGCAAGCTCAATTGTGCACTGCAAACTCAATTGCATGCTACAAACTTCACTACGTGCTCCCACCTCAGATGCACACTACAAAATCAATTGCGTGCTTCAAACTTCATTGCGCACTACAAAATCACCTGTGCGCTGCAAACTTAACTGTTACATAGAAAAATTGTATTTTCATCATAACTTTTAAATGTCGATCTGGGTTCTTCTGAAATGTTTTGTGCAGATGAATCATAATATCATTTAATTTCTGACTAGACATCAGCCTGAACCAGTTCATCATTTGGGAGAAAATTTGAAATAATCACCTAGAAGAAAGTTTGCAGCGAATCCTTAAATTGTGATGCAAACTCTAATAGTCTGATAAATCTGAGATGTAGGAGAGATGGAACTTCTCTAAGGAGGTTCAAATGGGTTCTTAGAGATCAGTTAGACACCAAAGGACACATGTACCTAAGATTCAGATCCACTAAATCTCCATGCAATGAGCTGGTTGCAGTTGCATTTATTCTAAAAGGCAGTTTCCAGGAATCAAGGAATTAGTTGGATTTTATGTTTGCCACATATCCCTAAGGCATAGAATCTAATGATTGGAGTAGGTTGTGACCTCCTAGATATATTAATGATATAATTTTATATTTAATGAGTGAGAGGACTCCAAATAGAAAGGGGGGGACTCTTTTTGGGAAAAGAGGAATACAGTACTATTGATCAAGACTTGTTTATTCCTTTGAAGTTAATGCAAAAGTTTCCTCTTTCTGAAATTTTAGATTCATCACGTTTTTTTATGTTCATTATGTGTTTATTGTATATCATTTCCATGATTATGTTTTTCTGCTAGCATTGTCTGAGAGTAAGTGGTAGGAATTCATCCATGTTTAATTCTCCTTTCACACTGATGATGTTTGTTATGTGTTAATGGTTACTTTTACAGAATTCATCTTCATTTGATGCTCTGTTTAGTAATTAATCTTGGTGTCATTTCTTCTAAAGCTACACTGGAGATTCATCCACTGGAGATCATTGTAGACCTTCCTGGGAACTTGATCTCGGAATCTAGAGACTTGGCATCTTCATCTTCTCAAGTTTATATGGCTTTACCCTCATGTATGCACCCTAATATATTGTCACCCCACGTACATACGCACCCTATTATACTGTTAGCCCGTGTACACCTCAAAACTTAGGGTTTTTTTAGTATTCTTTGTAATTCCAAAACTTTCACCATCAACCCTTCATGTTGCCTTAGAATTTCGCAACTTCAAATATATCAATGAGTACCTGCAATAAGCCTTACACAATAATATATATTCAATATGTTCAATGGTAATCAAATGAGAGACCCTTGCCTCTTATTTATACTTTCATGTAGATTTCTCAAGGGGTTACCTTCTAACCATCTTAACCCACTTTCCTTATTTTAGGGATAACCCACTTCTAACCACTTGTCCACTTAACTTGACCACTTTCCACAAATAGTAAGTTCTCCACTAAATTTATTATTTAAATAATTTCTTTTTCAACCACTTTGACTTATCCATAAATAGTAAATTATCCACTAACCTTATTATTTAAATAATTTCTTCTTTACACCCACTTTGACTACTTTGACCTTTTAGGGGCTTTTATATAACTCATGAGGGTTCTCCAACTTCACATGGCCATAACTCTCTAACCGTGAGGAGTTATCTGACATTCCACATACCACCGAAAATAACATGACATATATTGTCCATCTAGAATAGTCTTACATGAAAGTATATTAAAAATCATACCATTATACATCAAACAAACTTGGGTCCAATACCCAAACCTTTGTGCTACTGGAATTTGCTACTAGACTTTCTTCAAGGGTTGACATCAATGAAAATCAACCCAATTAATCAACAAAATTGGATATGTGACTCATAACATTATGGAATCGTATCGTTCATTGAGGGTTCTCGATCGTTAATTATTATGGGAAAAACCTTTCGATACAGACTTATACATGATAGATTAATTTAACGAATAAACAGTGATATGATAAAAAACAATGATCCTTGTTGAGGAAAAGGTATGAATTACCTTACTCAATCATTTTCGAATCTGTCCTGGCTAGGACAAGATAGTCGGGAATATCACCCAGCGTTTTATAGCCTCAAAAATATTCTCTTGACCCTCAAGTATTAATTACAAGAGTTTAGGTTGATTTATTAATGAAAAGAATGTTGCAATATAAAATAAAATTTATATAAGTTCCTGAAATATACATGGATTACAGAAAGTAAACATAAGATCAAAAATAAAAAAGTAACCAAGCCATAAATACACATATATGAGACATAATAGAAATCTGATTTATTTCATTCTAAGATATCAAAAGTGTTTTTATCTTTACAAAACCCTTGTGAGGGCATGGACCAAAGTCTGCTTTAGAGATCCCTGATGAAAACCATACAAAAAGACTCTGACAAGAAAGTAAAACTGAAATTTATAATTTGGATCAGCTTGCCATGAACTGTTACCAATTTGACTCTGCAAAATATCATTTATTAGCTATGAAACTTAATTCACAAACATATAAGAATACATAGACTATCAAGTATGGATCAACACCTCTAAAACAAGCATCTGAAGAGTTTGGTTCAGTTTTGAACCTTGATGTCTACAATAAGACCCTGTTGTCAAAAAGAGAATTAGGCTTTGAATAAAATCAAGAATGAACGAAAACTGAAACTATCTCATGGAATCAAAAGAGAAAACCTTAGTTATTCTTTCTCCTTCTATTCTCCTCTTGTTTCTTCTTCTCATTCAACTTTTATTCTTTCCAAATAAGTTGAAGTAGTTCAACTACTTTATTTAGTTAAGTAAATTTGACTTAACTAANAGATAAGGTTAGAGGTTTGTCAACAGTTTGCAAAGTCATGCCTGTTAGCACCAATATTGTTTTTAGTGCCTGACATCATTCAACATCTCCAAGGGTCAGCTTCAAAAGGAAGCTTTATCATTTCCTATTTTCATTTCCATTTGCAACTGTGCATTGCAAACTTGACTATGTGCTGCAAACTTCACTGCGCGTTGCAAGCTCAATTGTGCGCTGCAAACTCAATTGCATGCTACAAACTTCACTACGTGCTCCCACCTCAGATGCACACTACAAAATCAATTGCGCGCTTCAAACTTCATTGCACACTACAAAATCACCTGTGCGCTGCAAACTTAACTGTTACATAGAAAAATTGTATTTTCATCATAACTTTTAAATGTCGATTTGGGTTCTTCTGAAATGTTTTGTGCAGATGAATCATAATATAATTTACTTTCTGACTAGACATCAGCCTGAACCAGTTCGTCATTTGGGAGAAAATTTGAAATAATCACCTAGAAGAAAGTTTGCAGCGAATCCTTAAATTGTGATGCAAACTCTAATAGTCTGATAAATCTGAGCTGTAGGAGAGATGGAACTTCTCTAAGGAGGTTCAAATGGGTTCTCAGAGATCATTTAGACACCAAAGGACACATGTACCTAAGATTCAGATCCACTAAATCTCCATGCAATGAGCTGGTTGCAGTTGCATTTATTCTAAAAGGTAGTTTCCATGAATCAAGGAATTAGTTGGATTTTATGTTTGCCACATATCCCTAAGGCATAGAATCTAATGCTTGGAGTAGGTTGTGACCTCCTAGATATATTAATGATATAATTTTATATTTAATGAGTGAGAGGACTCCAAATAGAAAGGGGGGGACTCTTTTTGGGAAAAGAGGAATATAGTACTATTGATCAAGACTTGTTTATTCCTTTGAAGTTAATGCAAAAGTTTCCTCTTTCTGAAATTTCAAATTCATCACGTTTTTTTATGTTCATTATGTGTTTATTGTATATCATTTCCATGATTATGTTTTTCTGCTAGCATTGCCTGAGAGTAAGTGGTAGGAATTCATCCATGTTTAATGCTCCTTTCACACTGATGATGTTTGTTATGTGTTAATGGTTACTTTTACAGAATTCATCTTCATTTGATGCTCTGTTTAGTAATTAATCTTGGTGTCATTTCTTCTAAATCTACACTGGAGATTCATCCACTGGAGATCATTGTAGACCTTCCTGGGAACTTGATCTCAGAATCTAGAGACTTGGCATCTTCATCTTCTCAAGTTTATATGGCTTTACCCTCATGTACGCACCCTAATATATTGTCACCCCACGTACATACGCACCCTATTATACTGTTAGCCCGTGTACACCTCAAAAATTAGGGTTTTTTTAGTATTCTTTGTAATTCCAAAACTTTCACCATCAACCCTTCATGTTGCCTTAGAATTTCGCAACTTCAAATATATCAATGAGTACCTGCAATAAGCCTTACACAATAATATATATTCAATATGTTCAATGGTAATCAAATGAGAGACCCTTGCCTCTTATTTATACTTTCATGTAGATTTCTCAAGGGGTTACCTTCTAACCATCTTAACCCACTTTCCTTATTTTAGGGATAACCCACTTCTAACCACTTGTCCACTTAACTTGACCACTTTCCACAAATAGTAAGTTCTCCACTAAATTTATTATTTAAATAATTTCTTTTTCAACCACTTTGACTTATCCATAAATAGTAAATTATCCACTAACCTTATTATTTAAATAATTTCTTCTTTACACCCACTTTGACTACTTTGACCTTTTAGGGGCTTTTATATAACTCATGAGGGTTCTCCAACTTCACATGGCCATAACTCTCTAACCGTGAGGAGTTATCTGACATTCCACATACCACCGAAAATAACATGACATATATTGTCCATCTAGAATAGTCTTACATGAAAGTATATTAAAAATCATACCATTATACATCAAACAAACTTGGGTCCAATACCCAAACCTTTGTGCTACTGGAATTTGCTACTAGACTTTCTTCAAGGGTTGACATCAATGAAAATCAACCCAATTAATCAACAAAATTGGATATGTGACTCATAACATTATGGAATCGTATCGTTCATTGAGGGTTCTCGATCGTTAATTATTATGGGAAAAACCTTTCGATACAGACTTATACATGATAGATTAATTTAACGAATAAACAGTGATATGATAAAAAACAATGATCCTTGTTGAGGAAAAGGTATGAATTACCTTACTCAATCATTTTCGAATCTGTCCTGGCTAGGACAAGATAGTCGGGAATATCACCCAGCGTTTTATAGCCTCAAAAATATTCTCTTGACCCTCAAGTATTAATTACAAGAGTTTAGGTTGATTTATTAATGAAAAGAATGTTGCAATATAAAATAAAATTTATATAAGTTCCTGAAATATACATGGATTACAGAAAGTAAACATAAGATCAAAAATAAAAAAGTAACCAAGCCATAAATACACATATATGAGACATAATAGAAATCTGATTTATTTCATTCTAAGATATCAAAAGTGTTTTTATCTTTACAAAACCCTTGTGAGGGCATGGACCAAAGTCTGCTTTAGAGATCCCTGATGAAAACCATACAAAAAGACTCTGACAAGAAAGTAAAACTGAAATTTATAATTTGGATCAGCTTGCCATGAACTGTTACCAATTTGACTCTGCAAAATATCATTTATTAGCTATGAAACTTAATTCACAAACATATAAGAATACATAGACTATCAAGTATGGATCAACACCTCTAAAACAAGCATCTGAAGAGTTTGGTTCAGTTTTGAACCTTGATGTCTACAATAAGACCCTGTTGTCAAAAAGAGAATTAGGCTTTGAATAAAATCAAGAATGAACGAAAACTGAAACTATCTCATGGAATCAAAAGAGAAAACCTTAGTTATTCTTTCTCCTTCTATTCTCCTCTTGTTTCTTCTTCTCATTCAACTTTTATTCTTTCCAAATAAGTTGAAGTAGTTCAACTACTTTATTTAGTTAAGTAAATTTGACTTAACTAATTAGTTTAGGAGAAATAAATAGTAATAATATAGTTAAGAGTCATTAATTAATAATAACTAGGTAGGTTGGACCCCTTGTGACTCTCGTCATCTCTTCTTTTCAAATCATAAAATATAACACAAAAGGATAATCATTTTAACACACGCCACCCTTGTAGCTCCCTTAAATATCTTCCAAACTGAATATTTAAATATCAAAAATCATTTATATCATATTCAAAAAATATATAAATATCCACATTATCCACATTATCCACAAAACACCAAAACAAATCTTGTTGTCCAAACATTCTAAAAACCATTAACATTGTCTTCATCAACTCAAATCATAAAAACACATAATCTAAAAGCCATNAAAGTAAACATAAGATCAAAAATAAAAAAGTAACCAAGCCATAAATACACATATATGAGACAGAATATAAATCTGATTTATTTCATTCTGAGATATCAAAAGTGTTTTTCTCTTTACAAAACCCTTGTGAGGGCATGGACCAAAGTCTTCTTTAGAGATCCCTGATGAAAACCATACAAAAAGACTCTGACAAGAAAGTAAAACTGAAATTTATAATTTGGATCAGCTTGCCATGAACTGTTGCCAATTTGACTCTGCAAAATATCATTTATTAGCTATGAAACTTAATTCACAAACATACAAGAATACATAGACTATCAAGGATGGATCAACACCTCTAAAACAAGCATCTGAAGAGTTTGGTTCAGTTTTGAACCTTGATGTCTACAATAAGACCCTATTGTCAAAAAGAGAATTAGGCTTTGAATAAAATCAAGAATGAACGAAAATTGAAACTATCTCATGGAATCAAAAGAGCAAACCTTAGTCTTTCTTTCTCCTTCTATTCTCCTCTTGTTTCTTCTTCTCATTCAACTTTTATTCTTTCCAAATAAGTTGAAGTAGTTCAACTACTTTATTTAGTTAAGTAAATTTGACTTAACTAATTAGTTTAGGAGAAATAAATAGTAATAATATAGTTAAGAGTCATTAATTAATAATAACTAGGTAGGTTGGACCCCTTGTGACTCTCGTCATCTCTTCTTTTCAAATCATAAAATATAACACAAAAGGATAATCATTTTAACACACGCCACCCTTGTAGCTCCCTTAAATATCTTCCAAACTGAATATTTAAATATCAAAAATCATTTATATCATATTCAAAAAATATATAAATATCCACATTATCCACATTATCCACAAAACACCAAAACAAATCTTGTTGTCCAAACATTCTAAAAACCATTAACATTGTCTTCATCAACTCAAATCATAAAAACACATAATCTAAAAGCCATACTTGCCACTCTGGGAGACAATTTTTCTTTTTCCACTGTTGTCCCCCTTTGGTTTCTCGGAAGTAGCCTGTGGTTGATTAGAACCTTGAGGATGTATTTCATTGATCACATGGGAAAAATCATCCTTCAAATGCATGCGGGAAGACATGGATTTTGAGGAATCATCCGAGGGAGAAGAAGGGGGGACAACTTCTTTTCCTTTATCTTGCATAGGTTGGGGAATATCATGTTTTAGTCTTTTACTAGCATGTGAAGATTGAATAGGTGAATCAACATGGGAAATTTAGACATTAGGATTAACAGGTGGTGGGAAAGGTAATGACATATTGGGCCAGCCATGATGGTGAGAGACAATAGGGTTGACAATCTCTTGTCATCCATCATTTGCAGGGACTTCTGGTTGTAAGGAACACGTGGAGGAACGAGAATTCTAGGGATGTTATAAGGCTAGAAAGGGGGTCTCTCTAGTCGAGGGTGTACTATTCCATGACCAATCCATTTAAAGAACCCATCTTTGAATAGTTTGTTCAATTATTTGGGATCAACATCAAAATTAATGGAAAATCTAGGCCTTCTAGGACCTCGGTTCCAATTTCCCCTACCTCTATTATTTTTTCCATGGCTGCCCCTATTGAAGAAACTCATCCTATAGCAGCAGTTTGTCAGTAATGAAGCTCTTAATAAAACCATACATGACACTCTGCTTACATGAATAAAAAATTGGCTCAAAAATTGACACAAGATACATGCAAAGCCATCCATAACAAACCATTTATTAATCACCAAGTGAACAGGGGGTGATAGGGTTCATGGGACATATGGAGGGAGTGTAATTAGGGAAAAGTGGTATAATGATAGGGGATTAATACATGAATACAGTTCAACAATTAATCAAACAATTTATTGTGTAATAAAGTATCAAAATATAAGTCATCAATTCTTGCTGTGTTATCCTTTTGTCGCTTTTGCACAGACTTTTTCTCTTTAAATTTATTTCAAAAAACAGGGATGCAATAAGTGAAATTGGGACATATGAGGGGAATGTAATGAGAGAAAAGTGATAGAATTACAGGGAAATAATATGGATATTGTTCAAATGAAAATAAATCAAAACATATCTATGTTAATACCTTCAAAGTTTTAATAATTCAAATTGTTACTTCCTTTGACAAATTTGCTTGTTGGCTTCCAAATAATAATCTATATGCCCATAACTATTTATTCACAGTAGCCATTGTATCCACATAATCATTATATGAGAGTCATTATGAAAATCATTGCAATCGATATGAGAAACCACAATAACCTTTGAGCCATAATATTACATTAACTCCAATGCTAAATCCTTTTAAACCAACAAGAACACACACGGTATTTACAACCACTTATATCCATCAATTATTTAAACATTGTTCAAAGAAATCAAACTAGACGTGATAACTCTTATTCGGGCCTCAAACAATTCATGCACATGTGTCTTTTAAATACAATCAACATAACATTTTAACCAAATAACATACAAAACTTTAAGCCCCAGCTTCAAATAAACCAATTGGTACATACTTCTTCTAGAATTTCCAAACGGAGAATGCAACAAAACCATGACCAAGTAACCAAGCATGCACAATGCTTCCATCAACCATCAAATGGATTAAAATGATATCAATATCATTTTTAGTGTTTAAAACACCAGCTGGAAGGTAAGGATAGGTGATTCGATCAGAGGGTTAGGTATTCAAATAGTTTAGACAACTCATGCCTTTCAAAATTTACCACTGAGCAATAACATGTAACAATACTCTCACCTGTGAGGGTTTCCAAAACAACAGACATCCATTTCCAACAAAAAAACAAAATGAATCTAATCCCTTTAATCAACACTGTAAAATGAGCGACCGAGCACAAACCCGTGCCCAACCAAAAGAATCCATAATGCTTCCATCAACTTCTGGATAAAACTCATATTGTGCAATGCTCTCCAGGATAATGTGTCACTGAAGGAAATGCACAATAGCTAACAGGTCATAGTTTTTACAAGACAAGGAATAGGTTATTTTAGCCTTTCATTAGTTCACATTGCAACCCACGGGGTAAAAAACTACTAGCCCTAGAGATGAATATTGAGTGGGAAACTTAAACACAGAGACATGTTATGAAAATCCATAAGTAGGATACACACAAAGCTTAGATATTTAGCAAGACATGATACTCAATTTCAATGGAGATGCCAGTCCCAAAACCCAATCCATGACCAAGTAGGCTTCACTGCCATTTTTATCCAATAAACCCATACAAATATTACACACAACAAGGAGAGTGTAACCATTACTTTTTTTAAGTGCCAATGGTCTAGAATAACCACCATAAGAAACCACGAACACAAACACCAATGCACAGTTCAAATATCTCATAACATCTTAAGAATCAAACAGACCATAAGCAATACAGAGCCAAAAGTTGATTCAAAGGGAAGAGTAACCATCATGGATGGAAGAGTAAGAAACCCATACCTAGAAAATTCTATGCTAGGAAGAAAACTAGATTGTATACCTCCTTCACGATCAAACAAGGTGGAGCAACAAAATCTACCAGAGCCAAAACCAAATGCAAGAATGACTAGAGTGACGAGCTCGAGGGGAGTTTGAGTGACGTGCAGTAAATGCACATTGCTTCTCCCTTCCAACCTCATTCAATTCAAAGTACAAGCCAAGACAATTCACCATAGCACTAGACAATTAATCAACCAAATATCCATTGCCATATCACTTTTGCATAGTGTGCCACCCTTGGTAATGTCAAACTTCTTCAAAATAACAATGTGCTAGGAACATAACCCAATGTCCAACCATATATTCAAACAAGGCACGTAACCATAGTAGCAAGGGTCTAGAGCACCCATCCTTTGTCATGATAATACAATATTAGAACTCAAGTATAGTTCTTTTATTTAAAATAGCTCCATTATTATCCTCTATCAAGATCATTTAAACCATTTAATGCCATGTTTAATGCAATATCAAAACCAAAACTGATAATAATCCTTTCATCCACAGGGCATCCTTAACATATTCTGTGAGAGATCATCAAAGCCATTCAGTGCCATGTTTTAATCAACCAACCATCACATATCATCATAACATTTTAAACCATGATCTGAGACAAATGAACTGTAGAAGACTATGTTGGTACCATCACATAAGAAAACAAAATATAAGCGCAACATATCCACCATAGTGCCATAAGTATAACAAGGGGGTCACACCTACTAGTTTATTATTAAGATAGATATATAATAAATCTTGGCAATCATTTGCGAGCATATTATTCATCATTTCACTTTTAAGCATCAACAAACTGGTGAGTCCATAGGGAAATCTATTTTCAATGGATTAAGAACTCAAAATTTCTAGTTTTTCATACCAGGTGAATCATAAATCAAAGAAAATATTTACCAGAATGATTATGCAATAGGGGGAAGTGAGGCGGTTTAAGGGGAAAAATGATATGGGACTTTGGGAATAGCTCATGGAAAGTGTTACATATGAGGGGTTTATTCTTGTATGCATAACATTCGATTGGTCACAGTGAAAGTGATTATTTCTTAAAGGATAAAAAATTATGGTGTGCTCTTTTTGAATCTCAGGGCGGAGGGAAGAAAGGGAAGACATAAAGTAGGGACGAAAATCCAATTATCTATCTAACAGCAGTACTGGAAGTAGAGAACAATTTCAGTGATGTCTTTAAGGGGGACATCATAATAGTTGTGTAACCTGATTGTTATTGATTAACAATACTTGTAGAACATCATCATTGTGGAAAAAATGATCCAGAATTTATTTCTGAAAAGAAAAAAAATTAATAAAAGAAAAAAAACTGAAATAAAAAAACAAAAAAATAAAAACAACAAAGCAAAATCAAGCAGTGAAACAGAAAACTATACTATAAAAGTAACATTCATGCAGTGTTTAATTTTCAAACTAGTTCTACATAGTGTTTCAAGTGGGAATCGTTGGTGCTATAGGAAAATAATTGCTCTTCCAAGTCCTTTAGGAGATAAGAATTTGCATCCAGGACAAAAGTGATTTTAAAAGGACCCAGCCATAATTTTTGAAACTTTTAATTCCTTCCTCTATCAGCATGAGTTGAATCCCAAAGCAAGACCTTCTCATTTACTTTAAATCTGACGGATTTTGTGCTTTTATTGAAATATTTATTTATGGTTTGTTGTCTTCACTTTATGTTCTCCAAGGCAAACATCATTTTTTCCTCTAAAGCCAACAGTGAATTTATCCTTTGAGATATATTAGAAGAATTTAATTCTTCAATCTGTAGCATCATTCGTAGAGAAGAAATTTCCATCTCGGTAGGAAAAATAGCTTCTTGACCATAAACAAACTAAAAGGGAGTGCAACCTGTGCTTACCTTGGTAGTAGTACGATCTTCCCAAAGAGTGTAAGTGAGGAGGGTGTGCCATTGACAAGGTCTATCTTCAATGAGCCTCTTGATAATTATAACCATACTGTTGTTAGTAGACTTGACTTGCCCATTTCCTTGAGGGTAATAAGCTGATGAGATAAAATGTTTGACTCCCAGCTTAGCTAGAAATTGAGTTAGCTTAGCATAAATAAAAGTGGGGTCATTGTCTGTAATAATTTCTAAAGGAATGCCAAATTTGGAGAAAATATTAGTTTCAAGGAAAGAAATAACTTGTTCATCCTTTGAATGCTTAAGTGGGATAACTTCAATCCATTTCGTAAAATAATATGTGGTCGTCAAGATAAAAATTTTCCCTGCTGAAGCTGGAGGACTAATAGGACCGATAAAGTCCAGACCCCATTTTGAAAAAGGAAAGTCAGGGAGGACAGGTTGCAAAGGCATGGAAAACAGACGTTCTTTACCAGTGAATTTTTGGCACTTGTCCAATGATGAATTTTTGGCACTTGTCCGACTTTGATAACTTCAATTCTTAAAAAGTTATAAGAATATCGAAAAATTGAAGGCCAGTAATACCCTTTTCCGATGATGTTAAAAGAAATAGTTTTAGAAGAAAAGTGGCCACCCACATGAATAACAGAATCTGAAGATCCATGGGTTTCTTGTAACAGTTTTTGTCCTTCCTCATTATTTACACATCGAAGTAATATACCATCAACAAAACTCCTGAATAAGAAGTCTCCTAAAATAACATATCTGGAAGATTCAATATGAATCCTTCTCCTTTGATAAGTATCTAAGCTATATGGACATCTCTCAGCTCTAATTTTGTAAGTAATACACCATATTTTTATACTAGGGATGTTCATCTATAGGAAGGATTTGACTATGAATGTAAAATAGTGCTAAAAGAGGGTTATCTTGTTCGTCAATTTCTTCACTTGCTTCAACACGTTGAGCCAAGTGAAGAGATAATTATTGTCCCTTAATGGTTTTCAAAGTCGTGATGGTTAAATCATGCTCCTGGATCTGGGCAAGCCAATGTGCAAGCTTCCCTGAAATATAATTCTGTGAGAGAAAAAACTTGACAACAGGTAAAGGGACTTTTACCAGTGTGTGCTTGTCTAGGATAAAGTGGCGAAATTTCTCCACAGCTTTAACATGAGAGAAAGAATGTTTTTCAATATAAGAATATTTGAATTCATCATCTGATAATATTTGACTCATGTAAGCTACTGGTTTTTCATTATTCTGGTCATCACATTGTACGAGAATAACACAAACTGCTTCCTCTGTGGAATTAGTGTATATAATAAAATATTTCTCAAAATATGGCTTCGACAAAACCGGTGCAGAATTGATTTCTTTCTTAATCCTTATGAAATCATTATCGATGTCATTAGTCCAAGAAAAGGAGCGATCTTTCTTGAGAATATTGTGAATTGGTTTGACCATTACATCAAAATCAGGAACAAACCTATGGACAAAGTTGATAATGCCCATAAAGGCTTGAACCTCCTTTTTGGAATTGGGGGTGGGAAGGTTTAGAATAACAACAATCCTTTCTGGATCTATGCGTATTCCTGAATCAGAAACAATATGCCCAAGGAGCTTTCCCTTGGTAACACCGAAAATAGACTTAGAAGGATTTAAAGAAATGTTGAACTTTCTGCATCGCATGAGAACTTTTCTAAGATGACCAAAATGATCCAATCGGTTCTTTGAATATACAGTTAAGTCATCAAGATAAATCTGAATAATCTTACTGATTATATCATCAAAATCTATATGCATAGCTCTTTGGAAAGTCTCACATGCATTAGATAATCCAAAAGGCATGTGTTCATAACAAAATGTGCCCCAATGTGTAATGAAAGTGGTTTTGTATTTATCTTTCCTTTTTACCTTGATCTGATTATAACCATAAAAACCATCAAGTAAGGACATCATTTGTGACCCTGCAACTTGCTGCAAAATAATTTCCATATTAGGGAGAGGAAAATGGTCTTTTACGCTCACTCTATTTAATGCATGAAAATCAACACACAGTCGGTTCTGACCAGTTGTTTTCTGAATGAGAACCAAATTGGAAACCCACTTAGAATATTAACAAGGAAAATTATCCCAGCTTTCAATAGTTTTTCCAACTCCTTCCTAATAATAGCTTCAAGTGCGGGGTTAATGGGTCTTTTTTTTTGCCTAACTGGTTTTATACCTTCCTTGATAGGAATTTCATGTTGTATAAGAGCATGATCAAAACCACGAAGATCCTCATAAGACCAAGTAAAAACATCTTGAAATTCAAGAAGTAACTCAGTGAATTTCAACTTAAATTCATCAGTACATTGGGCACCTATCTTAACATTCTTTGGGGAATTAGGTGTTCCAATGTTCAAGGAAATGGTTTCACCCACTTTCCTTTTTGACTCCTCCTCTTTATGCCTTTCTTTATTGCCTACATCACTCGATGAAAATGAACTTTCTAGAGGAGTCAATCCCTTCAGAATTTTGTTGTTTTCCACGAATATAATCTCCTTGTGCTTATATGGTTCATTTTGTATGAAACTAAAGATTCTTTCATCACTAGGGAATACCTCCCATGACTCTACATTGTTAGGGATATGAGGACGATATAAGGATTGAAAAGTACAATCAGGTCTTTGTGGAAGAAGTTGTCGAGTAGAAGAGGCTGCAAAAATAGCTAACATGTCAGCCATTGAATTCAGTTCCCTTTTAACATGAGTGATGTTAAATGATAATAAGTTAGAGATAAGTGCCTAAACACCTTAGCTGTAGTGTTTCATCAACTTGTTTCTATGAGAATATATTTTGCATACAAGGTTCACAACAAGTTTAGAGTCCCCAAAAACTGTAAGGTGGTCACAACCTAAATTATAGGCATTTCCAATGCCTAGCAATAATGCTTCAAATTCGGTGATGTTGTTTGTGCAAGAAAACTCTAACCTATAGGAAAAATTATGAATTTTACCTACAGGTGAGTGCAAGATAATGTTAGCTACATTACCTTTGTTGGAGCATGAGCCATCAAAGTGCATATGCCACGTCCCATTGATCCATGATATTTTCATCGCGACTTATAAAGATTTGTATTAAATGAGCATAAATTAAAGTGCACCATTAAAGAAGGGAAATTTAGAAATGAAGAGACATAAGCATCATATCTGAACACAAAAAATTGATAACTGATTTCGTCCCTGGTGGACTACGTCTCTAGGTCCTGCTCTCAAATGGGTAGGCTCTTTTATTGACTCAGCAAAAGAATTTGGCAAATACATGAATATATCTCATTCTAAAATCAAGCTGGAGAAATAATGATAAGATCATAAAACAAACATCACCATTGAATTCATGGTGTCAAATTACCCAAAAATGACTATCTCCACACTCTAATCTGACTCTGACACTCCCAGG